>CM076569.1:73900079-74481581 GCA_034641835.2 Pinus albicaulis | reverse complement strand
TTATTTAAATAATATTCTTTGTTAAATATGACTAAATCACCCATAAATAATTAAATAAATCATTATTTATTTGATTATTACTCAACCACATCCTTAAAATGATAAATAAATCGTTTATTTATTTATTATTTACAAATAAAGGGATTTGACCCAAGTCAAATTCCTTTTCCCTCCAACAAATATAATAAAATATTCCATAAAAGTTGTATCTTGATTTGGTTAATAATATTTTAATTATGCACCAATATCTAGACTAACTCAATATTTTGTTATAAATAGAAGGGTTTTCCCATTCATTTACCACCTTTTGTTGCCTAAAGATCACTCTGGATCTATACTTTTGGTTTGACTATTGATCCACCATCATAGTCATATTTTGCTAACATTTTTGTCTGGGTTTTCTACACCATCAAGAGAGAGAAGCGTTAGATATAAAGTGCTAAGGACTTACAAGAACCCATCCCATTGAGGAGAACTGATAACACCCTTCTGTGTTTTCCTCCCACATGCCCATAACACAATATTCATTCAGCATATTCTTGTATTGTCTATTGGATGCATGGAGTAAATCTTGTTTTTTCTACTGTTTAATTTCTTCTAATGCATAGATCTAGATTTTTGCAGCATTTATCTTGATCACCTAACTTCAGATATGAAGATATTGGCAACCATATTTGCTGTTAGGGCTATTTTTTATGCATAGCTAAAGTGGTATTTTTCCGTACGCTTGGAATTAAGATTCATACTAACAAGGAAAACCTATTCCCATCATCTACAACATAGATTCCTTCTTTGACTACATTATTTCAGTAAGTAATTGCAATGGAGGTTTCAGTGCTTGATTTGGAGGGTGACATCTTCAGTGATAGGATCAACCTTTCACTTGAAGGATATATTGGAGGAGATCTATTCATTATATATCATCTATAGCCATATTCATCTAGTCATTCAGTAGTAGCTCCTATTCAGCCCTAGGGTTGCATTCCAGCGTTTTGATATTTTGGGTATTTCCAAAAATCCTTCTCGAGTTCTCTTGGACGGTGTTTAGGAGTCTAAATCTTCACTCCTAGAATTGCTTGAGCTATATAATAGTAGATCTATATTGATCTATATTTTTATAGCAATTTATTCCCTAAAACTGGATTGTCATGGCTTATGGAACTTGTATAGCAGCATTTATCATGCATTTTCATATTTTCCTACTGGAGGCTTGTTTCCCATTGCTTGAGTGACTTGATCCTCAAGATCTTGTGCTTAAATGTTTGCTGATATATTTAATAAAATGGTTTTACATTTGTCTCATGTAATGGTGTATTGATTTATTCACTTCTCTTTCCATTATTATGTTCACATATTGTTGCCTTCCCCATTTGGGAATATTACAGTGGTATCAGAGCATAATCTTGGCTCATTCTATGAGTTGCAACAAATATTCTATAAGAAGAAGAAGAGAATAAAATGAGATCTAAAATGATGGAAGGAATGAGCTTTGTCTCATCACTTTTTAGATCTATGAATAACCTCTCTAAGGAGGTCAAGCATATGAAAGAGGAGAGATGCAATGAGACCTCAAAGGGGTTTCAAGAAGAGGAAGCTCCATGTATTTCCTATCAGTAGAAGAAAGAACTGGTGTTGCATAAAGCTCCAAAGAAATACACTATGCCCTTTTCTTTTGACGAAGAAGACAAGAGGCATGTAAATGGAGGACACTTGGAACATGAAATTGTAAGTGAATACATGGAAGAATATAAGTCTCAACCTAGAGCTTTCAAGGAGAATCTAACTCTCCCATGGTTCATCCATCTCAAGGAAGAAAGAAGAACTTGCAGCAATAGATTCCTATTGCCTACATTTGATGGGTCATCCACATGTACAACAAGATGTTTGCAAATGAAGTTGGATTCCTTTTTCTTGCTACATCCAGTAGTAGAGAGAGAATTTGTTGATATTGTAGCGCTGCACCTTGATGGTGAAGAAAACACTTGGTGGTTCATCCATTTAATTCATGCAAGAGTGATTGAATATGAAGATTTTACTCAAAGGTTGACCAAGGAGTTTGACAAGAAGAAAGCAGAGGAGAAGAGGCCTTCACCACCACTTGCTGCAAGAGTGCTTGCATCAGGAGAAATAACCCTTTCATATTTTCAAAGTGATCTTGATCTCTGGACATGTAGAGTCCCATGCACTATTCTAGAGATGCATGAGGAGGAGGAGACTTATACCAGCGTTGATGCAGCCATAGAGGAGAAGCCATTATCATTAGTAATTGGGGAAGTCATCACACCGGAGGAAGGAACCCTTGTAATAGTATAAGAAGTTCCCAAGATTTACCAAGGTATGCATATGTTTCCACTTTTTTTTTATTTTAACACATCTTATGGAGGGTTGTGGGAATATGCCATTGCATGACCGAGGGTCAAAGCACATTTTTGATTTGGAAAAGAAGACTATCACTATGCTGAGCAGCCTTGATCTCTTCAAGGAGGGGATAAATAGTCATCCTGGTTATTCATTATTGAGATGCACACAACTCCTAGGGTTGGAGTGTGGATTTATGGAGGATAGGATGAGCATTGTCCTAAAAAATCCAATGCATAAGTATATGTTCAGCATTGAGCATGGGCATGACACAACAAATACACCATTATGGAGATCAACAACGCTGTCATTGAGCAACGATGATGAGTTGGGGGCCCAACTATTATTGGAGCATTGTGATGACCATTTTACTTGTGTGATATTGGATGGGAATATGATTGATGAGAGGCATCTTATATTTCATTGTTGGTGTTGTACTTTAAGAGACAATCCCTTAGCTGTGATAAGGAATCCGTGCTTAAGACATTTATATAGTTATTTCATATAAATATTGGTCTTTGTTTAATCACCTTCAAATATTTATCATTAAACACTCAAAGATCAAATATAATGAATGTCCCACAATGCTATTATCTATTGATATAGAATGGAATGGTCAGAATAACATGTAAAAAATAAGCCAAAACTGATATGTTGTTGTACAGGCTATATCACCTCAAACTCCAGAAGAATTATAAGAAAAGGAACAGTTAAAATGAAGGAGCGCCTATTAAGGATTTTAACTCTTATTTACACAAGTAAAAAGAGACCCGCAGCTTCATTACTTCATTTTATTCAAAGATGGAAAGTACAAAATGTAAACTAGAAGACACATCAACATCAAAAAATACCATAAATTTTTTTTTCCTTCATTAATCATTTGAAATCTGAGTACAAAAATTGCAGTATGAAGGTCCAAAACTCAGAACCTTTTTTTTTCTTGTCCATCTCATTAAATACAATAGAAATTATTTTGTAACTGTTGTAACTAATTCTAACTACTTCAACTAATTAGGACTTCATCAACTATCTATTACATGTCCTCAAAATGTCTTATTACATTTACATTCTCTTTTAAAGAGGAAAATAACATGAAATTAAAATCCTGATATATATGTTGAATGTGAATTGATGATGATGTTGCTGCATTTCCTTGACTGACTAGTTTATCCTTCTTTGAATTCAAGGGGTCCTTTGGTAAATCTGTCATCCAGGCTCTGCATTTCTTCCATATCTCAATGTTTGTCTTGGGTGAATGAACCATCTTGTGATACTCCAATCTGAAAGAAGTAATTTTGTTGAAAGATGGCTTCTCTGCAAACAAATTTTTCACCAACTACAACAGCTGAAAATGTCTTTGAAGGAAATCAATCACTATTACTCCCTTAAGAATCTGAGTCTTTTCATGAGTACTGTCTACCTTACTTTTTGCAACACTAGTAAGGGTTCATAAGAATTCCATGATAACAAACCACCTCCAAGACCCCATCATGATGGTAAACCTTCTCTTTCTATTTCATCAAATAATTTATCAAACTAGTTAACTACTTCCTTAAGCTCAATCAACTTATTTTCAGTATACTTCCTGCAATTATTTTTTACAGTCATTTTATTAATTTCCACAACATATAAAATCCTATCTTTGATTTCATTTTCTTCCAATTCCCGATCTGTTTTAGAATCAAGGAAATTAATGAACTTTCTTTCCCAAATGGCCCTATTAATTGCTTTCTGCTTGTCTTCCATGATGTTTTCTTCAAATTCCTTGATAATACTTTTTTCTTCTACAACCACAGTTAGAAAATCATATATTGTCTTCATTTCTGCAATAATTTCATTCCAGATGATATCCTTAGCCTATATTAAGGATATATTTCCCTTAAATTTTTCTTTGATATTTTTAATCTCAGCATCAACAGTTTGGTAATCCGTTTTGTATTTATTGACTTCTCCCTCAGTGGATTTTATAATCTTTTTTGTTGTTTCTAAATCAGCTTGTGCTCTTTTCCGATCTCTCTATGCGATCTACAATTCAGTGGTTAATTGAGATATTTGTGCTGATGGATCTTCACTATCTGATGGAAAAACAAAATTTCAAGTATGAGATTCAATATGGTTCTGCAATGATAGTGCAATGTTCTTTTATTTAGTGACTTATTCTTCCTTTTTCATGAGCTGTTGAAGAATTTTTTCTTTCTCATTTTCCACTTCTGAAACCTCTGCTGCCATGGAATGTTCTCCTGTAGGCAATTTCAGTTTTTTCTTTAGTACAAATATTTATGATTCAACACTTTGCAGAAGCTTCTGCACAGTGGACCTATCATTGGGATCTACTCCAATCTTCACTATGATCCTTTTGAGCTCTTAGTTCTGGATTGTCAAAGCCATGCAATTGGCTTTCTCTAACTTCAGCTACTTTATCACCTTTCCAAGAATATTCTCTGCCTTCAGTGCCATTGCATTCGTTTTTGTTAGGTCATTCACAATTAGTTGATATGTATGCATATGTAGATTCACTTTGGCTAGCAATGGAATTTTCTTCATATCTACAGTAAAATTCATAGTATTAAGATTATTAGAAGAACTAATAGACATATCAGGAGGATGAGAATGGGAAATTTTGAATTGATCCTTTTCAAGATCCGTTGCATTTAAAAGTCTTATTTGGTTTGGAGCTATCTGGTACTCAGCTTCAGCCTCCATGCTTACCTTCATCTTCTGATTTCTCTCTACAATCTGCGAAAACATTTGTTTAACTAGAGGTACTTGTTCCTGAGTGCTTTCATGCCTCTTGGGTGAAGCAGGGACATTTTGTTCATCTCCCAATTGTAATGGAAAACCAGGTTGAGTATCTACAGACTCTTCATTGAAATTTTCTCTCTCCTAAGCCCTCTTTTCTTCATCCTCTGAATCAACCATTGTCACTTTACCTCTCTTATTTGATTTCTGTGATATGACAGGAGACAGAACATTTGAATTTGCTGAACCCATAACACCTTTACTTGCCACTTTTTCTAATTCAGGTTTTCTCTTATGAATGAAGGCTGACTATCCATTTTCAATTCTTCTATTAGAAATGACACTATGAGGGTCATAAGCCCACTTCTCTCCTATCAGCAGGTGCATTTCATCTACATATTAGTGGCTTCATCAATTTCTTGTCTCATATTAACTATAAAACAACCCACATTCATTAGCAATTTAAACATGTGACCTTTCTTCATAGGAAGAAAGTGTATTTAGTAAACATTTAAACTTTGCCTAATGAACTCCAGAGCGAATAATCTCATAGGAACAAATACAAGAATATTATAAGGTTCTACACTAGCTCCATAAAGTCTAATTCCAAAATAATATTCAAAGACAAACCAATCACCAAACTTACAATTTGTCCCCAAATGCAAGAAATCTCGAGCTTTGGGCAAAAAACAGGGGGGAGATCTTCCAGTCAAAACTTTATATGTAGTAGATATAAAATGACCAGAAAAATAAAATAAACCACCCTCATTCTATTCTTTTCTCAATATCTTTGTCCAAAATATCATTGATTCTCTTCTCTTATTCATATCCATAATGTTTAACCCCAGATGCAAGAATTATTCTACATTTTGATATAAAAATAGCTAAACAATAAGTGAGGGAAACCTAAATGAACCTGTTAATGATAATCTCATGAGCTGAGAGTTAAAGACTTCTTGACAATAAGATGGAATATCTAACACCACTCCTAGCTTCATCATCATGGCGAACATGCCCAGAACTGACTCGTCCACTGTACTGTCATCATCCTTTCCAAAATCTTTGCAATGTAGGTTAGCATTGGTTTGACTTCAATATCAAAAAAATCCATAAGGAACTCTTTACTCTTAGGTACAAACTGTTGTGTATTTGGCTTTAGAAAATGAATGAACCGATTAATTTCCTGACCTGTGAGACTATCATAATGCGCTCTCAAGGAATCATCAGAGAATTGAACATACGACTCTGACTCAGGGTAACATAGAACTTGGAGGATTAATTGGGCTGACACTTGGAGAACATTTTCCCCTTGACAATTCATTACGAAACATTTCCCAGGGTACATAACAGACACTAGCCAATAGATAGATTCGGGAAAAAGATGAGTTTTCAGGATACATGTAGAAAACACACCATTTTTTGCCATGGCGGTGTAAATTGGAGAAGTTTTATCATTTAGGAGGACTTGTTGATAAAAATAAATGTGTTCAAGGGAATAATTTGTGTCTTGGATATCCCTCTCGGTGTCCATAAGAGGGATGTGACTAGAAGAACCTGACAGGGATGAGTGTTTAGCCATAGTTTAACTTTGGGATGGTAGACAATTTACAGGATGAGCAATAATTGATAGGGTGACAGAAGACTAAAAAATACGTAGCACATACAAACTCAAACACCAACTAATCAATAACAATTTTAGAGAGAATGAGAATTTCCCTTAAATAGGTGGCGTGGCTTTGAACTTAAATGCTGATAAGACGTGCCAAAAGACCATTAATAAATCCTGAAATGGAAGACAACTGTAGAAAAATTGGCAGAATACGTCATTGCAAGAGGCCTCGGGGTACGAAGGATTCATTTAGCTTATGCCCCCACAGTCAATCTCGACCGTTCATCTGGGTTACTCCTGCAGTCAACATGATCAACTGCAGAGGCACCCTCTTTGTTAACCCACATGCTAAAAGTGCCCACATATTGAGCCCTTTTCTTATTTCTTGATAAATCATTGAATCCCACTCGATAAAGTGATTGATATTTAAACTTTGAACTGGGATCCTCTTGCATAAAGCCTAAAAGTATTTAAAATTTTAAATTTAATATAACGAGCAGATCTATTTTTATGCTAAAGCATATGAACTGTAATACTCTAACATATATTTTTAGTATTTTTCTATTTTTTTGTATTTTTGAAAATTAAAATAAAGGGATATTACAAATGATCCACAACAGTTCAGATGGATCTTTCTTTATGAGAATTTCACAACTCAATGAGAAGCCTTTGCCTTCAACATACTTGGATCCCTATGGATTCCACATGGTCATTGATGATTGTTCTTCACTTGGGGATCTCCAAGAGATTGCATTTCAACATCCCATGAAATGTAAAGGTAGAAATCTGATATGGGAGGATGGTATTCTCCATTGGAGGAGTACCAAGATGGAGCATGGTAGGAGACACCCACATTTGGATGAATGGGTGTGGATGGTGAGCGAGAGGTTGGTGAGTCACCTACATATCTATGACATAGGGAAGCAAGAGTCATGGCTGCATTGGCTACTCTTGAAATAGTTTGGCCATCATGTGACATATCCTTCTTCTAAGGGTATGTTGGTGGATGTAACTTGGCATATCACTTGCATCATATGGCAGCAAGGAGTTTGGGTATATTGGGGTGAGGTGATATCTTTCATGTCAACCATCATGTTGTTGCTCCATAGTTTATATGATGATGGTGTGGGGAGGCAATATGAGTTGTTGTTGCTTTGGAAGTTCTTGGGAGAGTATGGGTTGTATTTCTCCCATACTTTGTAGGATGTTTCAGGAGAAAGGAATGGCACAATCAAAGTTCAAAGAGGCTACCCTTAAACATTGAAGTATTAGGAGGTACTTCCACATAGGAAGAAGACTCCTACACATAGCAACATGATGGTGGATGACTTTGACATATGGCATGTCAAAGAATGGAGTCATGGATTTGCAAGAGCCTTATCACTAAGGCCAACAACGCTGGCCCTTGGGAGTATGTTTCTATTTTTGGAGTGTTCCAAGGGGAGTATGCACCCCTTCATTTTGCAGACCTTCATGAGGATCTTCTCATGGGAGGAATAATCTATGGACCTCACTTTCAGCCTACTCACAATGCATGGTAAGAAATTTATTTTTGTTCTTATTTATCATTTCATAAAGTATTTTCATTCTCTAGCCATCTATGTATAGTGCATTGCTCCACAAGAGGGCAAGATTATCTTTGGGTTTCATGGTCATTCTAGGACCAAAAGTTGTGACAGAGATAGCACTTATTTGCATAACATTGGGAAAATGTGGTGTTATTCTTATTCTCAGCTGATATAACATGCCATTTACTACCTCACAGTAGATGAGGAAACATGCACAACTAGCAACTTGTTGGGAGAAAACTTGCCACATCATGTTCTAAAATAGCATTTGGTAAAACTACGCTGTATCCATTGGAGAAACCATTGGTACCATCCAAAATTTCTCATAACCTTCAGCATTTTTCTGATTTGGATACCACATGGTGGTGATGTACCATTCACTTTTTATGGGATGTTTTGGGCTCATGAAACTAGAGGAGGGGTCTTTGGAGATCCATTTGTCTTTTTGTATCTTAAGGGCAACAATATTGCAGCCCAATATCAACAACATCTCTACACTTTCCATAAGTGGAGAGATAGACAACGTGGGGTAGGCCATTTTTTCTATCATTTTCAGTTATGCAGCCCACCTATATTGTAGGACACAAAGGTGGAGGAGATTTTTCATGAGTTACCATTTTGGAGGGTGGCTCATTTTGTATGGATGATAGCTTGGAGATGGGAGATTCACATGGGATTGATAGTTCCCAATATATTTCAAATTCCATGCCTCAAGAAGGCCTCTAGACAACACATTGTTGCCTCTATGGGTGTTTTAGTTCTTCATGATGATAGCTATTTTGGATGGTTACCAAAAACTAACTTGCATAATTGGGTGGGGCAACTTGGAGATTTATTGATGAGACATAATCTTGTTCCTTGGAGGAGCTTATCATATGAGGATTCTACAAGAGGAGGAGAGGAGGCTCTTCAGTTCTATCCTTGCATTTTCTTGAGGACAAGCAACATTTGGGAGGGGAGGATTGTAATATTCCTAAATTAGCAAGCAGCTAATTGGAATATTAATTTTTCTCTTGTCATTTAGTTAGATGAATAAATGGGTAGGGAGGCCCATAAATCTCTTTAGTAGGCATAAAATCCCTCTTAATGTGAAAGGGATCATGTTCATAGCTGGATTAAGTAACCTCATGCGTGAATAGGGTCTAATGCATGTGGACAAGGTCAAGTTTGACCAAGTCAACAACGCTAGTGTGGAGGGAGTGGATCATCATTAAGAGACAGCGCAGTGTGAATGGGAGGAAGACTCCATGATGGTGAAAACCCTAATGAGTGGGACCCAAGGTGAGAAGGCTCACATTGTTTATAAGGAAGGAAAGGCAGCCATAGTGAGTTATGTTATTGATTATTGATTTTGTGGTCTACATGACTTTTTTCATTCTTCAGCTGTTTAGTTAAGCTTGCAGTGATGTTTAGCACAGGGTGTTCCCGAGCGGGGATCCCATCTCTTCCCTTGAGGTAGCATCTTGGAAGATTATTATGCCATAATTTCCACACATCCAACATTCTGGCCAAGCTTCAGTCTTCAGCTACGGTGCAATTTTTGCAGAGTATTGTGTTATGTTGCAGGGTGTTGCAGTGGAGGGTTGAGAAACCCACTTTCTGAGCTAGTTTTTTAGAGGAGAAAGAATTCTTCTCTTTGGGAGATCATCAAGGGATGATATTGAGATTTATTTCACATATTGGCACCAAGCCAACCTATTCCCATCATCTACAGTGCAGATTCCCTCTTTGACTACATTTGCAGTGGAGGTTTCAGTGCTTGATTTGGAGGGTGATATCTTCAGTGTTAGGATTAGCCTTTCAATTCAAGGATATATTGGAGGATATATATTCATTATATATCATCTACAACCATATTCATCCAGTCAATTAGTAGCAACTTCTATTCATCCCTAGGGCTTCATTCTGGCATTTTGATATTATGGGTATTTCCAGAAATCCTTCCCGGGTTCTCTTGGAAAGGTGTTTAAGAGTCTAGATCTTCACTCCTAGCATTTTTTGAGCTATATAACAATAGATCTATATCGATCTATATTTTTACAGCATTTTATGCCCTAAAACTATGTTTTCATGGCACATGGCACTTTTATAGCATCATTTCTCATGTATTAGCATATTTTCCTATTGGAGGCTTGTTTCCCATTGCTTGAGTGATTTGATCCTCAAGATATTATGCTTAAATGTTTGTTGATATATTTGATAAAATGGTTGTACATTTTTCTCATGTAATGGTGTATTGATTTATTCATTGCTCTTTCCATTATTGTGTTCACATATTGCTGCCTTCCCCATTTGGTAATATTACACCAATGGAGGCAAAGAATGATGAAATGGGATGTCCCCAACCTGACACGAATGCAGATAAGTGTCATGTTCAAGAGAGACATACTGCCGACACAACTGAGAACTGGTTCCATTTTTCCCCACCATTGCTGGCGAGTACCCCAATTATTTTTTCAAACAATATTGAAGGGGATAACATATTCTTGTCATATAATTTTTTCCTTTGGAAAAATCCATTCTGGTACATTTTACGAGCCCTGGGAAGGAGGAACTCAGTTACATCATGGTGACAGTTTCCAATGTCATTTAGGTTTTAACGAGTTTGAAAAAGGAAGAACTTGACATCTTTTCATGTTTAGAGAGTTTCAAAAGGAGCAGAAAAGAAAACTCCAACGGGTCCCTTTTTGTAGGTAGTCTCATAGATTCGAAAAGATAGAAAACTATGTCTGAGATAACCTCTTAGTTGCGATAGGCTAAGGTATAAATTTTTCGTAAATAATCTATCCTAGCCTGAAAAAGGGGTAAACATATACTGGGTAGATATCGTTTCACAACCTTTAATGAGTTCAAAATGACAAGAGTATCGATAATATTTTTAGTTTTCGAGAGTGAGAAAAGAGCTGAAAGATGATTCCAGGGGGTGACTTTTTCGTGTTTTTACCAGTTGAGGTTCTGTGATTTGGCTGATTGGAAAAACAAATGACAAGGCAAAATTCAAACCAAGCTTTAGAGCTCTAGGATATAAACCTCTTAGTATCAGAAAGGGATCTCTCAATTTGTGCAAAGATATGTCTTATTTGCTTTTAAGGGTTGATTTTAGGCTAGTTATGAAGTGAAAAATTGTTTATTTGGGTTTGGTTGGTTGGACATGAATGATCCAGGAAACATAGATAGAAAGGGAAAATATCAGAGCCATTGGGAAAAGGAGTCAAGAAGAAGTTATAACAAGCTCAATCAATGGATATGGGATATCAAAGGGAAAATCTAACTTGGCCAGTGGATCTTGGGTTTGGTGGATGAAATGAAATGGACATTAAGGATTTAGAAGGAGAAGTAGAACTAAGGGCAGTTAAGAATCCTTAATTATATGTACTTCTCCACAAAGGGAATTAAAAAATTATCTGAACATAAATAGGCATTCCATAGACAGGGCTAACCATAAATTCTAGAAATCACACCTCAGCAAATAACAATTTCAAGACAAAATTTTCAAATGAAATCTAGGAGTCGAGGAACACTCTATTTCATCTAAATATTTCACCTTCAAGGATTTTAGAAAACATAAAAGATTCACAAATAACTGTATCATTGAAGAGAGAACGCCTAAACATCTTTTATTACAATTATAAAGACCTTCAAAACAATTATCTCAGCAAGAACAAAGGGTATGATCAAAACAGACCTCTTAGGCAGACTGTAAACAATGGTACTTTAAAGGGAGACTTCAGAAATAGTTTTCAAGTGGCAGCAAGTAAGCAGGGAAAACCATAAATCATTCTTGAGTCCAACTATTTGAACGATTTCTGAAATAAACAAGCATAATGTTTCAATAGAGCAATTAATAATTCTCTAGAATGCCTCAGCAGATGAAAACATAAAGACAGTGAAGAGAAAACAGGTCTAAGGTGCTTCTAGGAGACATTTCTTAGCCTAAAATTTTTACTCTACTATAAGTATAGAATGATGGAACGAAATGGAAAACAGGAAATAACAATTAACATATTAGAATACATCACCAACAGACATGCTCAAGGATCCAATGATAGAGCCTTGTCATTAACAAAACATGTCAAAACATCATCAATCTTCCAATACTTCAATTTCTTCTTTAATCTTCAGCCAAACTATGCAAAACTTCAAAGAGTTTGAATGCCAGAAACCAACCCCTAAAAAAGAGCTCCTCATAGATTATTTATAAAAGAATGAGGAGATGAAACTCTTTTTAGGGTTCAAAATGTTATTAATGACATGGTAAATGCATTCCTAGCCTTGAAAACTACGCAAGGCCTAAGGTAGGAATGAGTTGCACTACTTCTCTATTAAATAACTCTGTCTTTACTTCCTAGGGATAAAGTAGGTGAAAAGAGTGGGTTTTAATGCTTTCCCATGTCTTAAAATATTTTTTTTGACAGTCAAAAGATGTTCTGTCAGTGTGATAACTGTCAAAGTGTATTTGTAGGTGAAAAGCAGGCTACAGGTAGCTTCAGATATTTCGATGAATTAACTGCTCTGTCCTGATGTGCTCGGGGCTCCCTTCCTTTTTGATCTATCCTTTAATCATATTCAGCTTCATTCTTTGAACTACAGGTTAAGTCTTTTGATCAGGATTTGACTGTAACCTTTAACCTTTATCTTAAACTCTGATGCTCTTCATTGTTTGCTAACGGGTACTTTCTTTGCTCTAGAGGGTTTGATTTAATAGTCAATATCATGATTTATTTACTAAAACTTGGAATTTAACCCTTCTTCCCTTTCTGCAATTGAATAGGCCACAGGATCATCACCCTGAACTCTATACCACCTTTAGTGACTGTGGGATGTCCTGAATAGCTTAAACGGGCATAAAACCTACAAAAAGTAATAAACTTGTTAAACAAAACCTGCGCGAGGGCTTGAACTGCTACAGAAGCTCGGGAAGAAGCAGAGGAGCTGTGAGGAGGCAGTGGATGAAGTGGAAAAGGGACTCATGGCAAAAAAGCACAAAAAACATCCTTCAAAACTAAATTTGGTGCGAAGAGATGCAATGGCGGTTTGGCAGAAAATCGGAGGCAGTTTTCGCATGGGGCCGAGGCGGTAAGTGGTTTTATCTCGGGTGAATGTGATAAGGCTCAGGTGTTGATACCTATCCCTCTAAAACCACCCATTTCGCATTCAAATTGCATGTCATGGAGGTTTCATGAGTTGGGTGCACAAAAGAACGAGGACTGTCAGATCTGTGGGATTGACAGTCAGGATATTTTTGGCAGAATGATTTGGTAGAGGATGATCTGTAGGAAGGAGGGTGAAGCAAAGGAGCGTAGACCGTCCAATCTGGGGGAGCCAAATCGATGGCTGAGGGTGAGCATAACGGTTGAATAGATGCGCAGGGGTAAGAGTGGTTGGCCCTGATGGTGATGTCAACAGTCCTGTCTTTTAGCGGAAAGTCTGATCAGCCGGGTGAAATTGTGGTCGTTAGATCCGAATAGATCAACGATGGAGATTAACTATGGGGGGACTGGGGGGTGCGAAGGGATTTTTGGGTCGTGTGCCTTCGTAGTGAATGGGAAATGGGGAATAAATGTTGGTCATTGGATCGGGAGAAGATCAAAGGTGGATATCGAGGGTGCGGGGGGACAGGGGAGTACGGGCCACTTTGGTCGGGCGCCCCCGCAATGAACTTGCGTTGTAGATCTGGGTTAATTAAATGGTGAGGATTGTATCGGGGAGGATGCATATTGGCAGTGAAAATGGTTTGGGAATGAGGAAACAAGGATCGTCGATGGAGCAAGGATTGTTAGATCAAGGAGATCAACGACTCAGATATATCAGAGCTCCGTATAAATAACAAATGGGTGGGGGATGGCGAAACAATGAAACAATGCTGGCTGTTGGATTTAAAGAGATCAACGACAGAGAAAACATCGATGTTTCGCATAGAGGGATAAATGGTGTGGCGAAATGGGAAAACGCGATGAAGCGACCACCTTCGGATCAAGAGGATCGACGGCTCAGATTATTTTGGAGAATGGTAGACAGAAGGGGTTTGGACAGGAGAAAAGTGATATTGCGAAAGGGTGATGATCGTCTGATCAGGAGGATCAATGGTCCAAATAAAATCAGAGCGCCGCAGAAATGAGCGAATGGAGCAAAGGGGTTTAAAAACTGAGGCCGATGGTCATGGGTCCCGGTCACATGGAGGAAAGGGCTGAGAACTTAAGTCTGCTGGGGCTTAAGGCTGTTTATATCAAATGGTCAGATTTTAAAGGCCGAAATCGGTTTTTCGAGGTTTTTGAGGGTTCCGATAGAGGGAAAAAGAGGTTCAAGACCAAAATAAAGATTATTTATAAGGTCTTAAGGGGTTTTTATGGGGAATGAATGGTAAATGAAGGTCATAGAGGGAAAAAAGGATAAATTATGGAAATGGAGGCTTGAAACAATATTTTTGAATCAGCAGGGCTTCTTTGAAGATTTTGAAGTGAAAACATCAGTGAAGGTAGGTTTCTTTGGATAAAGAGAACAACCAGGCTTCAAGGACTAACATATTAGCTTGAAATTGTTTCTTGAAGGCTGCAAACTGATTCTAGCCATCATTAGGTATAACAAAAATTATATATGGCTAACAGTGGCTCCACTTGGGGAGGAAAAATTTCTCTTCAGGTGTCCAGAACCTCAGTTTATCAATCTCTGGCTTTTAGTAGACCAATTTCTTAATCCATTGGGTAGCAATCCTTTTCTTTCTTGGACTTGATAATATTTCAGCAATCTGTAGCATATGAAATTCTTCAAAGCAGCATCACTACCTACCCAATCCTACTTATCCTAGCATTTTTTATTCTCTTGAGTGCACTTGGACTCACATCTATTTTACATATTATTTTTTTAAACAGAAAGATAAAACTATCTAATGCTACCCTTATTTCTTCCAAGAGTCCAGATTAAACAGTTGGACTCAAAAAATTCTCTACCTAATCTACTATCTGTCAAGATTAAGCTTTTTGACAGATCTGCGTTCTCTACATTCTAAAACAGAAATTTAAATATAGAAAAACCAAGATTAAATAGTCTGATTTGATGTAGTGTCTATGGCATAAGAAACCAGCTGCTTAAAATTAAAAATTAAAACAAAACTGTGAAGGCTTAAGATCTGAAAATAAAAGACATCCTTCTTTCTTCTTGGCTCAAGTTTTGATCTATTTAGAGCCATCTTTTTCTTTCTTTTATTTGGTTCAGATTTTGAGCATGTTTGAACCATTATTTCTTCTATCCTAATATATTCTACTAATAAGCCAAGATTAAACAGTTTGGAAAATCTTCTTCACTAACCTATCAGTAGTAAATTGAAATATATCTAGTCATGATTAGGCGATATGACTAAATAGCAATGTTTTCTTTTAGTAGCGGCATTTAAGCTTGCACACTTTCAGATTCTTCTTTTCTTTTTAGTATGGGGCTGTACCTTTCTTCTTTTAATCTGCCCTCTTTTTATTTTTCTATTTTTCATTCTTTTTTCAAAGAGAAAACAAAAAATAACTAAATGCTCATAGGCTGAGCTTATTTGATTTCCTATCTAACCTAATCTAACTTGGAAAATTTACATATTTAGTTGATGAACTCCCTTTTCCAATATAGCCAATCAAGTAAATGGTTCCATGATTGGTCCTTTCTCATCTCCTTGAGCATGCTGGACAAACAGGGCCATCCCATTTCTCTTGTTTTTTAGTAGCAGTGCTAAAAAATCTTCTTTCTTTTGGTAATACACTGCTCCTAACAACCTTTATCCCTTCTTCAAATGTCTTCAAGAAATGAGCATAGGGATCTTGAAATAATTCCTGGTTATGAATATTTGGAAGATAGGTTTCGACCAGGCTTACTTTTTTATCCACTAGATCAAGCTTAATATTATTTTGAGAAAGAACTTCTTCCTCATCTTCATTATCATCTAAACTGGAGGACTCATCATATATTGCAGTGCTATCCTCTTGTAGTCATGCTATGCTCTAATTCAGTGGACTATACTCTGTGAAGAGATCATCATATTCTTGAGCAAGGGTATCTTTTATTACCTCAACCCTCTCAGGAGAAGGCTCCATATCTTCATCTTGCTCAAGAAATTCCTCTTTATTCACAACCTCATCATCACAACTGATAGATTGTTGACTCCCAATTATGCGAAAGATATTTATGATGGATTGGATTGGTTGATTGCTGCTGTCAAGCTGATGATAGTGAAGTTCATGAAACCAATCAACTGTTGGTTGCCCTGCACAATTTTTTTTTTCTTGAAGCTCATCATCATCATCAGACTGATCAAAAATTGGAAAATGATTAGTATAAACAATCTCACCAATCAAGCATATTGGGTTATCAGTTTGTTTTTCTTTAAGCTGATCTACAAGTTTATTTTTTGGTTCAAGACAAAAAGGTTCAGTAGGTAGATGAGCATAACTGTTTTGTTCAAATGAAGTTTTGAGGGCTGGTTGTTTGTTTAATATTTGATCAATCTCTTCTTCTATCAAAAGAGGAGAAATTTTTATTTTTCTTTGTACAGAAGTACAAAATTCCTCTTTCTCTTGTGTTGATTGATTTTGAGGCTGGATATCTTCTTGAGCCTTTCTTAGGGGATCTTTACTTGTGCTTGCAGGAAAAATTTGAGGATTATCTTCTATTTCCTAATATTTTCCACTCTCAAACAACTCTTCTTGATCTTTGTGATGGTTAGTTTGAGGTCCATGATTTGTTTCTGTCACATTGTCAAGATGCCACTCTCCTTTTAAAATATAAAATGAATTATAACATAGAGGTAGAGTCCCAATATGTGTTGATTTTTCTTCTACCTTAGGTTCTGTGTTTCCTAGGAGGCTAATTGTTTCCTCAAAGCACTGCTCACTTTTTGCATTTTAATTTTGGTCATAAAGTTCTCTTAACAGTGCAATACAAGATAAAGGTATGCTGTTAGGACTTTATTGACAACCTTCTTCATTGTTTTCTCTGTAATCTTGCTCATCATACATAATTTTTTGTTGTTGTTTATGTCTTGTAGTGGTTGATTTTGTTTTTGATCAGGAGAAAGCATGGGTCGCTTTGGATAATAAACATCTGTATCAGCCTCATGCCTTTCCAATTTCCTATCAAGTATGTACACTATTTTTCCAATTAGGTCCAATAATGTGTTTAGTTTAGCTTCTCTATCTATACCTGAATCCATGTTTGTAAAAAGAGGTCACTGTATCTTGTCAACCAGTCTAGAATTCTCTACCAGTGGAGTCTTTAGGTCTATTGAGATTCGTGGAGTCGCCAGGTGGAGGATTTGAAATTTTTTGTCCGCCAATAGCATGATTGGGTTTGCTCAATGCATTCCCAAGGGATTTTACAAGGACTAGTGAAGTAATACGCCTACTAGAGGCCAGTGGAGTCACCAGGTGGAAATTTTTAGCTTTTTTGAAGGTAAAATGTTTTATGGTCCACCACTACTTTATTATAAAAACCAATCTGAAGTGTTTTTGGGGTTTTTCTGAGTTTTTATGTTTATTTAAGGACTTAAAAAGTATACAAAAGCTTTCTAGGCTATTATGTACTCAATGTCCCACCGTGATCGCCAAAATTTTGGGGTCCTGTGATTTTCCAGATTGGCATACCAAGTGAAAAGAGTGGGTTTTAAGGCTTTCCCATGTCTTAAAATAACTTTTATGATAGTCAAAATATGTTTTTTTAGTGTGATAACTGTCAAAGTGTCTTTGTAGGTGAAAAGCAGGCTATAGGTGGCTTCAGATATTTTGATGAATTAACTTCTCTGTCCTGATGTGCTGAGGGCTCCCTCCCTTGTTGATATATCCTTTAATCATATTTAGCTTCACTCTTTGAACTGCAGGTTAAGTCTTTAGATCCTCGAGATTTGACTGTATCCTTAAACCTTTATCTTAAACTCTAATACTCTTCACTATTTTCTGACGGGTACTTTCTTTGTGCTGGAGGGTTTGATATAATAGTCAATATCATGATTTATTTACTAACACTTAGAATTTAACCCTTCATCCATTTTTGCAATGGAATAGGCCACAGGATCGTCACCCTGAGCTCTATGCCACCTTTAGTGATTGTGGGATGCTTTGAATAGCTCAAACCGCCATAAAACCTGCAAAAACAAAAAAACTTGTTAAACAAAACCTGTGCGAGGGCTTGAACTGCTTCAAAGGCTCGAGCAGAAGCAGAGGAGCTGTGAGGGGGCGGTGGATGCAGCACAAAATGGCCTCATGGTGAGAAACCACAAAAACCAACGTTCAAAACTGAATTGGGCACGAAGATATGCAATGGCGGTTTGGCAGAAAACCGGAGGCGGTTTTCCCACAGGGCCGGGGTGGTAAGTGGTTTTACCCCGGGCTAACGCAATAGGACTCAGGTGTTGACACCTATCCCTATAAAACAACCCATTTCACATTCAAATTTCATGCCAGGGAGGTTTCGAGAGCTGGGTGCGAAGAAGAATGAGGACCGTCAGATCTGTGGGATCAATGGTCGGGTTCTTTTCAGCGGAATGATTTGATAGAGGATGATCGGTAGGAAGGAGGGCAAAGCGAAGAAGCACAGACCATCTAATCTTGGGGAGCTAAATCGACAGTTGAGGGTGAGCATATTGGTTGAATAAATGTGTGGGGGTAAGAGAAGTGGGCCCTGATGGTGACATCAGCAGTCCTGTCTTTTAGTGGAAAGTCTGATCAGCAGGGTGAAATGGTGGTCGTTAGATCCGAATAGATAAACGGTGGAGATTAACTGCAGGGGGACTGGGGGGTACAGAGGGATTTCAGGGTCAGGTGCCTCTGCATTGAAAACATCGTTGTTTCTCATAGAGGGATAAATGGTGTGGTGAAATGGGAAAATGCGATGAAGTGGCTACCGTCGGAGCAAGAGGATCGATGGCTTGGATTATTTCGGAGAATGGTAGGTAGAAGGGGTTTGGACAGGAGAAAAGAGATATTGAAAAAGGGAAATGATTGTCATATCTGGGGGAGATCAATGGTCAGTACTCCATCGACAAAATAAACGTCGCGGAGAAAGAATAGAGAAGGCAGATGGAAAAGGGGAAAGGCGAAGTGCGATAGCGCGAAAGGGGCTGAAAGACTGAGGCCAACGGTCGTAGGTCTCGGTCACATGGAGGAAAGGGTTGAGAACTTAAGCTCGTGGGGGCTTAAGGCTGTTTATGTGAAATGATCATATTTTAAAGGCAAAAATGTGTTTTTTGAGGTTTTTGAGGGTTCTGATAGAGGGAAAAAGAGGTTCAAGACCAAAATAAAGATGATTTATAAGGTCTTAAGGTGTTTTGATGGGGAATGAATGGTAAATGAAGGTCATAGAGGGGAAAAAGGAGAAATGATGGACATGGAGGCTTCAAACAATATTTTTGAATTAGCAGGGCTTATTTGAAGATTTTGAAGTGAAAACATTGGTGAAGGTTTCTTTTGACAGAGAGAACAACCAGACTTCAAGAACTAACATATTAGCTTGAAATTGTTTCTTGATGGCTGCAAACTTATTATAGACATCATTAGGTATAACAGAAATTATAGATGGCTAATAGTGGCTCCACTTGGGGAGGACAGCTTGCTCTTCAGGTGTCCAGAACCTCACTTTATAAATCTCTGGCTTTTTCGCAGACCAGTGTCTTAATCCATTGGGCAACAATCCTTTTCTTTCTTGGACGTGATAATATTTCAGCAATCTGCAGCATATGAAATTCCTCAAAGTAGCATCACTACCTACCCAATCCTACATATCCTAGCATTTTTTTCTTCTTCTTTTGAGTGCACTTGGTCTGGGATCTCTTTTACATATTATTTTTGAAAACAGAAAGATAAAACTATATAATGCTACCATTATTTCTTCCAAGAGTCTAGATTACACAGTTGGTCTCACAACCTTCTCTACCTAATCTACTATCTATCAAGATTAAGCTGTTTGACAGATCTGAATTTTCTACTTTCTAAAACAGAAATTTAAACACTGAAAAATCAGGATTAAACAGTCTAATTTTCTATAGTGTCTATGGCATAAGAAACCAGCTGCACATAGACTTTTATTTGCAGAAAATTAAAACAAAACTGTGAAGGTTTAAGATCTGATAATAAAATACATCCTTCTTTCTTCTTGGCTCAAGTTTTGATATATTTAGCGCAATATTTTTCTTTCTTTTCTTTGGTTTAGATTTTGAGCATGTTTGAACCATTCTTTCTTCTATCCTAATCTATTCTACTAATAAGCCAAGATTAAACAGTTTGGAAAATCTTCTTCACTAACCTATCAAAAGTAAATTGAAATCTATCTAGTCATGATTAGGCTATATGACTAAATAGCAGTGTTTTATTTTAGTAGTGGCATTTAAGCTTGCACACTTTTAGATTCTTCTTTTCTTTTTAGTATGGGGTTGTACCTTTCCTCTTTTAATATGCCCTCTTTTTCTTTTTCTATTTTTCATTCTTTTTCAAATAAAAAACAAAAACTAACTAAATGCTCACAGGCTGAGCTTATTTGATTTCCTATATATCCTAATATAACCTGGAAAATTTACATATTTAGGTTATGAACTCCCTTTTCCAATATAGCCAATCAAGTAAATCGTTCCATGATTCGTCTATGCTCATCTCCTTGAGCATGCTAGACAATCAGGGCCACTTTCATTTCCCTTGTTTTTTAGCAGCACTGTTAAAAAATCTTCTTGCTTTTGGTAATACGCTGCTCCTAACAACCTTTATCCCTTCTTAAAATGTCTTCAAGAAATGAGCATAGGGATCTTGAAATAATTATTGGTTATGAATATTTGGAAGATAGGTTTCGACCCGGCTTACTATTCTCTCCACTAGATCAAGCTTAAGATTCTTTTGAGAAATAACTTCTTCCTCATCTTCATTATCATCTGAACTGGAGTACTCATCATATATTGTAGTGCTTTCCTCCTGTACTCCTAGTATGTTCTGATACAGTGGATTTTACTTTGTGAAGAGATCATCATATTCTTGAGCAAGGGTATCTTTTATTACCTCAACCCTCTCAGGAGAAGGCTCCTTATCTTAAGCTTGCTCAAGAAATTCCTCTTTCTTCTCAACCTCATCATCAAAACTGATAGATTTCTGACTCCCAATTATGTGAAAGCTATTTCTGATGGATTGGATTGGTTGATTGCTGATTTCAAGCTGATGATAGTGAAGTTCATGACACCAATCAAATGCTAGTTTCCCTGCATGATTAGTTTCTGCTTGAAGCTCATCATCATCATCAGACTGATCAAAAATTGGAAAATAATTAGTATAAACAATTTCACCAATCAAATATATTGGATTATCAGTTTTTGTTTCTTTGAAATGATCTACAAGTTGATTTTATGGTTTATGACAACAAGGTCTAGTGGGTAGATGAGCAGAAGTGTTTTGTTCCAATTAAGGTTTGGAGGTTGGCTGTTTGTTTAATATTTGATCAATTTCTTCTTCTCTCAAAATAGGGGGGATTTTTATTTTTCTTTGGACAGAAGTACAAAAGTCCTATTTCTCTTGTGTTGACTAACATTGATGCTGTATATCTTCCTGAGCCCCTCCTAGTGAATCTTTACTTGTGTTTGCAGGAAGACCTTGAGGAATTTCTTCTTTTACCCGATCTTTCTCGCTCTCAAACAACTCTTCTTGATCTTTGTGATGGTCAGTTTGAGGTTCATGAATTGTTTCTGCTACATTGTCAGGATGCCACTCTCCTTTTAAAATCTGAAATGAGTTATAACATAGAGGGATAGTCCCTATATGTGTTGATTTTTCTTCTATTTCAGGTTCTGTGTTTCCTAGGAGGCTTATTGTTTCCTCAAAGCACTTCTCACCTTTTGCATTTGCATTTTGGTCATAAAGTTTTCTTAACGGCGCAATAAAAGATGAAGGTAGGCTGTCGGGACTTTCTTGACAACCTTATTCATTGTTTTCTCTGTAATCTTGCTCATCATACATAATTTTGTTTGTTTTTTATGTCTTGTAGTGGTTGAGTTTGTTTTTTATCAGGAGAAAGCATGGGTCGCTTTGGATAATCAACATCTGTATTAGCCTCATGCCTTTCCATTTCCCTATCAAGTATGTACACTATTTTTCCAATTAGGTCCAATAATGTGTTGATTTTAGCTTCTCTATCTATACCTGAATCCATGTTTGTAAAAAGAGGTCACTGTATCTTGTCAACCAGTCTAGAGTTCTCTAACAGTGGAGTCTTTAGGTCTGTCGAGATTCGTGGAGTCACCAGGTGGAAGATTTGAACTTTTCTTTCCACCAACATCATGATTGGGTTTTCCTAATGCATTCCCAAGGGAGTTTACAAGGACTAGTGAAGTAATAAGCCTACTGGAGGCCAGTGGAGTCGCCAGGTGGAAATTTTAGCTTTTTTGAAGGTAAAATGTTTTATGGTCCACCAGTACTTTATTATAAAACCAATTTGAAGTTTTTTTGGGGTTTTTCTGAGTTTTTATGTTTATTTAAGGACTTAAAAAGTATACAAGAGCTTTCTAGGCTATTATGTACTCAATGTCCCACCGTGATCGCCAAAATGTTGGGGTCTCGTGATTTGGCATATTGGCATACCAAGTGACAAGGAAACATCAGAACCAATATTTAAAGCTCTAGGATCTAGCCCTCCTAGTCTCAGAGAGGGATCTCTCAATTGTTTGCACATATATGTCTTGCTTGCTTTTAAGGGTTGATTTTAGGCTAGTTATTAAGTGCAAGTTTGTTTGTTTGGGTTTGGTTGGTTGGACATGAATTATCTAGGAAGCATAGATAGAAAGGGGAAATATTAGAGCCATTGGGCAAAGGAGTCAAGAAGAAGTTATAAAAAGCTCAATCAATGGATATGGGATATCAAAGGGAAAATCTAACTTGGCCAGTGGATCTTGGGTTTAGTGGATGAAATGAAATGGACATTAAGGATTTAGAAGGAGAAGTAGAACTAAGGGAAATTAAGAATCCTTAATTATATGTACTTCTCAACGAAGGGACTCAACAAATTATCTGAACATGAAGAGGCATTCCATAGATAGGGCTAACCATAAATTCTAGAAACCACGCTTTAGCAAATAACAATTTCAAGACAAACTTTTCAAACGAAATCTAGGAGTCTAGGAACGCTCTATTTCATCCAAAGATTTCACCTTCAGGGAATTTAGAAATCATAAAATATTCACAAATAATTGTATCATTGAAGAGGGAACACCTAAACATCTCTGATTACAATTATAAATACCTTCAAAACAATTATCTCAGCAAGAACAAAGGGTATGATAAAAACATACCTCTTTGGCAGACTGTAAACAATGGTACTTTAAAGGGAGACTTCAGAGACAGTTTTCAAGTGGCAGCAAGTAAGCAGGGAAAACCATAAATCATTCTTGAGTCCAACTGTTTGACCTATTTCTGAAATAAACAAGCATAAGGGTTCAAGAGAGTAATTAAGAATTCTCCAGAATGCCTTAGCAGAGGAAAACATAGAACGATGGAGAGTGAATAGGTCTAAGGTGCTTTTAGGAGACATTTCTTAGCCTAAACATTTTTACTCTACTGTAGTAAGAAATGATGAAATATAATGGAAAACAGGAAAAAACATTAACAGATCAGAATACATCACCAACAGCCATGCTCAGGGATCCAATGATAAAGTCTTCTCATTAACAAAACATGTCAAAACATCATCAATATTTCAATACTTCAATTTCTTCTTAATATTCAGCCAGACTATGTACAACTTTAAAGAGTTTGAATGCCAACAACCAAACCCTAACAAAGAGCTCCTCATAGAGTATTTATAGAAGAATGAGGAGGTGAAACTCTTTTTATGGTTCAAAATGTTATTAATTACAGAGTAAATGCATTCCTAGCCTTGAAAACTACGCAAGGCCTAAGGTAGGAATGAGTTACACTACTTCTTTGTTTAATAACTATATCTTTACTTCTTGAGGATAAATTAGGTGAAAAGAGTGGGTTTTAAGGCTTTCCCATGTCTTAAAATAACTTTTATGACAGTCAAAATATGTTTTGTTAGTGTGATAACTATCAAAGTGTCTTTGTAGGTGAAAAGCAGGCTATAGGTGGCTTCAGATATTTTGATGAATTAACTTCTCTGTCCTGATGTGCTCAGGGCTCCCTCCCTTGTTGATCTATCCTTTAATCATCTTTAGCTTCATTCTTTGAACTGCGGGTTAAGTCTTTGGATCCTCGATATTTAACTATATCCTTTAACCTTTATCTTAAACTCTGATACTCTTCACTATTTTATGACGGGTACTTTATTTGTGCTGGAGGGTTTGATATAATAGTCAATATCATGATTTATTGACTAACACTCGAAATTTAACCCTTCATCCATTTTTTCAATTAAGTAGACCACAGGATCGTCACCCTGAGCTCTATGCCACCTTCAGTGACTGTGGGATGCTTTGAATAGCTCAAATTGCCATAAAACTTGCAAAAACCAATAAACTTGTTAAAAAAAACCTGCACGAGGGCTTGAAATGCTTCAAAGGCTCGAGCTGAAGTGGAGGAGATATGAGGAGGCGGTGGATGCAGCAGAAAATGGCCTCATGGTGAGAAACCATGAAAACCAGGGTTCAAGCCTGAATTTGGCGCGAAGAGATGCAATGGCGGTTTGGCGGAAAACCGTAGGCGGTTTCCGCACGGGGCCGGGGCAGTAAGTGGTTTTACCCCGGGCTAACGTGATAGGGGTCAGGTGTTGACACCTATCCCTCTAAAACCACCCATTTCATATTCAAATTTCACATTGGAGAGGTTTCGTGAGTTGGGTGTGAAGAAGAATGAGGACCGTCAGATCTGTGGGATCAACGGTCGGGTTATTTTCGGCGGAATGATTTGGTAGAGGATGATCGGTAGGAATGAGGGAAAAGCGAAGGAGCATGGATCATCCGATCCACGGGAGCCAAATTGACGGCTGAGGGTGAGCGCAGTGGTTGAATAGATGCGTGGGAGTAAGAGCGGTGGGCCCTGATGGTGACGTTAGCAGTTTTGTCTTTTAGCGGAAAGTCTTATCGGCAGGGTGAAATGGTGGCCATTAGATCCGAATAGATAAACAGTGGAGATTAACTGCGGGGGGACTGGGGGGTACAGAGGGATTTCAGGGTTGGGTGCCTCTGAAGTGAAAACATCATTGTTTCTCATAGAAGGATAAATGGTGTGATGAAATGGGAAAATGCGATGAAGCGACTATTGTCAGATCAGGAGGATCGACGACTCGGATTATTTCGGAGAATGGTACGCAGAAGGGGTTTGGACAAGAGAAAAGCGATATTGCAAAAGGGTAATGACCATCATACCTGGGAGAGATCAACGGTCAGGACTCCATCGACAAATAAACATCGCGGAGAAAGAATAGAGAAGGCAGATGGAAAAGGGGAAAGGCAAAGTGCGATAGCGCGAAAGGGGCTTAAAGACTGAGGCCGATGGTCGCGGGTCACAGTCACATGGAGGAAAGTGCTGAGAACTTAAGCCCATGGGGGCTTAAGGGTGTTTATGTGAAATGGTCAGATTTTAAAGGCCAAAATGTGTTTTTTGAGGTTTTTGAGGGTTCCGATAGAGGGGAAAAGAGGTTCAAGACCAAAATAATGATGATTTATAAGGTCTTAAGGTGTTTTTATGGGGAATTAATGGTAAATGAAGGTCATAGAGGGGAAAAAGGAGAAATGATGGACATGGAGGCTTGAAATAGTATTTTTGAATCAGCAGGGCTTATTTGAAGATTTTGAAGTGAAAACATCAGTGAAGGAAGGTTTCTTTGGATAGAGAGAACAACCATACTTCAAGGACTAACATATTATCTTGAAATTGTTTCTTGAAGGCTGCAAACTTATTCTAGACATCATTAGGTATAACAGAAATTATAGATGGATAACAGTGGCTCCACTTGGGGAGGACAGCTTGCTCTTCAAGTGTCCAGAACCTCAATTTATCAATCTATGGCTTTTTAGCAGACCAGTGTCTTAATCCATTGGGAAACAATCCTTTTATTTCTTGGACTTGATAATATTTCAGCAATCTGCAGCATATGACATTCCTCAAAGCAGCATCACTACCTACCCAATCCCACTTATCCTAGCATTTTTTTTTTCTTCTTTTGAGTGCACTTGGTCTGGCATCTCTTTTACATATTATTTTTGAAAACAGAAAGATAAAACTATATAATGCTACTCTTATTTCTTCCAAGAGTCCAGATTAAATAGTTGGACTCAAAAACTTCTCTACCTAATCTACTATCTGTCAATATTAAGCAGTTTGACAGATCTGTGTTCTCTACTTTCTAAAACATAAATTTAAACACTAAAAAACCAGGATTAAATAGTCTGATTTGTTGTAGTGTCTATGGCATAAGAAACCAGCTACACATAGACTTTTATTTGCAGAAAATTAAAACAAAACTAGAAGGCTTAAGATCTGATAATAAAAGACATCCTTCTTTCTTCTTGGCTCAAGTTTTCATCTATTTAGCGCCATCTTTTGCTTTCTTTTCTTTGGTTTAGATTTTGAGCATGTTTGAACCATTATTTCTTCTATCCTAATCTATTCTACTGATAAGCCAAGATTAAGCAGTTTGGAAAATCTTCTTCACTAACCTATCAACAGTAAATTGAAATCTATCTAGTCATGATTAGGCTATTTGACTAAATAGCAGTGTTTTATTTTAGTAGTGGCATTTAATCTTGCACACTTTTAGATTCTTCTTTTCTTTTTAGTATGGGGTTGTACCTTTCTTCTTTTAATATGCCCTCTTTTTCTTTTTCTATTTTTCATTCTTTTTCAAATAAAAAACAAAAAATAACTAAATGGTCACAGGTTGAGCTTATTTAATTTCCTATCTATGCTAATATAACCTATAAAAATTACATATTTAGGTTATGAACTCCCTTTTCCAATATATCCAATCAAGTAAATCATTCCATGATTGGTCTTTGCTCATCTCCTTGAGCATGTTGGACAATTAGGGCCACTTCCATTTCCCCTTTTTTTAGCAGTAGTGCTAAAAAATCTTCTTGCTTTTGGTAATACACTGCTCCTAACAACCTTTATCCCTTCTTCAAATGTCTTCAAGAAATTAGCATAGGGATCTTGAAATAATTCTTGGTTATGAATATTTGGAAGATAGGTTTCGACCTGGCTTACTATTTTCTCCACTAGATCAAGCGTAAGATTCTTTTAAGAAAGAACTTCTTCCTCATCTTCGATATCATCTGAACTGGAGGACTTATCATATATTACAGTGCTGTCCTCCTGTAGTCCTGGTATGCTCTGATTCAGTGGACTATACTTTGTGAAGAGATCATCATATTCTTGAGTAGGGGTATCTTTTATTACCTCAACCCTCTCAGGAGAAGGCTTCTTATCTTCAGCTTGCTCAAGAAATTACTCTTTCTTCTCAACCTCATCATCAAAACTGATAGATTGCTGACTGCCAATTATGTGAAAGCTATTTCTGATGGATTGGATTGGTTGATTGCTGATTTCAAGTTGATGATAGTGAATTTCATGACACCAATCAACTGCTAGTTTCCCTGCATGATTAGTTTATGCTTGAAGCTCATCATCATCATCAGATTGATAAAAAATCTGAAAATCATTATTATAAACAATTTCACCAATCAAACATATTTTATTATCAGTTTGTGTTTCTTTGAAATGATCTACAAGTTGATTTTCTGGTTTATGACAACAAGGTATAGTGGGTAGATGAGCATAAGTGTTTTGTTCCACTGAAGGTCTGGAGGCTGGCTGTTTGTTTAATATTTGATCAATTTATTCTTCTGTCAAAATAGGGGGGATTTTTATTTTGCTTTGGACAGAAGTACAACAGTCCTCTTTCTCTTGTGTTGACTGAATTTGAGGCTGGATATCTTCTTGAGCCCCTCCTAGTGAATCTTTACTTGTGTTTTCAGGAAGACCTTGAGGAATTTCTTCTTTTACCCAATCTTTCTCACTCTCAAACAACTCTTCTTGATCTTTGTGATGGTCAGTTTGAGGTTCATGAATTGTTTCTGCTACATTGTCAGGATGCCACTCTCCTTTTAAAATCTGAAATGAGTTATAACATAGAGGGATAGTCCCTATATGTGTTGAGTTTTCTTCTATTTCAGGTTCTGTGTTTCCTAGGAGGCTTATTGTTTCCTCAAAGCACTTCTCACCTTTTGCATTTGCATTTTGGTCATAAAGTTTTATTAACGACGCAATACAAGATAAAGGTAGGCTGTCAGGACTTTCTTGACAACCTTCTTCATTGTTTTCTCTGTAATCTTGCTCATCATACATAATTTTTTGTTGGTGTTTATGTCTTGTAGTGGTTGAGTTTGTTTTTGATTAGGAGAAAGCATGGGTCGCTTTGGATAATCAACATCTGTATCAGCCTCATGCCTTTCCAATTTCCTATCAAGTATGTACACTATTTTGCCAATTAGGTCCAATAATGTGTTTAGTTTAGATTCTCTGTCTATACCTAAATCCATGTTTGTAAAAATAGGTCACTGTATCTTGTCAACCAGTCTAGAATTCTCTACCAGTGGAGTCTTTAGGTCTATTGAGATTCGTGGAGTCGCCAGGTGGAGGATTTGAACTTTTTTGTCCACCAACAGCATGATTGGGTTTGCTCAATGCATTCCCAAGGGATTTTACAAGGACTAGTGAAGTAATACGCCTACTGGAGGCCAGTGGAGTCACCAGGTGGAAATTTTTAGCTTTTTTGAAGGTAAAATGTTTTATGGTCCACCACTACTTTATTATAAAAACCAATCTGAAGTGTTTTTGGGGTTTTTCTGAGTTTTTGTGTTTATTTAAGGACTTAAAAAGTATACAAGAGCTTTCTAGGATATTATGTACTTAATGTCCCACCGTGATCGCCAAAATGTTGGGGTCTTGTGATTTGGAAGATTGGCATACCAAGTGACAAGGCATCATCAGAACCAAGCTTTAAATCTCTAGGATCTATCCCTCCTAGTCTCAGAGAGGGATCTCTCAATTATTTGCACAGATATGTCTTGTTTGATTTTAAGTGTTGATTTTAGGCTAGTTATTAAGTGCAAGCTTGTTTTTTTGGGTTTGGTTGGTTGGACATGAATGATCTAGGAAGCATAGATAGAAAGGGGAAATATCATAGCCATTGGGCAAAGGAGTTAAGAAGAAGTTATAACAAGCTCAATCAATGGATATGGGATATCAAAGGGAAAATCTAACTTGGCCAGTGGATCTTGGGTTTGTGGATGAAATGAAATGGACATTAAGGATTTAGAAGGAGAAGTAGAACTAAGGGCAATTAAGAATCCTTAATTATATGTGCTTCTCAACAAAGGGACTCAAAAAATAATCTGAACATGAAGAGGAATTCCATAGACAGGGCTAATCATAAATTCTAGAAACAACACTTCAGCAAATAAAAATTTCAAGACAAACTTTTCAAATGAAATCTAGGAGTCCAGGAACGCTCTATTTCATCCAAATATTTCACCTTCAGGGAATTTAGAAATCATAAAATATTCACAAATAATTGTATCATTGAAGAGGGAACACCTAAACATCTCTGATTACAATTATAAAGACCTTCAAAACAATTATCTCAGCAAGAAAAAAGGGTATGATCAAAACAGACCTCTTTGGTAGACTGTAAACAATGGTACTTTAAAGGGAGACTTCAGAGACAGTTTTCAAGTGGCAGCAAGTAAGCAGGGAAAACCATAAATCATTCTTGAGTCCAACTATTTGACCTATTTCTGAAATAAAAAATCATAAGGGTTCAAGAGAGCAATTAATAATTCTCCGGAATGCCTTAGCAGAGGAAAACATAAAAAGATGGAGAGTAAACAGGTCTAAGGTGCTTTTAGGAGACATTTCTTAGCCTAAACATTTTACTCTACTGTAGTAAGAAATGATGAAATAGAATGGAAAATAGGAAAAAACATTAACAGATCAGAATACATCACCAACAGCCATGCTGAGGGATCCAATGATAGAGCCTTCTCATTAACAAAACATGTCAAAACATCATCAATCTTTCAATACTTCAATTTCTTCTCGATCTTCAGCCAGACTATGTACAACTTCAAAGAGTTCGAATGCCAGCAACCAACCCCTAACAAAGAGCTCCTCATAGAGTATTTATAGAAGAATGAGGAGGTTGAACTCTTTTTAGGGTTCAAAATGTTATTAATTACAGATTAAATGCATTCGTAGCCTTGAAAACTACGCAAGGCCTAAGGTAGGAATGAGTTACACTACTTCTTTTTTTAATAACTTTGTCTTTACTTCCTGATGATAAGTTAGGTGAAAAGAGTGGGTTTTAAGGCTTTCCCATTTCTTAAAATAACTGTTATGACAGTCAAAATATGTTTTGTTAGTGTGATAACTGTCAAAGTGTCTTTGTAGGTGAAAAGCAGGCTATAGGTGGCTTCAGATATTTTGATGAATTAACTTCTCTGTCCTGATGTGCTCAGGGCTCCCTCCCTTGTTGATCTATCCTTTAATCATCTTCAGCTTCATTCTTTGAACTGTAGGTTAAGTCGTTGGTTCCTTGAGATTTGACTGTATCCTTTAACCTTTATCTTAAACTCCGATACTCTTCACTGCTTTCTGACGGTTACTTTCTTTGTGATGGAGGGTTTGATATAATAGTCAATATCATGATTTATTGAATAACACTTAGAATTTAACCCTTCATCCCTTTTTGCAATTGAATAGGCCACACGATCATCACCCTGAGCTCTATGCCACCTTTAGTGACTGTGGGATTCTTTGAATAGCTCAAACCGCCATAAAACCTGCAAAAACCAATAAACCTGTTAAACAAAACCTAAGAAAGGGCTTGAACTGCTTCAAAGGCTCGAGTGGAAGTGGAGGAGCTGTGAGGAGGTGGTGTATACAACAGAAAAGGTCCTCATTGTGAGAAACCATGAAAACCATGGTTCAAAACTGAATTTGGCGCGAAGAGATGCAATGGAAGTTTGGTGGAAAACCGGAGGCCGTTTTCGCATGGGGCCGGGGCGGTAAGTGGTTTTACCCCAGGCTAATGCGACAGGGCTCAGCTGTTGACACCTATCCCTCTAAAACCACCCATTTCATGTTCAAATTGCATGCGTAGGGAGGTTGCGTGAGTTGGGTGCGAAGAAGAATGAGGACCGTCAGATCTGTGGGATCAACGGTCGGGTTCTTTTCGGCAGAATGATTTGGTAGAGGATGATCAGTAGGAAGGAGGGAAAATCGAAGGAGCACGGACAATCCGATCTGGGGGAGCCAAATCGATGGCAGAGGGTGAGCGCAGTGGTTGAATAGATGCATGGGGGTAAACAGCGGTGGGCCCTTATGGTGACGTCAGCAGCCCTGTCTTTTAGCGGAAAGTCTAATCAGCAGGGTGAAATGGTGGCCGTTAGATTCGAATAGATAAACAGTGGAGATTAGCTGCGGGGGACTGGGGGGTACAGTGGGATTTAGGGTTCGGGTGCCTCCACATTGAATGGGTAATAGGGAATAAATGCTGGTCGTTGGATCAGGAGAAGATCGAGGGTGGAGATCGAGGGTGCGGGGTATTGGGGAGTACGGGCCACTTTGGTTGGGTGCCCCCATAGTGAACCTGCACCATAGATCTGGGTTAATCAGATGGTGAGGATTGTATCAGGGATGATATCAACGGTGAAAAGGGTTTGGGAACGAGGAAACGGGGATCGCCGATGGTGCAAGGATCGTTAGATCAAGGAGATCAACGACTCAGATATATCGGAGCTCCGTATAAATAATAAATGGGCGGGGGGCGGTGAAACAATGAAACAATGCTGGTCGTTGGATTTAAAGAGATCAATGGCAGAGAAAACATTATTTTTTTGCACAGAGGGATATATGGTGTGGTGAAATGGGAAAATGAGATGAAGCGACCACCATCGGATCAAGAGGATCGACGACTCATATTATTTCGGAGAATGGTAGGCAGAAGGGGTTTGGACAGGAGAAAAGTGATATTGCGAAAGGGAAATAACTATTGGATCTGGGAGAGATCAATGGTTAGGACTCCATCGGAAAAATAAACATCGCGGAGAAAGAATAAAGAAGGCAGATGGAAAAGGGGAAAGGCGAAGTGAAATAACGCGAAAGGGGCTTAAAGACTGAGGCCGGTGGTCGTGGGTCCCGGTCACATGGAGGAAAGGGCTGAGAAATTAAGCCTACAGGGGCTTAAGGCTTTTTATATGAAATGGTTAGATTTTAAAGGCCGAAATGGGTTTTTTTAGGTTTTTGAGGGTTCCGATAGAGGGAAAAAGAGGTTCAAGACCAAAATAAAGATGATTTATAAGGTCTTAAGGGGTTTTGATGGGGAATGAATGGTAAATGAAGGTCATAGAGGGGAAAAAGGAGAAATGATGGAAATGGAGGCTTGAAACAATCTTTTTGAATTAGTAGGGCTTATTTTAATATTTTGAAGTGAAAACATCAGTGAAGGTAGGTTTCTTTGGACAGAGAGAACAACCAGGCTTCAAGGACTAACATATTAGCTTGAAATTGTTTCTTGAAGGCTGCAAAATGATTCTAGCCATCATTAGGTATAACAAAAATTATAGATGGATAACACGATGTACTAAATTTCTTTTAATATAATACAAATATTGTTTTGGAAAAGAATGTCTGTTATGCATTGTGTTATCTGTTTATTAGTTCTATTTTGAGATCACTTTTATTCTATTATGTTCAATTACATCTGTGCGAGTACATATGATATTTATGCATGAATCTATATTGATGGTTGAATACATGGATAAATCTTCTTAAGTTACAATGTATTATACAGATCTAGATCTGGTTCAGTTATTGTACGTCTATGACGAAGTGATCTGTGATTCTATTTCTATAATCTCATAAGTATTATTCTATAATTTCACACATCTATTTATGGTATGTATAAGTTCTAGAATCAACCTGTTTAGGGCCACCACATTATTTTCTTCCTGAGGGTGTGGAAACCTAGTTCCAACACCCCTCCATACTGCTTGGGGTGGGACTTTTATATGTGCAAGCAAGTCATTTATGAAAGGGCCAGTAGTTGGAGGGTTTGTTTGTTGTGCAATAAACGATGAACCTGGGTCAGGACCCCTCAAGGAAACACCATGGAATATGAGCATGAAGAAAATGAGATTTATAATAATGAAAATTGGAATCAATTCATTCATATTTTTCAATTTTATTATTATTTTATTTTGATTATAAATAGTGTGTTTCCTATCCAATGTATAAAAATGTATGGTTTCCATTACAACTTATTTTTGGAATTTAGGTATAGTAGGTTCTTGAATCACTTTCTTGAAAGGAATTAGGAAATCATCTCTGAGTGTTGTTGTAAACTTTATGACAAGTGAAACAAACGTTACTACTTGTTCCTCGTTCAATTGCAAAAATTTCAAACTTTGACGTGCTATAAAACATTTATTGATATCACTAAATAAAAAAACTCATTAAATATGAAATGTTTTAACTATCCTTTTAATTTCCTTCTAATTTCTCATAGATATTTCCTTGAAAGGCTTGCTTTCAAGGACTCAAATCTCGATTTATTGATATCATTTTTTTAATTTTTTATTCAAGTTCTTATAACAAACATCAAATTATTATGTTAAAATATTTTTATGATGAGTATTTGTGATAGTATTAATTATATTCATTCAACATCTATAGATTGTTTTGGGCACAAATATTTTTCTCAAAAATTCTAGAATACCCTTTTTCAAATCATTTGTTTTATTTTTCTCTCACCATTTGATCAATATTATGATACTAAAACCTAATATTCTCTTGCACAAGATGTATTACTAGAGACTAGATTTGAATTACAACAGCTAATATGAAGGTTTATTCATAATAGAAAATAGGTGTTTTTCCAACTACCTTGATTTGGAAATGTAATATGTCTTCATTAATCACATACAAAGAGATGAAAATTCAAATATGGGTATCACTTGTTCCATCAACTTCATAAATATATAAACCTATGTGGAATTTCAATGGTTGAAATTAATTAAGATACCATTCATTTGAAAATTATCTAATTTTGAAATAAACTATTATCTGAAATAAAATCTCCTTGAATTGATTAAGATGACAAGCATTCACATTTTTTACATATAGTTAATGAACACATTTATTGATATAAAAGAGTTATAAACTTACATATAGCATCTCAGAAATAAATTAAATTAAAATGGTATTATATACAATCAATACATTGTATAAAACTGTGACGGACTGATATTGAAGGAAATATTGGTTGACCCTTCCCAAGGCTTTCCTAATGCAATTTTCTCAAGGAAAGGTCATTCAACCCTTCACTAGAATCACCCTTGGAATAAAAAAAATATTCTTGAGAAAGGTTCAGTTGTAACATCCAATAGATGCATTAATGATTCTAATATTCCCCTTCAAATGGAATACAATGTTAGAGAAAGGGTTGGTTAGCCATTCCATTGAATAAGTCATAGTGAGAACTCAGAATACCATATATGAGGAAGGGTTGGTCAATTTTTCTATATGATTTCCCTTTATGTGAATATTATTTTCGAGAAATGGTTGAATAATACTTCCGCATGTTCCCAAGATGATAATAATATGGTCAAGGGAGGATTCACCACTCCTTCCATAAGATTCCAACTGTAGAAATAATATGGGAAATGGTTAGTTAATCATTCTACTTACACTCTTATTAGAAGGAGTTTTATTTAAAAGGAAGAGTTGTAAAACACTTAAAATAAATAATTACTAATGAAAAATACATGATTGAAGAAGGTCATTTGACCTTTCCATTGTATTCCCCACAAATGTAATTCTTGTGGAAGTGTTACTTGATCCATATTTTTTATCCTTGTTAATGAGACTAATATTGTGGAGTAGGGGTTGGTTGGTCGTTACTTATGGTCCACTACAAAATAATTCTATGCTCAAGAAAGGATATATTGACCATTCCATAAGATCTTAGTTACAAGAATGTGACTTTTACAATGTTCAGTAACCATTCTTGAAGTGTATTGTTAAGGAGAATGTTATGTTGAATAAAGGATCAACCAATGTTTTGAAAAGAAACCTAGTTACATATATACTATGCTTAAGAAAATATATTTTAACCCTTTTTTATGCTTTCATATGACAAAAATAAATGATTAAGAAAGGGTTAACTGAACCTTATATATACCTCCTTAGATAGAAACACTAGGAATGATTTCTAAAACCTTCTCCAAGATCCTCATTACAAGAATACCATGTTTGAGGAAGGGTTTGTCAACCCTTCCCTATGTACCCTCTCAATGCTAATGTTATGCTAAGGGAAGTGTCCAAAATCGCTTCCATTGTATACCCCATGGCATGAATACCATTCTTAAGGGATGATTTACTAACCCTTTTTTGTGTCTCCCCTTAATAATGTTGGATCAAGGATCAGCTAATCCTTCCTCATGCTCTTATTATGCCCCAAAACTAAGCATTTGACCCTTCCCTATGATCCTAGTGACAATAATACTATGTTTTAGGAAGAGTCATATGACTCTTCATTGTGCACCCTCTGAATGTGAATACTACTCTAGAAAATGGATCAATCAAACCTTATTTGGGATAAAATAGATGATATTTCTATATCTAGAAATATTTATGCATCCTTCCTTGGTACTCCCCATGATGTGAAAAATATGCTTGAGGAAGGATCATTCATCCCTTCCACTAGATAACTTGTAGTGTGAATACCATACATGAGGAAGGTTTTGTTGTTGGGCTAGGGTACCCTAGGTCGAGTCTTGAGTCAATTTTGTTAATTTGTTTAAAGCGCAACGCGCAGGTCAAGGGGATTTTGGGTGGGTCAAAGCTCCTTCTTTTTTTAACAAGAAAAAGTGTAAAAAATGGGGCTCAAACAATGATTTTATTCCATGGTTTTTAAGTGCCTAAGTTATTAAAAAGGCATGTAGGAGTCAAGTCAAGTATCATTTTTTGTGAATATCTCATAGTTATGTAATAAGATTTTGGGCAAGTTATTTTTATTAGTATGAGTAGAGACAGTCTCGTGTGGCTATGGGCTTAAGAGAAATAATTTGTATTATTGAATATCTCCATAATAAAGAGGAGTTTTGGCAGAGTCTCTGGTTTATTTACGTGATTCCTATTCTTGTATGTTACTGCTTTATGAGTTAATGATTTTATTGTAAATTTGTTGTATGATTATTTTTAATTGAGGAACATTTGTCTGGTTAATCATAAAATAAGAGATATATAAGTTTGTGCGAGAAGTATATTAGTATTAAGGGTTTCTGTTATGTAAATCATAATAAGAGTAGATCTATGTGTTTGCACGATAATTGCATTTGTGTTAAGGGTTTTGTTGAAGTTAGATCTAAATTGGGTTAAGAGCACTAACACAACACGTTAGTGATTATATCAGATCATAAAGGGTTATATCCACATCATATTCCCCTCAGGGTGTGGAAACTTGGTTCTAGCACCCCCCATTCCTACTTCGGATGAGACTTTGGTCTACGAAAACATATCACTACCGAAAGGGCCAGTATTTGGATGGTTTTTTTGGTTGCATGAATACACTCTAAACTTGGGTCTGGACCCCTCAAGCCAACAAATGGTCCATTCATCAAATCTAGTGCAATGGGAAAATTATCGATCCTGGTCAGAAATTATAGTCAACTTGGCCACGCTTCTTAGTGCCCAAGTAAACATGATGTATAGCACAATTATGGATGAGTTGTAGTATTGAGAGTACCAAGTTTCGCGCACCAGAACGGAAGTAAAAAAAATGGCCGATAAGTTACATCAGGACTGTTAGTAGGCCAAATAGGTGTAGCACACCATAGAGAGTTAGCGCGATTGGCTTGAAGAACTTATCACCTGGCTCTCTGACAAGATTCCAGGATTTTTGGTGTGATCCAATGCTGCACCTTCCATAAAGATAGAGACCCTCGTAGCCACACTGAATTATTCCAAAACAAAGATTGAGATGGTACACACTGACTTGGAGCAGACGATTGCTGACCTACAGACTAAGTTACATCTAGAAAACCCACCATACGTCTCGACACAATGAGTTTCCATTGTTTAGAAAGCAACATCTAGCATTACTGAAGTTGTGAATGAGTGAAACAACTTGTTCGAAGATGCCATGGGCATATGGTCCTCGATCCAGGAATATCCAGTGCTTCAGCAATTACAGATAGACCTGAGGGATAAGAAACAACATTTTTTTGAAATTGGGTTGTTGCGTGGACCTTAGTTCCTGCACAGAGGTTTTTCAGGTTATAGGAAGGCCAAACCATTCAGGGAGAGATTGATACGTTGCGTCGCAAGGAGCAGCTTGTGGTAGAAAGGACCCTACCTTGGGACGAGGAAGCACTTCAAATATCATACACCATTGAGGGTGTGCTTAAGGTACTCGTCAAACTCAACGCAACATTAGCTTGGTAGCGGAGGGGCCTACCACAAAAAAGTTAGTCGGAGAAGTGTAGAATGCTGCAACATACAGTGTCAAGGCCATCCAGCCTCTGCATGAATCCCTCTAGGCGCTCCAAGAAAAAATTCAAGAATCCAAAGTAGAGTGACTTGAGGACGATTCATGAGCTTTTGTTGGGGATCTGTTGGGATAGGGTCCCCTAGGTTGAGTCTTGAGTCAATTTTTTAAATTTTTTTAAAGTGCAACATTCAGGTTAAGGGGCTTTGGGGTAGGTAAATCTCCCTCATTTTGTAACAGGAAAAAGAATAAAACATGGGATTCAAAGCACAGTTTGATTCCATGGTTTTTGTGTGCCTAATTCATATAAAAAGGCATGTATGATTCAAGTCAAGTATCATCTTTTGCTAATATCTCACGATTATGTAATAAGGTTTTTGACAAGTTTATGTAATTAGTTTGAGTAGAGATAGGCTCTTCTAGTTGGGTGTGTAGATACCTAAGTATTGGGCTGTGGGTGAGGACTCTGTAGCTGCGTGCGTAATAGAAAGATTTTTTATTCATGAAGATCTACTTAATAAAGAGAATTTTTGGCAAAGTATCTAGTTTTCTTGAGTGATTCATATTCTTGTGTGTTACTTCTTTTTGAGTTAATTATTTTCTTGTAGATATTTTGTATGATTATTTTTAATTGATGCACATTTGTCTAGGTTAATAATTTAATAATATATCTACATTTTCTCAGGAATTATATCAGTATTCAGGGTTTCTGTTAATTAAATCAGAATAAGAGTCAATCTTTGTTTTGGCGTGATAACTACATCTGTGTTAAGGGTTTTGTTGAATTTAGATCTGAATTGGGTTAAGAGAACTATGTAGAAAAATAGTGATTAAATCATATCATAAAGGGTTAAATCTTCATCATATTCCTCCCTCAGGGTGCGGAAACCTGGTTCCATCACCCCCCCCATTGCTACTTCGGGTGAGACTTTGGTCTGAACAAGTAGATCGTTGTTGAAAGGGCTAGTAGTTGGAGGGTTATGTTGATGGCACGAATACACTCTAAATATTTGTCTGGACCCCTCAAGCCAACATTGGTAGACCATTTCATTGACTACCCTAGAAAATAATATTATTCTCAAGAAATGATATACTAAACCTTTCCAAATATCCTAGTTACAAAAATAATATATTTGAGGAAGGGTCATCCACCCTTCCCCATGCACCCTCTTACTAAGGATACTCTACAAGATGAAGATTTAGTTGATCCTTACATAAGATACAACATGATATGAATATAATTCTGAAATAATGGTCAAAGAACCCTTCCACATTCTTCCCTTGTTTAAAATATCATACTAGAGGAAGGATTGGCTAACCCTTCTCTACAATTCCATACGAAATATCTATAAGTTTGAAGAAAGTTCAATTTCATTTCCCTATTATCCCACTTGACATGAAACCTATTCTTGATGAATGTCTAATTTACCTTTCCAATACATGTCAAGTAGCATATATTCCAATCCTAAAGAATGGTCATTCAATCCTTCCCCATGATCCTAATAAACAAATATTAGTCCACGCTTACCTCTGCTCCCCTGATGATGAATATTTTTATTGAGAAAATATTCCCTGGCCATTACTTGACATCCCTATTATAATAGTAATATATTTTAGGAAGGGTTTATTAACTATTCATGTATATCCTCCTCATTGGAATACTATTTTTGAGTGAGAGACAACTGACCTTTCTACTAGACACCCTTTCCCATGCATACCATCCAAAACCATTGGATAAACTGTTGAATATTGCAACAAGAAATAGTGAAGGAGGCATCCTGAAACATCTTTCCTGATCCTAGTTGGAAAGTGATCACCAAAACTAGGTGGGGGCCACACAGGTGATTTTTTTCGCAAAGTCTATTTTTAGAATATGTCTATTTTTAGACATGTCGATCATATTCTATGAGTTGCAGGATGCTATTTGTGGATGGTTGGTCAAGTTGGAAAAATAGATGGATTTCTATTTTTAGACATATTGGGTGGAATCTATTTTTAGATTTCCAGTCTAAATATAGATATGTCGAATATTATTAGCTCTTAATAATATTTGGACTATAAACATTATCTTATTCTCTTGGAGCACTTCAGTTAAGTGCACAGATGTGGCACAGGAGCTGACAGAAGGAATTACGCTATTCCTGAGGGTTAAGTGGAGCTATTACATGGATACTTCAGTTAGAACTCATGTGACAGAGTTTGGTGGAGTTGATTGAGGAAGTTAATGGAGTTGTGTTCAGTTTAACTAATATAAACATAGTTGAGCTATTTGTATCTAGTTTAACTGATTGATACAATTAGTGAGAGTGGTGTGAATTAATTATTAATTAATTCACTAATTATAAACTCATTAATCAACTAAAGAATACATCAGTTAACTTCGGTGCATGGACAGTTTCAGTGGAGACCAGTGCAGAGATAGGTGAAAGGGCAAGTGTGACTATCAGTTGTGACTATAAGTGATGCATGGTTTGCATCCAACACTCAGTAGAGATGCCTATAAAGACTGCGTGAGCAAGGCTGGGGTAATACATTCTCATCAAGAGGCATTCTTCAGCAGGGATTGCACAGTAGAGGCAGGCTAAAGGCTGGCAAAGATCGGTGCATGGGATTTGCAAGATCGGGCCTGATTAGTGTGTAGCAAGTGGAGATTATACTGAGAGCTTGTGAGGAGCTTTGTATGATGATTGTTACATGATCTCTATGACATATATAATATACAGATAGTTGGGGGTTTTCAGCTTTAAGCTTTCCCATTACATACTATGTTCATATGTGTGAATTTTTATGGCTTTAATGAGTGCATGCAATTGATTTTATTTCCGCATGTGATGATCAATGGTAGAAGAGATTCTGTATTGTGCATGAAGATAAAATAGTGTGTGATCAGGAGAATATCGGTGGATAACATATCAGTTATTCAAATTTCTACAGGTATTAGAGCGATATTGATCATTGGAGCAATTGCAAAGCATTGAAGCAGTTGAGTTTTAAGATAAACTCAGGAAAATAAAAATGGAGAAGAATGACACTATTCTGGTATACTTGAAAAAGTTTTTCCACTGCAGGGATGAGCTTCGGAGTGTAGGAGTTAGTGTGGATGAGGAAGGAAAATTCAATAAGGTTTGGATTCGAGAAAATAATCTCTACAGACTTGAAGTAGATGGGATGTCTATGGAGCTTCCCACTATTGGGAACTGCAAGAAAGACATGCAATTGATGCTTGAGAGGGAGAAAGTTTTGCATTCAGGTAATAGTGAACCTCAAGATGTGGAGCAGCCATGAGATGAGGAACATGGAGTCGAAGAAACCACTCATGCAGAGAAATTTCGTGCCATATGGGTAGAGGGAGTGCATGCAGCTATACCACCAGGTGAGAGGTGGGGCGACATGCATGATTAATCCCATGAGGATATTTCTGGGCAGGATTCATGAGATGGTGAGGATCTCATGAATTGAACCTGGCTACGAGGTTCCCATAGCGCAGCAGTAGCATGATCAGTTGGATTGATGCAGGCAGATCAAAGTGACAGTGTCAGATATTGGAGCACGAATCAGAGTTGACAGCAAGTGCAGAGTGCATGGGTGCAAGAGTTCAACAGTGCAGTGGTTCTTGATGACATGTGTAGTTTTTCCCAACAAAAGTTAAAGAATTTGATGATAGATGCATAAGACTGATTGAGTTGTTTGGAGCCTATTCAGTTTCATAGGAGTTGCAGAGCAGATGCATGGGGTTGCATGGCGCTTGTGAAGGTTGCAGGGTGAATGCATGGAGCAACATGTCACATGCAAAGACAGTCCTTTCTTATTGATAGGGAGTGTTGAATATTGCAACAAGAAATAGTGAAGGAGGCATCCTAAAACATCTTTCCTGATCCTAGTTGGAAAGTGATCACCAAAACTAGGTGGGGGCCACACAGGTGATATTTGTCACACAGTCTATTTTTAGAATATGTCTATTTTTAAAGATGTCGATCATATTCTATGAGTTCCAGGATGCTATTTTTGGATGGTTGGTCAAGTTGGAAAAATATATGGATTCCTATTTTTAGACATATTGGGCAAAATCTATGTTTAGATTGCTAGTCTAAAAATAGATATGTTGAATATTATTAGCTCTTAATAATATTTGGACTCTAAAAATTATCTTATTCTCTTGGAGCACTTCAGTTAAGTGCACAGATGTGACACTAGATCTGACAGAAGGAATTACGCTATTCCTGAGGGTTAAGTGGAGCTATTGCATGGGTACTTCAGTTAGAAATCATGTGACAGAGCTTGGTGGAGTTGATTGAGGAAGTTAATGAAGTTGTGTTCAGTTTAACTAATCTAAAAATAGTTGAGCTATTTGTATCTAGTTTAACTGATTGATACACAGAGAGGTAGAATTAATTAGTTAATTAATTCACTAATTATAAACTCATTAATCAACTAAATAATACATCAGCTTAAATTTAGTGCATGGACAATGCTGGAGACCAGCAAGTAGATAGGCAGGGAGTGTGACTACTGGGCCAGACTATAAGTGATGCATGGAGTCAAAATCCACATCAGAGAGATGCTATAAATAGCTATGTGAGAAAGGCTAGGCGACCACTCTAACAGATACTAAAAGACTGCAGAAAGAGAGGGAAGCAGGCTAGCAAAGATCAGGTGAATGGTGTGTATACTATCAATGACAGTGTAGCAAGAGAGATTATATTGAGAGCCAGAGAGCTGTATGATGATTGTTGTTACATCTCCGTGACATATAATATACAGATAGTTGGGGTTTTCAGCTTTAAGCTTTCCTATTAAATACTGTGTTCATATGTGTGATTGTTTGTGGTTTTAATGTATGCATGCAATTGATTTTATTTCCGCATGTGATGATCAATGGTAGAAGAGATTTTGTATTATGCATGAAGCTAAAATAGTGTGTGATCGATGAATCTCGATAAACATCATATTTAAATTTCTACATGGTATCAGAGCTTATATTGATCATCGGAGCACCGCAGTATTTAGCGTTATTTTAGGATAAACTCAGGAAAATAAAAATGGAGAAGAATGACACTATTCCGGTATACTTGAAAAAGTTTGTCCACTACAGGGATGAGCTTCGGAGTGTAGGAGTTAGTGTGGATGAGGAAGGATAAGTCAAGAAGGTTGGGATTCGAGCAAATAATCTCTACAGACTTGAAGTAGATGGGATGTCTACGGAGCTTCCTACTGTTGGGAAGTGCAAGAAAGACATGCAATTGATTCTTGAGAGGGAGCAAGTTTTGCATGCAGGTAATAGTGAACCTCGGGATGTGGAGTAGCCACAAGATGAGGATCATGGAGTGGAAGAAACCACTCATGCAGAGAAATTTGTACGGATAAGCAGGAGGAGAAATAACAATGTGAGAGAGGTATGGGAGCGATTAATCCTAAGAGAGATTCGTAGGATTCATGAGATTTTGTGGATATCATGAATTGAACTCCGCTATGAGGTTCAATAGCGTATAGCATGACTACGGGATTCTGCGTAGATCAAAGACAAAGGCCTTAGCATTGGGGAGTGCTAACTGTAGCGCTGACAACAAGTGCAAGGTGCATGGGTGCAAGAGTTCAATAGTGCAAGGTCTCATGACATGTTCAATTAAATTGAATGTTGAAGACTTTGGCGATAGATGACCGTACCCATGATTTAGTTTGGGAGCCTATTCAAGCCAGAAAGAGCAGAGTAGAGATGCATGGAGTTGCATGGCGCTTGTGAAGGTTGCAGGGCGAATGCATGGAGTTGCATGTCGCATGCAAAGACCGTCCTTTCTTGTTGAGAGGGAGTGTTGAAGATTGCAACAAGAAACATTGAAGGAGGCATCCTGAAACATCTTTCTTGATCCTAGTTGGAAAGTGATCACCAAAACTAGGTGGGGGCCACACAGGTGATTTTTGTCGCAAAGTGTATTTTTAGAATATGTCTATTTTTAGACATGTCGATCATATTCCATGAGCTGCAAGATGCTATTTGTGGATGGTTGTTCAAGTTGTAAAAATAGATGGATTTATATTTTTAGACATATTGGGCGGAATCTATTTTTAGATTTCCAGTCTAAAAATAGATATGTCGAATATTATTGGCTCTTAATAATATTTGGACTCTAAACATTATCTTATTCTTATAACACTTCAAGTATACATGTATTATGAAGATATAGAGGAATGTATATGACCTCTGTACAAGTGCAGCTATTGCATGGATACTTCAGTTAGAACTCATGTGACAGAGTTTGGTGGAGTTGATTGAGGAAGTTAATGGAGTGCCAGTTCATGAATTAATCTAAATATATTGAGCTATTGTATCTATTTAACTGACATAATTAGTGAGTGGTGTGAATTAATTATTAATTAATTCACTAATTATTAACTCATAAATCAACTAAATAACACATCAGTTAACTGCAATGCATGGACAGTTCAGTGGAGACCAGTGTTAGAGGTGGGTGAAAGGGTGAGTGTGACTATCAGTGTGACTATACTTGTGCATGAGATTTGCAATTCATCAGCCATCAAAGAGAGGATGTTGAAAGGACTGTGGGAGGCACTTCTAGTAATGACTCATCAAGATACTCACTAGCAGTAGATTAAGGCAGTAGAGTAAGGCAAAGGCCTGCAATGATTGGTGCATGTGGGATTTGCAAGGATCAAACACAGTGTGTAGTAAGTGTAGATTATACTCAGAGATTTTGGAGGAGCTATGTATGATGATTGCTTTCAGGTAAGAAATCTATGACATATGAACATTACATGACATTCTGGGGTTTTTCTTCATTTTTGGTTCTTCATTACATATTGTGTTCATATGTGTGATTTTTTATGGCTTTAATGAGTGCATGCAATTGATTTTATTTCCGCATGTGATGATCAATGGTAGAAGAGATTTTTTATTGTGCATGAAGATAAAAGAGTGTGTGATCAGGAGAATCTCGGTGGATAACATATCAGTTATTCAAATGTCTACATAAACCATTTAAAAGGAATATTTATCCTGTAATTTCCAATATATACACCCTTATATGCTATAGAGATATTTTTAGGACTCATGGACCTTGCATAAGGTCAAAATCTAAAGGGAATCATCATCCTCCACGCCATGAAATCAATGCACAGGACAATGAGTGTATGCAATACTTGTGATAATTAAATGAAAAAAATATGTAGGTTAGGTATGTGTGAGGTTACTTGGGTGACATAGGTTTAGGTTTCCTATTTTAGGGGTTTAATTTTATTACCAAAAAATCAATAATCATTTAAGTGGAAATTTATTATAAGTTATAATTAGAAATGAATAAGATTTATGTTAGGTCCCTATAATACTAGTGTATGCCCCTTATTTTTATTATTATTGTAGCCCCCTTAATTTTTATTGTTGTGCCCATGTATCCCCCCATATTATTATTTTTTTGCCCCATATAATCCCACTATTGTTATTGTTGTGCCCTTACATTATTATTGTTATGTAGGCTCTCATTATATTGTGACTAATTAGACTTATATATATACAAAGGAGGTATTTTAATTTGTATCATCCAAGAATTATTCATTTATGTAATATGAAAGATGTTTCCCCCTCGAAGATTATATTTCTCAAGTATTTTATCTATCCTTTCTCTATTTTGTGAGTTGGCTGCATAACATTTGGTATCAGAGTTTCGGATTCTAGGGTTTCACTGCTTCAAAATGGTCAGCATGGAATTTTTGCTATAAATATTTTTCTATGAGGCTTCAGAAGATTAAATTTTAACCACATGGATCCAAGATATTGGTTGAATTTATTTAATAATTTAATACCTTTGTTCGATATATTTTCGCAGATATGATCCTAGGAAGTTAGGGTTTTTGTAGGCTCTAGAATTCCATCACAAATAGGTGACCTACGGAAAATAGTCATAGATTTTGTTTCATACATCGACTTTGAATTATGTAAGAAGTGGTTTAAATTAAATGGAGTTTATTTTGTCTTTTTGTAATGTCATTGTTGAATGTTAAAACGGGGACATATGACAACCCATACAACTTTTTTCTACTAAACCAATCCATAATCAGGTCATTATGGGAGATTTGGAATAACTCTTTATTTAATAATCCAATATTGTTATTACTTGTGGAATTGTACAGAAGACTGAGAGGCCTACCATAATACCTAATTCAGAGCTTGGAAATATGAAATTACAGAGATATAACAATTTTAATATTGAGCTCTAAAAAACCAAGAAAAATATGTGTATTTTTAAAATTGTTCATAACTTTTTTTTGAAAAATCAATTTGAAGTGATTCAAAGGGAATATTGAAGCATATATGTCAGTATTTGGTTCTAAAATTCATCCAAAAAATAATAATTCTACACCCATTAATCCCTAAAAAATCTCTACTATGACACATGAAGAGGAAGAATTGCAACATGATATATCAAAATAACGGGAACAAGTGCAACAAATATTTCTCTCACAAAGAGCAACCAAATATGACATGGATGGTTTAAAAATAGACATGGAAGTTTTTTAGGATGGAATGGAAGCTAATATGGATCGTTTGAGAGTAGACATGGAAGTTTTTAAGGAAAGTTTGAAAAATTTGTTGCAAGAAAGGATTCCCGATGGTGACAAGGTAATCCATCAAAATTATGATGAGGGAAAAAGGAATATGAAACGTGGTTTTAAATACTCCAATGTTGGATTTAAGAACCACCACATTCCAAATATCGATATGAGGAAATTTTATGGCATGGATCCGGTAACATGGATACTAAAATGGCGCAATATTTTGATCTCCATGATGTGCAACATCCACAAAAGGTATGCATTGCAACTTTATATTTAGAACCCAATTAGTTTGTATGGTATTATGGATTTTTTCTTGTAAACCAATTTTCACTTGGTCAATTTTTACGAATGAAATGATAACACATTATGAGGATACAAAGAGAAACACCTTCTTTATCCAATTGATAAATCTCAAACAAAAGGGTTCAATGGTGGAGCACATTAAGGACTTCTAAAAATTGAATATCATGGTAAGAAATATTATATAGGAGCATAGTATTTATGTCTTCACAAGGACTTTAAGGGATAACATCCAACATGAGGTTCACCTTTAGGAACCTAATTCATTGGAGAAGTCATTCAGGGTGGAAAGAAAATTTGAAAGAAACATTATGGCAACAAGGAAGTATGCCACTCACAACTATATGGAATTGTTGTTGCTCCTAACCTTCCACAACCTACAAGGTTGACACCACAAAAATTGGTGGAAATGAGAGAAAATTGGCTTTATTATAGTTGCGATAGAAAATACAATAAAGGTCAATAGTGTGTTGAGAATAAATTATTTTACATATATTGTGAAGAGGAGGAATAAAAGGAACAAGAAACATCAAAAGAGGAGGATATACACCAAGAACCAACCCTAGAGAAAGAAGAAATGAATCTGACCATATCTTGTAATTCATTGGTAGGAATTACCACTCCTCAAACTTTCAAGATAGAAGGAAATATCAAGAAGAAAAAGGTAATAGTGTTTATTGATTCGGGTAGACCCATAATTTTATTCATTGTAAGATAGCCAAGGAATTGAATTTCTTCCTATATCCAACACCAAAGTGTCAAGTGATGGTTGCAAATGGAAGAACTATTATTAGTACAAAATGGCTAATTAGTTACTAAAAAAAATAACTAAAATTTTCATATAAATGACAAATTTTCAGTTGGTGACTAATAGTAGATAATTTAAAATAGCTTATAATGCAACCAAATTTTAGTCGTTTTTAGCTTAGTGTTCTCAATTTTATTGTATAGTAGTATATTTAATCATAGATTTGGTCATTAATTTAGTCATTAATTGTCAAAATTAATGACCAAATATAGAACAAAATATATTACTATATGATCACCCGACATAGCCAATTAATTACCAAAGAAATATGACCAAAATGTTTGTCGTGTTATAAGATACTGTAAATTAGCTACTAATAGCCATATATGCAAATTTTAGTCATCGCTTGAAACCAATTAATGATCAAATAAATATGACTAAATTTCGGTTGTGTTATAAGATACTGTAAATTAGCTACTAATAGTCATATATATGAAAATTTTATTCATTGTTTGCAACAAATTAATGACCAAAGAAATATGGCTAAATTTCGGTTGTGTTATAAGATATTGTAAATTGGCTACTAATAGTCGTATATATGAAAAATTCAGTCATCATTTGTAATCACAAATTTATCATTTGTAGTAGTCATTTATCTTATTTTGGAAGTTTCACATTCATTATATAAATGACTAACTTAGTATTTTATATTAAATTCATTTAATTTCATTGATAATCATGATAAAAAAATAGTTTAGTGATTGTATATTTCTTTTTATTTGTGTTCATTATTAATTAATATAAACTACTAATTTAATAGTTTTATATTCATTTTATTTGTGTTCATTTTTAATCAACATAAATGCATTCATATGATTTTGCAACTATATTAAAAAATACCATAAAATATTTATGCTCATATAATATGAAAACATGTGAATCATGCAGTCTCATAAGCTGATAACAATACAAAAAAATATCAAATACAATTGTAAATAATTTGAACCACAAATTTTATTATATGAAATTCCAAGTATTACAATATGAGTTTCCAACTGACTATTGATTGGGCTACAATTTACACATGAAATATTGTCTAATCACTTCAAATCATTCCCATTGTGCTGTCAATGCATTGCACATGTCTTTCCACCTTTCAAAGCATTCAATAGTTTTCCTCTAAAAATTGTGTAACCGATAGTATCCACCAATAGAGAGTCATGCTAAATAATAGAAGCACCATTCTTTGGATAGTCCAGGTCTGGAAGACAAATCCATTGTCTTTGATCTGCAACTAATGGATATTCATTTAAATACTAATAATGTGATCTCATCTTCTTTTTTAATTAAAATATCTATTAAAACTCTTATCAATATTTTCAATATAATGAGACAATAGAACTTCCTTTACATCACATGCAAAAGTTCACAAAAGCACTAATTACAATGCCCCCCCCTTAAACACTTCTTCCAATAATTCTCCACAAAAAAAATAGAAAATGTTAAGATTCGAAAATTCATGCTTAAGGTAGGACCTCATACAGTTCATAATAACCTTTTATAAAAATACTAATATTCCAGTGAAAAGTTCAATCAAGGTATTTGAAACAAGTAAATAAATTCCTCGTTGACACGAGGAAAATGAACGAAAATAAAATAGATAAATGAGAGAACTTACCACCAAAAATGACAAACTCTGTACCATAAAAGTATTGTGTAGAATTCTTGCCATGAGAATTAAAAAGGTCAAATTTCCACTGCATGGTCACATTTGAAGCAATAATTAGATACAAATAACTAAACCAAATGTTTGAAAATGCACAAACACACCTAATATAAGCATTCATATTACAACTTGTAGTTAGAAACTAAATTTAATTTTACAAGCTATGGATTAAAATTGCCTTATGTACAAGAAATGCATATTATCTTTATCTAAATATTGACATAGTTGAATAGATAAAACAAATTTCTACTCCATTGTTATTTTTTGGTTTAGCTTATTTTAAAAATCCTTTATAATTTTGTGTCTTAGAGATTATGCATTCTATATTTTTACAGGGTACAACATAAAATCGTGATTAAGAAAAATATGCTTCAACCAAAAACACCAACAAAACCATAAAATCTTCAAATGCTACATGCAAACTATAGGAATTCTATGCCAAAGGGAATTCCAAACCTTTTTTGAAAGTTAAAGGAAATACAAATTAAGATACCAAATGTACAAACTGTAACCATTTGGTTTAAGAAAGAAACCAAGGTATTAGAAACCCGAGTCCAAGTCCTTATGGGGAGGAGGAAAAGTATCCTCTACATGAAAGGGAGGGACCTCGGGAAATTCATAATCTAGATTAAGGGCATGATTTTTCATGATTAATCTCCATGCTTGTGGCAGGTAGGTTTTGGGGCCTAAAAATCCATGGATTTATCTATTTCATATGCATTATACTTTTGTAATTTGTGTGCACATGTGGTGGTATTTAGTGGGCATCTTGTATGGTATATCACCACAACAATTCTTCTTTTTTGATTTAATCTATCCTTATCAGAATACGTAACTATACATAAATACAGTGCAATAAAATGTGACTAGCAATAGCAACTCTTCCTTACAATTATTATTTCAAGTGAAATGTACTTGAATAACACACACTAATTAACTTCCCCCAATAATGATATAAGCACTAGAAGCACTCGATGAGCTTCTATGTTTTAAGTTGAAAATCATGATTTCAAGTATATTTGAGTTGCATTAAATCGTTCATCAATATATCTTTAAACTTGAAAGAAAATCAAACAAGGAAATGGGAAAAAGAAGCAATATCACTACCTAATTTTTATTATGAGCTGATGATTTTCAAAAGAAGTTGCACTTGTGGAGGATCTTGATATTGGAAATGAATTCAAAGCGCAAAAGATTTAACCAAAATGACAAGGGCAGCTGAAATTAAGGTTGTAATTAAGGTTGTAATTCCACATTTTTCCATGCCCAACATTATTTGTAATTTTATGTAGTGTTCATAACATCGTTGATCACTAATTTTTGGCAATGTGCCAAAAAATTATGATTTTTCATCCAGCTGATTTTTCTTCCTAAAAATATTACAACTTTTACCGTAAAATAAACATTGTATGATTTACTAAAAATCATATTTCTTTTCTAGTTTTTTACGAGCAATTGAAGTCTCAGCTTGCTCAACTATGTGGGGATGTTGCACTAGGCCTGATATGTGTGCCAAATTTGGTGTGATATTATGAATCCAGGTTGTCATTGCACACAAAGCAGGTTATTGCATACAAAAAATTAAGATATAGCAAAAAACAATTTAATAACAGCCTCAAAATGCTCCTTTTCAAATCCATAAGAATTATCATTGAGGTAGACCACGATATCATCCTTCACTATCTACTCATCCTCATCCACTCATTACCTATGTTGGAATACATGCAAGAAATTGTTTCATACATTTTTTTACTTTAGTAGATCCTCCAAGGTAATTATCCTAAGAAGAAAAGGAAAACGTATGTTGAGTTAAGGTTCATCATGACTGATTATTATTTGTGTATATTGGTAAAATTTTTGATGTTTTCTTCAGGATCAAAGATAAATTGTTATTCTCAGGGGATTCCCCATGATATCTAATGAAAAAATTATATGCAAAAAAATTCCTGAGGGAATTCCCTATTGTGAAGAACGTCTCCTGTGCCTAAGGTGTGGAGATGGATTTGGAAATTTAGTAGAGAGTTGTTTAATGCATCAATGACCAACCAATGGTTGTTACTTCTAAATATTTTCCATTAGATATATTTGAAAAATTACCAAACACATTGAAGTTGTGAGACCTTTAAAGTGAAAGATATGAGACCAATTTAAATTTTTTGTAGAGAAAAGTGAAGATAGGTATTTTTTTTGTTGAATATTGGAGAAATTTTAACATGGACATGATCCCCTGGGTTTTTTGTGTAAGAAAAGGAGAGAAACTAAGTGGTAAGCCTACATTAGAAGATGTATATTCCCATCAAGATATACATTCGCATCATATGCAACATAAATTACCCTACTTTGGACTGCATAGTGTTATCAATGTGGGAAGGGATGAGAGCTGGAGTTGGAATTAGGAAAATCTCTTTTTCCATATCATATTAAAGGAGTAACCATGGACTAAAAAAGAAGAGTTAATTTTAACAACTGGAGAGAATAATATCTAACATGAGTATTGTCAGAACATGAAGACCTTACAACCAACGATTTGAACTGATCCACCAGATAGATAGAAACGGGATGGGAATTGAGAATGAGAACCCATTCACCTTGATAGATTACATCGTTATCAATGAGAAGGAAAGATTTCATACTACAAACCTTCACAACATCTCATCTGGGTTAATACAAGCTTGTTTCCTTGAAACCTTTGTAGTAATCCAATTCCAAACCTGTACTTACTTTCCATGGGGTTTCTCAGGATTTCATTCCCTTATGTAACATCAAATAGTTTCTTTGAAATTTATGAGATATGGAATGAACACATAAACAAAAATAAAACCTTTTTAAAGCATGAAATTTTATATCTATGAATTTTTTAAACAATACAAGAAATTGGATCCTTAAATGCAAAAAGTCTTGCAATTTTTCTTAAGATGTGAATTAATAGGCCAACTTTACATATTTTTTCTATTGATATCTGTTATCACTCCCCCAAACTTCCTAAGGCTGAGAATGGAATTGAAGGAAGGTAAACTAGACAATTTAGAGAATTTTAGGCTTCCAAATCAAAATATGAAAGATATGTAAACTATCCATGTGTGTCTACTTTCCATAAAATATTTAATTTTAAGAAACTAGCCACATGAGGGCCTCCAAAATTTGATTCTCCCAACCTCAGTCCAGAAGCATAGCACCTGGTCAAAAACATTGGCAAAAGCATAGAAAAATGGTGGTTTTTTGGACTTTTATTCAAAATTAGAGCTTTTCATTCAAAACGAGTTCCAAATATGGAATTTAATAATCAAAATTCATCCAACCATATAACCCAATCTTCATTTAGGTGTCCTGATAAAAATCATAGCGCTTTGGCGCTATGTTTCTATGAAGGCAGAATTTCCAAATTAGTGCAAAAATCACCAAAAATTCAAAAAGTGCTCAAAATTTTCCAATTTTTTTTTCTATAGGACCTATGGAGTATGAGCTAAATATCCATGGATGCCTCAACAAGGAGTTCTAATTTTTATTTCTCCTTAAGCTTCATTTGAACCTCTTTACGATTCTTTTTCACTTGGTCGAGCCTGATTTGTGAAATTTTGTTCCTGGCACAATAATGATTGAACATATGTCTCTAGATATTAGTATTCTTCTTAGATTTCTTTAATAGCTTCTAAAGGTGCCCATTGACCTTATTAATCCAGTACTCTCTATCTTGATTGATTTCATCAAGGATTAACTCATCAAAAGTCTTCCAACCTGATTTAGGAGCTATTGATTCTCTTTCTCTCTGAAGCGCCTTCTTGAGGCCTATTATCCTTGGTCTTCTTATTTTTATTTCAACCTTTGGATCATCTAGTTTATCATCATCTACTACCTCTTTTCTCTTACCTTTATTTGCATCAACATGTACCTTTTTCTTGTCTTTGAGGAGCAATTTCACCTTTAGCTAAAATTTCTCTAGTTGTAGGAAAATAATTTTAGAATTTTCAATTGAGAAAATCTCCCTCAGCTCTACTATTTACTCATCCTTCTCCTTTATGATTTCTTCAATTGTCTTATCTTTCATGTTCTCTGCCACCTCAACCTCTAATGGCACTTGCTTATCATGTTGGTGCAATGGTGATTCAATTTCATGCATGAGTGTCTGCTCCTCTATTTCTCTTTGCTCAGCTATAGTATCAAGTGTAGATACACTTTTGATGGATTTGGGAGAAAAAACTTGTCTCTTTCCATTCTCATAGGTCGAAGTCACCTTAAAAACCCTAGGATCCTTTGAAATTTGAACTTGTTTGTTGGAAAAGACAACCTCCATTGGTTGTGCTGATACTGATGGTGATGGTATGTTATGAAGGACAGGAGGACTAGTAGTGGGAATTGCTACTACTTTCTCCATGAAGGTTTCCCAAGTCATGTTGATGGTTGAGAGATGATGAAAAATAATGAGTTTGACTAGGCCATGGTGGAATAGACTTGGACAGTGATCTTTGTTTTTTCTCTGAACAATATTAGTCATTTTAAGAAGACTTCTATACAAATAATTTGGCAAGTCAAGTTGTTTAGTAGAGGTGAAGTGCATCAAAAATCTTACATGATAAATGTACAACCTAGAGAATCTCACTTCAAATGTGAAATATCTCATAATTAACCTCATCAAAACAGAATATTTTTCAAGTAGGTTCCTGAAAGGGAAAATGTACTCATGGTTTTCTTTGGCATGAGGTTTAAGGGAAAAATTGTAATCTTCAAGGTCTAAGTCCATGCCCTTGAACCACTTTTCTCAATGACTAGGAATACTTGTTGCCGAATAAATCACCTCTTCTGATATGTTGAAATCTACACCTATAATGATGGCCTTTCCCATGCTGAAACTAGTGGAAAATAGGCTTTTCAATTGGAGAAGACATCCTTCTTCCATAATTCTTTCTAAAAACCTCAAACATCCAGTCCTCTAAAAGAATATATTGGCAAAAGTTGAGGCATTGACTTCTTGCAAGCTGGATGGCTCAAATATGAAGTGGCGACCTCCTTTGTGGATTTTCTTTTCACTTTCCATAATGTCTATCAAAAGGCTGAAACCCTAGGTTTTTAGATGTAGTGGTTATGGGAATTGAATTTGAAAAAATAGAGGACAGGGAGTGGGTAATTTTGGAGGGTGAGATGAAGGGTAATGAAGCCATGAAAAATTCCCAAAAAAAATCAGGAGGTAGAGTTATATGTTGGCTTCAAAGTACATGTGAAATTTTGTGAAATGGATGTAAGTAAGGTGATCAAATTAGTAAAACACTAGGATTTCCTAGTTTTCTAATAGAAAAACAGAAGGAAATTAGGATATTGATGGGAATGATGTTTAGGGAAGTTGTGAATGGTTGGTCATGATAGAGTATCATCTTGGGAAGGTGTATGAGTGTATTATATGATAGGGTTAGGGTTTATTCCACTTAAATAACTCAATGATAAGAAAAAATGAAAACGTAGTGGGAGAGGAGGTAAGCAAGAAAATCAATACCCTGCCTAATAAATTGACTTAAGGAGGATGTTAGGTGTTAACTTACTATTGAAGAAGATTTAGAAACTTATTGTAGTGATCTTGGATATTGGATGAGTGATTTAGGATCCAAATTCCAAAAGCATATCACACTCCCAAATGTGTAGCGCAGGTGTCCAGATGTGTAGCAGAGCATTCTAGAAGCGTAACACAACCTTCTAGATGCGCAACAAAGGCCTCTTTAGAGAAATTTTCTTGATTTTCTTCCAACCATTGAAAATTATGGAGCAAGATGAGGGTAAGAGAGGAGCTCTACCAAACATGAAAAGACAAAATGAGTTTAATAAGCCTTCTTTTCTCTTTATAACATCTTGAAATGACCTTTTTTGTCTATTAGTGAAAGTAAAAACTTTGAGAAAAGTTTTTCCTTTTTTAAACAATTTGGCAATGTAACAAAATTTGAAATAAGATAAATTGTCTTAATTTATTTCCCTACCTATGCTAACTCCCTTTAAATTACTTTTAAGATGAAAATAAATTCTTGTTTTCCCTATTTTATGACATAATTTGAATTTTTGGTGGCGAAACAAAGACACTTAGGCATAGACCTAGATGGAGATGGAGTGATTGATCTATGACCGTATATGACAATGAATGACATGACCTCTGAGATGATGATAGCCATGAATGGGATGAGGGGAGTAGCATTTTAGACCTAAACCATATGAAGTGACCAAAATTTATTTTAAAACTTGTTTGAAAAGAGAGAATTTTGACCTAGGACTACTAAAAAGTAAACTGAAAGAGCATATTTGATCACTGAACATATTGACACTAACAATATCAATTGTTAGGCCACCATCCATATCTTCCACTTATAATTTCAATATTGTTTGAACTCCTTGGTTTGAATGTCAACTCCTTTAGGCTTGCCAGCATTCAAAATAGGGAATATTGTGCCAAAGAGAGAGGCGACCAACATGGATTCCCCATAGTCTAGTGTCTCTAGTAAGTAGAACATTATTCAACTGAATATGTTCGAAGGTTTGTGCCTGAAATAAATACATTAGATATAATTCCCAAAGAAATCACTTCCATATCAAGCAAAAATTTCCCATGTCCACTCCTATCAATAGAGAAATTGTTTAACACAAGTTAAGGAAAATTTGGCCAGAAAAACAAGTTAGAAACACGATGGACATCCTTGAATGTTTAAAATTTTTCAGCTTGAAATACAATTATTCCTAAATAAATTTGAGAACATGATATAAATGGAACATAATTGGAATACAAATATGCCTTGAGAATACAATATAAATGGATACAGATCCAAACACATAAACATGATTCAAATACAAAGTTTCCCAAAGGTTTGATGTAATCCTGCACTCTGATACATTTTTTGATATGGACCCTTAGAAGACAATAGATTTATATGCTATGTAGACCTTGAAAGTTGTCACAAAATTATCCTTGTCATACCATATTATTATGGCCTCATTGGTGTCTTTTCCCAAGCTCAAATACACAATATCTCAGCATATGTTTATCCTTACCTATTTAAGTAATTAAAAATAATAATGATAATTTTAGAACTATTACATGCACTAATAAATGAATAAAAATTGAAAAACCAGTTCTAGGCTTATAGCTCAGTGGGTAGAGACTAGTCACAATTGGTTCACTATGAAGTCTATACACTTGCTACATTAATATTAGATCTCTTACAACAACAAAAAACAAGGAAATTATTACAGTCTGATCTCTTATAGTTGAAAAAATTGTTTCACAAGGGTTGCCTCCACAACACCAACACCACAATGCCAAAAAAATTGACCTCCACTCTGTGTCATTCAATTTTTTGCTGTAAATATGATGTTCGAAACTTCCTTACTTTTGAGCTAGCCCAATTGGATAGGGTGCCCACACCCAATGTCGGTCTTCTTGTATTTTTCTATTATTGTTGCTAAACCTTAATCAACAAGATCCCCCTCCACTAATTTAGGGAAATATATATTAGTGTCATGGGATAGTGTCATGTTACTATTATATCTCTTAAAAGGTGCACTATAGGTCGTGATAGAAAAGCACCCTATATATGTTTTCTCCTTTAATTACTATAAGAAGAAAACAAATTGAGCATAGATCCAAATCGATATTTTGCATTTATGAAACCATCCTATATCCCAGTTTTAACTCAAAATTTATTAAGCATATAATGTGATTAAATATTTAATATTTTAACCTTTTATGGCTGTAAGAAATTTAAAAATAAAAATTTTAAACTTGAACTATTTAATCCTTCAGATTGATAATTCCATTGAAAATTTAATATCAATCTAACCTAGTGTTATATATATTTCATTAACACTTTAAATGACAGACGCGTATTATTATGAAAATTGAATTAACTTTGGATCAACCAATGTTAATTGTGCTTCAATACCCTCACATCTATCCATGTTAGCTTTGATGTTCACTGTCTAACCGCTATAAATAATTGACTTATTACAAATTTACAGGTGAACTACCCAAACTCCTATATTTAATGTTGGGATCCTCACGGTATATGTCATAGAGACAGGTGATATCCTTGTAATTAAACTTGTATAACTCCATACATACAACGCAGAACAACAACATAAGTCTTTTCTGTCAGTTCTTCTTCTTTTGTTGTTTTTTTTCCTTGTCTATATGGAGTTCAAGCTAATGCATGAGTCTGGTCAAAACTCTTTGTTTAAAATTTGGAGGCCACAAAACTCGGAAAATAAAAACAGAGACTCAAAACCAAATTAAAAAACAAGAATATCACTGTTTACAAAATATATTGTGTTTAGAATACAAAGAAAGGCCCTCCATTCATAGCAAACTGGGAACAGTCTGGAAATTAAGAAGTTGGTTGGAATATATACAAACTAAGGATTTAATGTATTACCTAAGTGAAATTAAACCAAGTAGGTATAATTTCACCACACTTAGAAAGTTGTAGAAACATTTCATCACAATTTTCTTCAAGAGAACAATCATTAGATGGAGAAGTCATGTCAAATAAAGAAAAATAATATGAAGATCAAGATGCCAAGGGGCATGACCATCAAATTGAAAACTCTTAATGACTAATTGATGTGTATCTGGAACAAAAAATCTACAACCTTTAACATATTCTGGGTAGCCAAAAAATATGCAAACCATACATTGTATGTCCATTCCTTGCATTTTTTTTTTGGGGTTTGTGTTGAGAAGGTGAGATGGATTAGTTTCATTCAAATTCTCTTCTTCATAATTAATTGTGAGCTTACTTCTCTTACTCATTTCTTCTATTTATTAGCTTATTAGATCTTTCATCAATTCAATTATGAAAACACAAGCGATACAAATTTGGGCTCCTCGAGCTAGGGCAAAAAGCTCTCCCTCTTGGAGAGGAAAACCCGCAAGTAATTCTTCTTATAGATCTTCAATTGAAAAGTACCATGAACATGACTTAGACCCTTGTATGCCTCACAGGGGCTTCACTCAATATACCTCTAATATATCACGTGCAATTGTAGAATATTAAGCAATACCCTTAATTTTAGTACATATTGGAAAATACCCCTAAAAATCACATTATTTAACCCCCTACCAATATAAAACCAATACACTTGTCCAATTTAAAAAGTCCCTTATTTCACTATATATTGTAGGTATCCATTTTTTGACTAACATTTTTTATACCCCTTTATATTTTTTCATTAACTTTGAGCATCAGTTTTTATACTTGCCATTATAAAAACCCTTTATCCCCTATATATCCCCCAATATATTATGTCATTTTTTCCTCATTATATATCCTCCAATATAAGCCCATGTGCTATGGTATTTCTCCTGCAGTGAAGCCCCCATGGTATGCCTCCAAGACCTTGTCACCACTCTTTACTTGGATCCTTAAATTGATCCTTCTTTTCTGCACCGTTTAACAACATTCTACACCAGAACTAAGAAGGCTCGGTTCCTAGTATAGCAACCTCAAACTATTGGCACTGATTTTGTTGTTATTCTTTAAAACTTAGACCTTATAGTGATCCCTTATTTCTACACACAAGTCTAAGATCCCTTGTTGTATTCATTTACACTGAAATCACATTTTTTATATTGTGGTAACCCTTTCCTTAATGTTGTGTATTACTTTATCTCTTGTATGGGATGTGCGAGACCTATTATCCACCACTAGGGCTTCACTCAATAAAACTCTAACATATCACATGCTATCATAACAAATTAAACAATACCCTTAATTTGAGTTCATATTGAAAAATACCCCTAACAATCACATTATTTAACCCCCTACCAATATAAACCCAATATACCTTCCTAGTTTAAAAATCCCCTACTTTCACTATATATTGTAGGTATCCATTTTTTATTAGCATTTTTTATACCCCTTTATGTTTTTTCATTAAATTTGAACTCCATTTTTTATACTTTCCAATATTAAAACCCTTTATCCCCTATATATATCCCAATATATTATGTCATTTTTTCCGGATTATATACATCCCCCAATATGAACCAGCGTACTATGGTATTGCTCCCATAGTGAAGCCCCCATTTTCTCCATGCAGATGATCCTCTACACTTCATGTTGTACCTTATACTGCACTTTGCATTTATTAAATACTTGCCCAAGGTACAAACTCTTCACTAAAATATCTCATCCTTCCTCCTTTGCTCACACGCCATTACAATCATGCAATTTGCATATTATATTTCTTCTTACTTCGCATTTCAGTCCAGAATTGATTTGAATTTTTTTGTCCCTTAATGACACCACAGATTCCCTTATATAGTTTATCTTGTCTACAATTGAGCTAACCAGTAGAGGAGATCTTCCAGCGTATTGTAGGCCTACTTGAAAAGTATTTACACTGAGTATTATGTTGATCTAAGGAGTAGTATTATCACCGTTCTTGAGATATTTTGTTGAGCTATTTTTGACAAGGTATTTGAGGCATACTTTATTGACTTGACTTGTGTTACACTTCATATACATGAATCTAATTGAAAATATGAAGAATCCATAAAAGAAATCAAGAAGAAGTCTTTGACCTATAATAAAATTCCTTGCACATGAAACTCATGAAGAAAGCTTAACAAAAAATCATTTTATTATCTATGCCTTCTTCATTAAATAAAGACATAATTACATAGCCATTATGAAGACTGAACCTAGTTACACTTCTCAATAGTTTGGGCCCAAAATTTCACCCAAAGACTCTGGGATAGCCAATAGAGGGTTCCAATCCACTCCAAGCTTCTTTTGGGAACACCCTCGGGACAATTTTTTGAGGCATGCAATTTTGAACATATTTGGCACAATTGATGGTTTCAACCCAAAAATTTCAGCAAGGACCTCTGCAATGGATCATGAAATTTTCCATCTCCTTCAAGCTATGATTATTCCTTTGTTGTGGATAGTAGGGAAAAATATGTTGTAGGGTTGTTTCCTACCTTCATTAATCATATGAATTCCACTCTCCATCAACAATTCAACACAAAATAATTGAGGCTCCTTCACTACTTTCTTAAGATACGGATCACTTGGTCTGCATCTCGGATAAGCATCTCACAAACTCAGGTATGCCTTGGATTTCTTGAGTATATTTGACATATTGGATTGCAGATATACACACACCCCATTTTAGTAAAGGGTCAAGTTTTCAACCAAGTGTTTGCACTCCTTTTGTTGATGATATGTGGTATCAATAGCTCTTTAAGTTTGCATCTAGGATAGGCATATCATAGTTCAATTGTGCCTTTGATCTATTTAGCATATTTCACAAATTGGATTGCAAATTTACACCCACATCGTTTTTCCAGGGGTCAAGTTGTTAACCAAGTGTTTCCACTCCTTTGCTTGCTGCTATGGTTTATCTACAACTCGTTGGAAGATTTTTTTACTTGAATCACAGTCATCCAGATATCTCCTATGTAGTCGGTTGGTCTCATAGTCATGAAGGAACCACATGAGCTTCATTAGAAATACGCATTCAGTATTCTTCAAATGGTATGCAAATTTAGTGGGTTATTTTGGCTGTGATTAGGTTGGAAATATTTATTACTCCAAGTCCAACTCTGTCTATTCATCTTGACTATGGTCCTGGCTTTTGGTCTAGAAAAGAGAAATCTGTCAATGCCATTTCTCCTATGTATGAAAAATATCGAGGTGTTGATAGTGTTACCACTGAGTCTATTTGGATTGAATATATTTTGACCAAGTATAGTTTTCAACAAGAGAAACCTACTCTAATCCGTGGTAATAATTAGTGTTATCCATGTTATTAGGCATCCAGTAGAGCATCAAATTCCCAAATATGTAGAATTCCATATGCATTACATCCAACAGTTGATTAATGATAGGATTATTGATTTGCAATTTTTTCACACATTGAGATGCAGGTTGCTGACATCTTCACTAACCCTTGATAAAGTATCATTATTTTCAACATCATACCTTTCTTGGGGTGAAGAAAATTGTCTTTAAGGTGCGGGTAATATCACTCCCCCGCCCCCCCCCCCCCCCCCCCTTTTTTTTTTTCTGAACACTTTGTACATGGTACCTATCATGACCTTTATAGCCAGGACCCATTTTTATATTTAACATATTTTCCCTATGTCCCTAAGTTCCACTTATGATGGGGTGTTGGTGTACATACATCATGTAGTTAAGTTTATTTAGATCACAGTGTCCAATCCTGTGGATATTTTACTTATCACTGTTTGGTAGGTGAACAAGCCAACCACCTATATTTAATCTCAAACCCCTCTTACTGTATTATAAATACAGCTGATCCCTTCCAATTAAACACAATATATATATTATTTCTGTTAGTTCTCCATTTTCTATTATTATTCTGTTTTGTCTGTTTTGAAATATTACGATTGACATTGTATCGTAACAGTGGAGATGATTCAGATTCATTTAATCATGATCTAATGAGGTATTCTCCAAGAAATTAATTAATTTTTTCAAGTATCTTTCCATTTTAAATCCTTTTGAAACCTTGTGCTAAGACCATAGACAACCAAAAATAGAATTGCATGAAAATATTGTAAAATTAGTAGTGCCAAGTTCTAACCTGTACCATTTTAGAGTTTTTTTACTACCATTTTTATTTACCACCTAAACCAATCACTAAACATGGCAGTGAAAGTGAACTTGGGAAGTAGCTCTCTACTAGTATTCGCACATTATTGATAAGGAATACTAGAATAGAGCTTCTTCTCAATGATGTTGTGAAAGTAAATGTTTTTCCTTATCAATGAGACAATATTATAAGCCAAAACGATGTTCCATTAAAAAATATCTATGAAAATCCCATGCTTGTTTAGGGGTGCACACATATTTTTTTTCTTGGCACATAGAAACTTTGAAAACCAAATCCATTTATGTATCTCAAGGCCAGAATCATACTTCAAAACCTTACCAAACCAGGCATGTAATCAAGTCCTAGGGGTGATAAGACATTTCCAATGGGTTGGTCTCATAATCAAAATATTTTCCCACAGGTTGCAAGAATCTTATATTAAGAAACTACAAAATGCACAAAATCCTGGCATGTATGGATGGGTAGGGCCTCAACCAAAATATGATTCCAATTCCCACCTAATATCCTCACGTATACTAAAACTCTAGAAACATTGACCATAAATCTATTTGAGAAGAAACAATTACACAAATATATTTTTTTCATTTGGAGATATTGAAAATAAAGGTTATATCTTGTTACCCCTGTAATATATACATCTAAATGGGATAATGATATGTATTCATACACATTCAAATATCATTTTATCAAAATAAAAAAAGTTCCAAAAATGATTCCATTGATGACACTAGACCATGTTCATTCACACCATGACTCTGAGAATGTATATCCCAATTATGTAAATGCTAGTATTGGTTAAGGAAAGTTTGATATTTACGAGAAGTTAAAGTCTCGGCTTACTCAACTATATAGGGATGTTTCACTAGGCCTATTAGGTGAGCCAAAATCTGGGTGATATTATAAATCCAGGTTGTCAATGCACACAAAGCAAGTTATTTCATCCCAAAAATTAAGATATACTAAAAATATTTTTAAGAATAGCCTCAAATTACTCCTTCTCAAAGCCATGAAAATTGTTGTTGAGGTTGACCACGATATCATCCTCCCCCAGATCCTCATTTTCATCCACTAGTTACCATTAGTAGACCCGTTAATATTTTAAGGTATATACGCTAGAAGGTAAGGAAGACATATTTTCATAGATTGTTTCACTTTAGTAGATCCTCAAGGTAACTACCCACGGAAGACAATGAAGAAATATGTTGAGCTAAGGCTCATAAGTGATTATTCTTTGCATGCATTCATCAAATCTATGATGTTTTCTTAAGTATCAAAGATAAAATGTTATCTTGAGGGGAATCCCCATGATATTTGTTGAAAAATGTATATACAAAATGTTTCCCCAAGGGGATTACCTATTTTGAAAGGTGTGTTGGAACTTATCTCATTGCTAAGGGGTGGAGATAGCTTTAGAAACTTAGTCTACAGTTATTTAGTGCATCGATGAAAAACCAACATTTGTTACTTGTAAACATTTTCCATTAGATATATTTCAAAAAAAACATATCGCATTGAAGTTGTGAGAGCTTTTAAGTGAAAGATAAGAGACCGATCTCTAAATTTTGTAGAGAAAAGTAGAGACTGGTATTTGGTTGTTGATAATTGGAGATGTTCTAAAATGGACATGATCCTCCCCTAAGTTTGTCATGTAAGAAAAGGGGAAAAAAAGTGAAAAACCTACATTAGGTGCAATTTTCAGGAACTTTTCTATGGAATGGTCATGTTAACTAAAGGGGAGAGGAATTGGTGTTTCTCTAGGATTATACAAGGGAGGAGATGTTAGAGGTCATCAATAAGAACCTTGCAATAGAGAAATGTGTGCTATATAAAGTGAGGTATATATACTCTCCAACCTCAAATTTGATGATATATATATATATATATATATATATATATATATATATATATATATATATATATATATATATATATATATATATATATATATATATATATATATATATATAGAGAGAGAGAGAGAGAGAGAGAGAGAGAGAATTTTATTCATAGAATTTTGAGTAATAGATCTCTTACAGTAAAATCTTGTTTCAATAGAAAAAAAATCGTGTTCTCCCTACTTGTACTTTACAGAGCCGTAGGAGAGCTCTGTTAGATCTCTATTGTGCTGAACCACCCTGTAATAGACTCTGCAAAGTAATGTAGTTGTTCGACACTAATAATGAAATATAGTTCTTGTTGTGTTGGATGTTCTGAGTTAAGTGTTAATCGGTTGCTTATTGTGAATGTATGGCCTGTTAATCACTTCATATATATATATATATATATATATATATATTTCCAGCGTATATGACAATAATTATCCTGCTAAGGAGTGCATAATGTTTATCAATGTGGGAAGGTGGAGACCTGGAGTTGTAATTATTAGGAATTTTTTTTTCTCGGCATCATATTCAAGGAGTACGCATGGACTCAAAGAGAATATTTGTTAGGTCCCTATATTACTAGTATAGTCACTTATTGTTGTTAGTGTAACCCCCTTATTGTTATTATTGTACCCCTGTAACCCCCATATTGTTATTATTGTGCCCTTAAATTATTATTGTTAGGTCGGCTAGGATTACATTGTGGCCCCACTAGGATTACATTGTGGCCCCATGGACTCCTATATATAGAAAGGAGGTTTTGTAATTTGTATCATCCAATAATTGTTCATTCATTTACTGTATTGGAGGTTGTCCTCCTGAAGTGGATTGTTTATAAGGCATTGATATCTCTTTTCTTCTATTTTTGGAGCTGGTTTCACAACATTTGGTATCAGAGCTTTGGATTCTAAGGTTTCGTTGCTCCAGACATGTCATCATGGCATTTTCGCTATAACAATTTTTCTACGAAGGTTCAAAAACTGAAATTTTTAGAGTGCGTAGCCGAAATCCTGAGGAAAATCGTTGTAAATTTTGAGAGCATGGTTCGTAATATTTTTGGAGATATGATCTATGTAAGTTAGGGCTTTTTGCAGGCTCCTGAATTTCACTTAAAAAGGTCATCGCAAAATTTTTTCTATAACATGTTTTCTATGAAGGTTTAGAAGCGGAAATTTTTAGAGCACGAAGCCGGATTCCTGAGGAACATCGTCACAAAATTTCATAGCTTGTTTCGTAATATGTTCATAGATATGATCTATGGAAGTAAGGTCTTTTTCAGGCTCCCGAATTTCATCTCAAAGAGGTGATCATGGGAAAATATTCATAACTCTTTCTCTGAAAATTAGATTGGAGTTCTATAAAAAGTGACTGGAAGTACATAGACTGTAGTTTCCTATCTATAAATTTCCGATTCAAAGGAGAAAACAGTGATACGTGGCAAGTCGTACAAATTCGCTCTACTAAACTAGTCCATAATTAGGTCATTGTGGGAGATTGGACATAACTTTGACTTGAAGAATCCAAATCAAGTTTGACCTGTGGCATTTGAAAGAAGCTTCAGAGGAATACTACAGGGTTTAATTTTAGATTTTTAGGATCTACAAATATAGATATAAGTCAATTTCAATATCAAGCTCCTCAAAAGCAAGTAAAAGGTGTGTATTTTTTTTTCGAATTGCATAAGTCTTGTTTGAAGAATCAAGTTGAATTGATTCCAAGGGCATATTGTAGAATAGATATCAGTATTGGATTCTAAATTGGCCCCTAAAAATTATTCAACACCCATTAAGCCTTTATAAGTCATTATTATGACTCGTGAAGACTAAGAATGGGAACATGACATATCAAAATTACAAGATCAAGTGCAACAAATTTCGCTCTCGCAAAGAGCAACAAAAAATGACATGGAAGTTTTGAAGAAAGGCGTGGAATATAAGATGGAAGGTTTGAAGAATGGCATGGAAGCTAATATGGATGGCATGGAAGCTATCATGGAATCTAAGATGGATGACATGGAAGTTAAGATGGAAAACATGAATAATGATCTAAAAGCATACATGGAAGGTTTGACAAAGTTGATACAAGAAATGTTTCCTAATGGTGAAAAGAGAGTAGAGGAAACTCATGATGAGAACAAAATAAATGTTAATCATGATTTCATAAACTCTAATGTTGGAGGGAAGAACCCCTATATTCCAAAAATGGATATCAGGAAGTTTGATGGAAAGGACCCTGTAACATGGATACTACAAATGGAACAATATTTTGATCTCAATAATGTGCAAAACACACAAAAGGTACACATTTCAACTTTACATTTAGAACAAAATACATTTGTATGGTATCGATGGCTTTGCTCCCGTAAAAAAATTTTCACTTGGTCAATTTTTATGGAGGAAATGATAGCACATTATGAGGATACAAAGAGGAACACTTTCTTTAGCCAATTGATAAATCTCAAACAAAAGTGTTCGGTGGGGGAGCACATTGAGGACTTCCAAAAATTGAATATAAGGGTAACTAACATTCCAGAGGAACACAGGATTGATCTCTTCATAGGTACATTAAAGGATAACATCCAACATAAAGTTCACATTTTGGAACCTGATTCATTGGAGAAGGCATTCAGGTTGGCAAGAAAAATTGAATGTCAAATTATGGTGACAAGGAAGCCTACCACTCACTTCTATAAAGATGGAATTGTTGCTACTCCTAGATTTCCACAACCTACAAGGTTGACACCACAACAATTGGAAGAAAAAATATAAAAAGGGCTTTGCTACAGTTGTGATAGAAAATACACTAAAGGACATAAGTGTGCTGAGAAGAAATTATTTTACATAGATTGTGAAGAGGAAGAAGAAAATGAACAAGAATCTTCAAAAGAAGAGGATATACACTAGGAACCAACCCTAGAAGAAGAAGAAATGAGTCCAACCATATCATGTAATGCATTAGCAGGAATTACCACTCCTCAAACTCTCAAGGTAGAAGGAAATATCAAGAAGAAAAAGGTAATAGTGTTGATTGATTCAGGTAGTACCCATAATTTTATTCATTGTAAGCTAGCCAAGGAATTGAATTGTTTCCTATACCCAGCACCAGAATGTCAAGTGATGGTTGCAAATGGAGGAACTATAAATTTCTCTGGAAAATTCCATAATATCAAGCTAACCATGGGGGAATATGTATTGAATAGTCCAATGCTTTTCATTCCTATGGGAGGTGCTGATGTTGTACTAGGAGTACAATGGTTACAATATTTGGGGACGGTAGCTTTTAATTTTCAAGAACTTTTCTTCAATTTTTTTTCAAAAGGAAAGGAAGTCAAATTACGGGGTATTGCAGGGAAGTCAGGAAAGATAATAAGCTCTAATGTCATGACAAATATTCTAAAGAAATAACAATGAGGCATAATTGCACAATTATGCTCACTAGAAGTTCCAACATCAAAATCATCTATTTCTGCAGATCTCCAAAAATTCTTGGACAATCATTCCAAGGTGTCTGAAACTCCCAAAGGATTCCCACCTATTCATGATCATGATCATGCTATTCATTTGATTCCAGGAAGTGTTCCTCCAAACATCAGGCCTTATAGATATCATTATGTCCAAAAGAGCGAAATTGAACGTATGATTGCAAAAATGTTAGAGACAGGTATAATTCAACCTAGTCAAGGTTCTTTCTCTGCTCCTGTAGTATTGGTATAGAAGAAGGATGGATAATGGCGCATGTGTCCAGATTATAGGGAGCTCAATAAGCTCACCATTAAAGATAAATTTCCCATTCCTATGGTTTATGAATTATATTGGATGATTTACATGGAGCAATTTATTTTACCAGGTTGGATCTTCATTCAAGATATCATCAAATTAGAATGAAGACTGAAGATATTCCGAAAGTAGCATTTCGAACTCATGAGGTTCATTATGAATTTTTGGTCATGCCTTTTGACCATACCAATGCACCTTCTACATTTCAAGGGTTGATGAATTCCATTTTCAAATCCTTAGAAAATTTGTGCTAGTATTTTTTGATGATATACTAATCTACAACAGGTCTTGGAAGGATCATGTTCAACATGTTGACAGGGTGCTCAAACTATTGCAAGAGAAAAAATTATATTAAAAAACATCCAAATGTTTCTTTGGAGTACAAGTGGTGGAATATCTGGGTCATATTGTATCTCACAAGGGTGTTAAGGTAGACCCTAACAAAATTAATGCCATTAAGGAATGGAAAGTCCCGAAAACCATAAATAAGTTGCGAGGATTTCTCAGGTTAACATGGTATTATTGCAAGTTTGTTAAGAATTATGGGAGAATAGCAGAACCTCTAACAACATTATTGAATAAAGATTCATTTTCATGGACTCCTGAAGCAACTAAGGCCTTTGAACATCTTAAAGAGGCAATGTGCCTAGCACTAGTCTTAGCTACACTAGACTTCACAAAAACCTTTATTGTGGAATGTGATGCCTCAAGAAATGGAATTGGTGTTGTTTTAATGCAAGAAGGAAGACCCATTTCTTTTGAAAGTCATCCAATCAAAGGAAAGTATTTACAGAAACATATTTATGAGAAGGAAATGTTAGAAATACTGCATGCACTAAAGAATTGGCGAACTTACCTAATGGGGAGACACTTCAAGGTAAAAAATGATCATGACAGTCTTAAACACTTTTTGGAACAAATAATATCTTCATAAGAGCAAAAAAAATGGGTCACAAAGATGTTGGGTTATGACTTTGAAATAATCTACAAAAAAGGGACGCTAAATGTTGTTGCAGATGCACTCTCAAGAAAGAATGAAGAGGTGGAAGCATTGCTTTGTTCCATTTCTATTATCCAACCAGATTGGATAACCGAAGCAAGAGATGAATGGAAGAAGGACAAAGAAGTGTGGACACTCATTCAAAATTTGCAGCAAGATCCTAGTACATCTGATACATTTAGTTGGAAAAATGATTCCTTATGGTAAAAAGATCGCTTATATCTTTGTAAGAATTCCCAACTAAAACAAAATATTCTTTTGGAATTGCACACTTCTCCTTTAGGAGGACACTCAGGATTTTTAAAAACTTACCACAGGGTGAAGAAAGAATTTTTTTGGGATGGCCTTAATTCTGATATTCAAAAGTTTGTGGCGGAATGTTTGGTTTGCCAGCAGAATAAAGTTGAGACAATTAAGACCCCGGGTCTTCTACAACCTTTATCCATTCCAAGTCAATGTTGGGAGGAGATTTCAATGGATTTTATCACAGGTTTACCTAAGTCCGAAGGAAAGAGTATCATCATGGTGGTAGTTGATAGACTTACCAAGTATGCACACTTTTGTGCATTATCTCATCCATTTAAATAAAGTACAGTTGCTACTACATTTATGGACAGAATTCAAAAGCTACATGGAAGCCCAAGGGTTATTGTGAGTGACAAAGATCCCATTTTTACTGGAAATTTTTGGACGGAGTTATTTTCTTGTTTGGGTACTCAATTAGCTCATAGCTCATCTTATCATCCTCAATATGATGGTCAAACTGAGATAGTAAATAAATGTTTGGAGGGATATCTTCATTGTTTTGTATCTGATTAAAAAACACAACCGTTCAAGTGGTTACCTCTCGCTGAATGGTGGTATAACACTTCCATCTTTAATGTTGCTGCCACCCATTAGCACTTTGGATATACGCTACCATCATCACATCATATTTGAAAGAAAATCTAAGAGTTCAATCAATGGAAAGATCACCGCGAGCATCAACAAGGAGTTATCCAAATCTTGAGATAACTTTAGTTTGGGACAAAATCGAATAAGCTTCGACGGTCCACATCACGATGAGAGAAGTTTTAATGTGAGAGGCACAGGTATTTTTATGGCTTTCTAGCTTATACGAATAAATGTCCCTCGAAAGCTAAGAAGGACAATAGGTATCGCCAAAGTACTATGGTCCTTACAATGTGTTGCAAAATATTGGTACTATGGCATACAAATTGGAGCTTCCTTCATCTTCCCAAGTGCACCCAGTTTTCCATGTTTCATACTTAAAGAAGGTTATATGTGACAAAATTCCACTTCAAACAATATTTCCAGAGCTTGATGAGGAAGGAAAAATCATATTGGAACTTGAATCAGTCACGGAAACAAGAACTCGACAACTATGGAATCGATCTATTTCAGAGTATATCATCAAGTGGAAGAACTTACCCACTGAAGAATCCACATGGGAGGATGAAAATTTTATACGAAAGCATCCAAAACTACTCAGCGTTGAAGAGACAACACTTTTTGAAGGAGGGGCATGTTGGGTCTATGTTACTAGTATGGTCCCTTGTATTCCAAGGTAGTGTAGCCTTTGTTGTTATTGTTATGCCTGCCTTTATGTTGTTATTATTGTGCCCTTAAATTATTATTGTTAGGTCAGCTAGGATTACATTGTGGCCCCATGGACTCCTATATATAGAAATGAGGTTTTGTAATTTGTATCATCCAATAATTGTTCACTCATGTAATGTATTGGAGGTTTCCCTCTCGAAGTTGCTTGTTTATAAGGCGTTGATATCTATTTTATTCTATTTTTGGAGTTGGTTTCACAACAATATTTAATCGTAGTAAATGGAGACAACAATAGCTAACAATAGTATTGTTAGAACATGAATACCTTACGATGAGTGATGTGAAACAATCCCCAAGATAGAAAGAAACATGACGGGAATTGAGATTGCAAACCCAATCACCTTGTCATATTTCACTGTTATCAATTATAGGGAAAGCTTTCATATTGTAGCCATTGACACAATCTGATCTGGATCAATACAAGCTTGTTTCCTCCAAACCTTTAAAGTACACCAAGTCCAAACCTGTACTTGATTTCCATGGGATTTATTGTGATTTCATTCACTCATCTAATATAAAAATGTTGTTCTTACATTTATGAGCTATGGAATGAACACATAAAAAACACTAGTACCTTTTTTAAAGCATGAAATTTGATATCTATAAATTTTTGAAACAATACAAGAAATGAGATCCTTAAATGCACCAAGTATTGGGATTTTTATTAATATGAGAATTAGTGTGCCACATTTTATTATCAATTTATTTTGATATCAATTTTTAGGCTAGCATCCATATCTTACACTTGTAATTTCAAGATTGTTTCAACTCCCTGGCTCCTGTTGGAGTGTCAACTCGTTTAAGCTTGTCAGGATACCCTAAGAAAATAGAACATGTTTTTCCAAAGAGAGAGGTGACTAACCTATATTTCCAAGAGTCTGGAAACTCTTGTAAGAAGAACACCATTCAAGTTAGCAGTTTGGATGGTTTGTTAAATTCAGAAAAGAAGGATCATGCTTAAATTCCAGATTAAGAAAAAAAAATATGTTGGAAATTTGTGAAGTTCTAAATCAACACGCTGGAAATTTGTGTAGTTCTCTAAGGAATATGGTAACAAGTACAATGTAATGCTTATTTGAAGTCTCAATGAAAGAATTCTCATGGAAATGTTAGAATGTAATTTTTCTCTTTGTGATCTAGACTAATAGTGTATCCTTTAGTTCATTTTTGTTGGCAATATGATATGATCTGTTGTCCTTGATGGAAACCTACTTGATAAAGTTTTCCTTGATGGAAACCTACTTGATGAAGTTGTCCTTGATGGATACCTACTTGATGAGTTTCCTATGATAAGAAACCTATGTGTTAAAGATGTAAAAATGATGTATATGCAGATCAGTTCAGATGTGACAGAGAAAGGAATTCCAGTAAGTGCCATAACAATGATAAATATAATATGTCAAAATGTATATGCAGGTTTGATGAAGGTAACCCACGTATGGATGCAATGTATATGCTACTTTTATGAAGGCAACCCAAGTGTACATTCAGAATTAGCATATAAGAAGTTTTTATGAGGAGAAATTGCCTATACATGCGAGTATGAAGAAGCAAAGTCATGTATTCCTTTTGCGCTCTAAAATTATGATACCAAGGGGCATTACCATGGTATTAGCCCAAAATATTGGGCATTGTATTGTCTATTTGATTCCATCCAAGAATACCATTAGAAGTTTTGTGGTTTTGGCTCATGGTTTTGGCAAAGGCTAAAACTATATAAGGAGAAGAAGATCATAGTGCAAGTACGTGCATGTGTCTGGGTATTGAATGATTACTTCACTCTGAAGTATATGCATGGAATGGGTTATATTTTATTGATAGATTTGAAATAATAATGCACCTATGAATACAATGATGGATCAGGATCTCTAGACCTGAAATGACTATGTATTTTCTATATCTTTTTATGAAATGTTTAGATCTGTGATCTGGCGAATTTTTTCTAAAGTGAAGGGTAAGATCTGAGTTGTTTATCTATTATAAAGAGTTGCGCAGCCATGTAATGTTTTCATATCTATACGCAAGTTTTTCTTAGAAAAAGTGCGTATATACGTAGGTTAGGTTCAACAAAAGCGTGTATGGAATCTAGGGTCAGCCCTGTAATGTTTGCAGATCTATACAGAGGTTTGTCTCTGTGAAATCATGTATATATGCGAGATCAGTGAAGTAAAAGAATGTATGGAATCTAGGGTTTTTCTGAAGAGTGCAGAAAGAAATGTATGATCTATTTTGATGTTTTACTGTTGTCTATCAATGATGTATTCATACAGATCTGGGTTGTTTGAATATTGATTATGTACAAATCTGATCAATGAGAGAATAAACATGGTTGATGGTGACTAGCTGATGAAGGGTTCTACATTTCTAAAGATATCTGACTAAAAGCCTCAGATCTAGATCTAAGACTGATTACATTCTGAAAAATAGTATTCACAAAGCTATATGTAGGTTGGTGTGAAGGAAAACACGTATACACGTGAGTTCAGTGAAGCAAAGTAGCATATACATTGCATCCATGTGCGGGTTTCCTTCATCAAACCTGTGTATACATTGTGACATATTATATTTATCAATGCTCTGGCACTTACTGGAATTCCTTTCTCTGTCACATCTGAACTGATCTGTAGATACATCATTTTTACATCTTTAACACATAGGTTGCTTATCATAGGCAACTCATCAAGTAGGTTTCCATCAAGGACAACTTCATCAAGTAGGTTTCCATCAAGGACAACTTTATCAAGTAGGTTGCCATCAAGGACAACACATTGCATCATATTGCCAACAATCTCCCCCTTTGGACTTGATGGCAACCATGATGGTGTTTGATCACCACAACAGATAGATACATTAATCATAACCATTATTCAAACACCAAAATACTCTCCCCTTTGATATCAAGGGCAAAGGGCAGATCAAAACCAAAACAAGGTTTCTCTTCCCTTATAGGAAGATGAGCTATATAGATCTAATGTGCACTGAATTTGCCATGCTCCCCCTGAGTTCATGCTTAATCTTTAGACAGATTTTTCAATGAATTACATGACTCTATAAATCAACCTAGTATGACCTTTCCCATCACTAAGGACTCATACTTGCATCAATGATCCAATCAACTGGAATCATATATCTGACTCAACTTCCCAACCAAGTGGGTTTACAAATTTTGACTCAAATACCCAACCCAGTGGGTTTACAAATTTGACCAAGTCCTTACATGACTGAATATAACAATTTTCCATCATAGGCCTCAACATGACCTTTTCATCAAATTACAGATATGACTTCTTATAACTAAGAGCAAAAGACCTCAAGGGAGAGATCATATTTCAAAACCATCATAATTCCAACAATGCATTACCGTCAGCAAGGTTAATGCTCCCCCTAATCCTGAGCATCCTGAACATCTTCACCAACCAATTCATCAAAGCATCTTCATCAAAAACCATCAACATCAAATCAAGAAATTTATTACTGTCAGCAGCATATCAAAAACTATTTTTGACTCTTCCTCATTGTTTTTCTTATCAAATAAAAACATACACAACTGTCACCATTGGAACTCGTGTGTATATGTAGCTTTAGTTCATGAAACCCGCATATAGAAAGTGAAATACTGAAAATTTCACAACTCCATCTCCCCTTGAACTTATACCACCTATACATGTCTTCTCTTGTCACATCATTTGCACTATTAGAAATAAAAACAACCATAATTACCAAATCAAACATGGGAATCACCATATATTTCTCCCCCTGTGATGATATATTACTAATTCCTATAATGTGTCTCACATCACTCCTGCAATCATTATGAGAAGTGAACTTTAGGAATGGCTGACTGCAGTAGGGTTAATATTCTCTATGTTTCTAACCGGTGCTTCTTCTGTTTTTCAGCTTTGCTTGAAATTTCTTATTGTGTGCTAGAAAATCTCCAATTTCTCAGACCTGTTGATTATACTTAACCTACATTCCCTTTTTACATGCCCTTGGAGCTTGTTTGAGACCATATAAAGCCTTTTTAAGTTTACAAACAAGTTTTTCATCATTTCCCAAAATGAATCCTTTTGGTTGTTCTATATAAACTTCTTCTTCTACATCACCATTGAGGAAAGCAGACTTAACATACATTTGATAAACTTTGAATTGTTGAAATATTGAAAAGGAAAGAAACATTCTTATGGCTTCAAGTCTAGCTACAGGATCAAATGTTTGTTCAAATTCGATGCCTTCTTGTTGAGAATACACTTTACAAACAAGTCTAGCTTTCTTTCTAATACCATCTCCATTTTTATTTAACTTGTTTTTAAATATCCATTTTGTTCCAATAAAATTTTTATCTTGAGTTCTTGGAACCAATTCCCAAGTATGATTCTTTTCAATCTGATCAAGTTCTTCATTCATGGCTTGAATCCAACATTCATCTTTACTAGCTTAATTTACATTCTATGGTTCAATAGTGGATAAGAATTCTAGATAGCTAGGGGAACCTACAAGAGTTATTCTTGTTTAGACACCTGATCCTTTTTCTCCCAAAATTTGAGATTCTAGATGATTCTTTTGAATGTACCTAGACGGAGACTTTTTAGATAGATCTTCTTCTACAACTTCATTGCGTTCACCTTCCATGTTGTTTCTATTTGATGTAGGAGGATATACATCATAATCATCTTCAGTTGTTGTTGGTATTTCCCATTTTGGAGCTGAGAAAGACTCATCAATTACAACATCAATACATTCAACAATATTTTGAAGTCTTTTATTGTAACATTTATATGCTTTTCTTCTAGAAGAATAGCCAAGAAATATTCCTTCATCTGCTCTAGTTTCAAACTTACCAAGTTTTTCATCATTTTTCTTGATAAAGAATTTTCTTCCAAAAACTCTAAAATGCTTTACAGTTGGAAGATTACCATACCAGAGCTCATAAGGAGTTTTATCACTTTTCACACGAACATGAGCCTTGTTAAGAATATTTACTACAGTATGTGCTGCTTCTCCCCAAAAGGTGTTAGGTGTTCTAGACAAGAAGAACTCTTGTAAGATCCCCTAGCTATCTAGCATTCTTATCCACTATTGAACCACAGAATGTAAATCAAGCTAGTAAAGATGAATGTTGGATTCAAGCCATGAATGAAAAACTTGATCAGATTGAAAAGAATCATACTTGGGAATTGGTTCCAAGACCTCAAGATAAAAATGTTATTGGAACAAAATGGATATTTAAAAACAAGTTAAATGAAAATGGAGATGTTATTATAAACAAAGCTAGACTTGTTTGTAAAGGGTATGCTCAACAGGAAGGTATAGAATTTGAAGAAACATTTGCTCCTGTTGATGCAGGAGCATCAAGGCCAATTTTCATTTTAATTATGTAAATAAAGGGGGGTGTGACATTTTTATTATTTTATTAATTAATTTGTTATTTTTAAATAAAATAGGAGATAAATCATAAAAGTGAGGATTTTGTAAATATTCTTTTATTAATTAAAAGGATATGAGAGAAATAGATTAGAAGCAAAATTAGGGAGTAGGAATTCTATGTATGGGACCTTTTTGAGTCCACACCTAAAATATAGATTTAGTTGAGGATTAGGTGGAGAGATTTTTGGAGTGAATTAAATTCATTATTTATGTATAAATATGAGTGTTTTTTGTGAGGAAAATACACTTGAATAGTTGAAGAGTGTGAGAGTGTGAGTAGAGTGTAGGGTTTCTACTTGGAAGCCTTCGAGCTTTTGTAAAAAGGGCCACTGATTGGAAATTTGGCCATGGACGCAGAAGATTTTTGAATTTGATTTCATTTGGTTTATTGATGAAGAATTTGTTTGGAATTTCTGTGTGAATTTTATATATGTTCTTGGTCAAATTCTGGTTAAAGAATGCTTGGATTTCTGTGGAATAATCATAGGAGGAAGAATACAATTTCAGTTAAGATCGATTATGTATTGAATGTATCGAAATTCTTAAGATTTGAGGAATCGATCTGGATAGTCGATGTTGATATTAATACAACTGGTGGAATGTATATAATGGTGAATGCATATTTAATGGAACGCTGTTCGCCTTTATGTTACATAAGAGTTGATTTCCACATGAGTGAGTTTGAATTAAAAGTTAGAAAGGCCAGGCTGATTGTTGTGAATTGGAATGGAAGTGCAGGTTGTGAAGTAATCCATTAAAACCCACATTATTAAACGTAGAATAGAAAATTGAACAACGACAGAATGACAGTATTGAAAATTTGATGTGTTTAATAACAACTTGTGATTTGAATGGGCGTAGAAGCATATGAAGCTTGGAGCAGATTTTTCAACTGGTAATCGATTGAAGGTTAAGTACGGTGCGCATCAAAATAGAGATATTAAGTCTGAGCTGGATCAAATGGAGACTTTTAATTGAATCGATGGCTATGAAATCGATTCAGAGCAATTAAGGTGAAGGACTTCTGCAAAGGTGTTGGATGCAGTTGTTAGTTAATATTTGAGCAAATCTGCTAGAGGTTTAAATCCTGAGAAATCGTGTGAGTCGACTGTCAATTGGCTGAAGAAATTGATTGCATAGTGGAAGTTAATGCTGACATTCGAATTTTAAATTAAATCTATGGTTCATATGAATCAATTGCATAGTTGGAAGTTTCAGTGCGTGGAGAGATTTACAAGACTGGAATAATGGATTGAACGGAAGTGTTAACCAGCGATGGAGAAAGTCAATGTATGGCATCATTAAATGCTGAGTTGGAAATTCGTTGCAGGAATTCGGAAGGTTGGAGAAGGTAAGATAGATTCTATTTTATTCAAATGCATGATTTATGTTAAACGCTGGTTTAACACTTTAATATAAAAGCGTTAATACATTGATGTGTTGGCTAAATTGCAATGTATGAAGAGCTGTGTTTTTAATTAAGATGGAGCGCCGTTGAGAGAAATTTCCACTGTTATATATTCCAATTTGATATATATATTTAAATGTTGATTAGTATGATCAATTGTAGAGGTGGAATTGAGAGTGCTGAGAATCATCCAATTAAGAATTGCCTTTGCAGAAGTAAGAAAATCGATGCAGCGTTCTGGATTTAAGAGGGTATTAATTTGCCAGGTTGAGTATAATGCATGGGTGCATTTTGTTTTATTGTATTCTGAAATGATGGGCGCATTGTGTTTGGATTCCAAATGCCATTTGAAGTATGGGGTTAAATGAATGAAAAGTTTTATTATTGGGTTTATGGTTTTGAAACATATGGATAAGTGCTTTCGCAAAAGTTATGTAATTGCCCAGACTGGGAGGCTTACTTGGGGCAGTTATTGAAGGTGCATTTTTATATGCATCTGAAGTGTGATTCTGGGAATTGCAGGGTTTTCCTGTGTCACCTGTAGATAGAATTGAAGCCATAAGAATGTTTCTTTCCTTTTCAAGCTTTCAACAATTCAAATTTTATCAAATGGATGTTAAGTCTGCTGTCCTCAATGGTGATCTAGAAGAATAAGTTTATATAGAACAACTGAAAGGATTCATTTTGGGAAATGATGAAAAACTTGTTTCTAAACTTAAAAAGGCTTTATATGGTCTCAAACAAGCTCCAAGGGCATGTAAAAGGGGAATGTAGGTTAAGTATAATGAATAGATCTGAGAAATTGGAGAATTTCCAGCACATAATAAGAAATTTCAAGAAAAGCTAAAAAAGGAAGAAACACTGGTTAGAAACGTAGGGAATATTAACCCTACTGCAGTCATCCATTCCTAAAGCTGACTTCTCATAATGACTGCAGGAGTGATCTGAGACACATTATAGGAATCAATAATGTATCATCACAGGGGGAGAAATATATGGTGATTCCCATGGTTGGTTTGGTAATTATGGTTGTGTTTATTTATAATAGTGCATCTGATGTGACAAGAGAAGACAGGTACAGGTGGTATAAGTTTAGGGGGAGATGGAGTTGTGAAATTTTCAGTATTTCACTTTCTATACGTGGGTTTCATGAACTAAAGCTACGTATACACGCGAGTTCCAATGGTGACAGTTGCGTATGTTTTTCTCTGATAAGAAAAGCAATGAGGAAGACTCAAAAATAGTTTCTGATATGCTGCTGATAGTAATAAATTTATTTATCTGATGTTGATGGTTTTTGATGAAGATGCTTTGATGAATTGGTTGTTGAATATGTTCAGGATCTGAGTGTGAGTCTACGCTGGTATGATGTACACTAATTTTATGAAGGAAACCCACATATACATTCAGAATTAGCATATACACAGTTTTTATGAGGAGAAATTGCGTATACACACGATTATGAAGAAGAAAAGTCGCATATGCCTTTTGCACTCTAAAATGCTCATAAGTTGTGTGGTTTTGGCTCATGGTATTGGTAAAGGCTAAAAATAAATAAGGAGAAAAATATCATAGTGCAAGTACGTGCATGTGTCTGGGTATTGAATGAATGCTTCACTCTAAAGTATATCTGCATGGAATGTGTTACAGTTTATTGATAGATTTGAAATAATAATGCATCTATGAATACAATGATGGATCAGGCTCTGTAGACCTGAAATGAATATGTATTTTCTATATCTATTTATGAAATGTTTAGATCTGTGATATGGCGAATGTTTTCTGAAGTGAAGGGTAAGATCTGAGTTATTTATCTATTCTGAAGAGTTGCGAAGCCATGTAATGTTTGTAGATCTATATGCAAGTTTGTCTTAGCAAAAGCACGTACATACGTAGGTTAGCTTCAAGAACAGTGCATATGGAATCTAAGGTCAGCCATGTAATGTTTGCAGATCTATACGCATGTTTTTCTCTATGAAAGCGCGTATATACGTGGGATCAGTGAAGTAAAAGCATGTATGGAATCTAGGGTTTTGCTAAAGAGTACAAAAAGAAATGTCTGATCTGTTTTATTGTTTTAATACTGTCTGTCAATGTTGTCTTCATACAGATCTGGGTTGTTTGAATACCGATTTTGCTGCTAGTTAATTATGATTAAAGATCAGTGGTTGGTTGATTGATTGATGATTCAATGAATGAATTGATGGGGTTATAAGTTACAGTTTGATGTATGTTATTTGAGCTTAAATGTGTGGAGTGGGTCCAATATGAAAATCTGATGAAAGGAGGCCTACAAGTTATGTTGTGTTGAAGCTGTTGGATCCAGTGTGAAAATTGATGAAACGTGGTCCATGGTGGTGCGAGGGTTGAAGCCTTCAGTGAGGGGGTTATAGCTCCCTTCCAGTGGTAGCTGGTAAATGAGATTAGGGGGTAGTAGCTCCCTTCCACGAGTGGTTGGTAAATGATATCAAGGGGTTGAAGATCCCTTCCAGTAGTAGCTGGAGAACGAGAGAAGGTTGCAACCTTCTGCAAGTGGGTGCCTACATGCTAGTATGAGTCTGCGCCAGTACAATATTGTAAGAAGTTTTCTTTATAATAAATATTGAAGATAGAGACAACAATAGCAGTGGCTTTCTTCTGAATTGGGTTTCCGCCTTAAATCCTGGTGTTCATGTGTGTTGGTATGTGTGGTGATTTATTCTATTATTACTGCACATGCTTACTGCTTACTAAACATTTGATGAATGAATGATGCACTGATCTAAGTAAATAATTATATGCATAGTAAGATCTTTGTTCATACGCAATTTTTCTTAAGGATATCCACGTATATACGCGAGTTGGGTTCATTAAAGTCGCGTATGGAATTTATTAAAGAAAAAGTAAAAATTTTCAGTAAGCTCTAAATACAGTTACTTGCTTACACCCCCCCCCTCTTAATATTTTTCCCAACAAATTTTTCCTAAATGACTTGGCCACCCGATAAACCTCAGAAATGGAAGCACTCTTGAACATTAATTATGATTAATTATAAACACCTAACCTTTAATGAGGCAAACACTCCCACAATGTTTCCAATTGGATCTAGGAAAGCAAGGAGTAGTATGTACTATGGACAGTTATCCCTAATTTTACCAGTAAATTTGGACATCATCCCCCAAGACTTGGTCAAATTGGGCATGATCCCCCAAGACCAATGAATAGGTTCTATCATCCCCTTAATTCAGTTGCTATATGCCCTAAGTGAATACACTCCATTGATGGCTTCAATTGTGAGGTTTCCAAGGTTTGAATTATAGATTATATGACCCATTGACTCATCAATGCTCCTCTAGATGGGCCTAACTGAGTTGTAGTGCACTTACCTCCATGCAAAGTTTCATTGTAGTGCACTTCCCTCCACTCAAGGGTGCATTGGTCTCCTGGGAGAGAAATCAGTATTATTACAGGAATATCCACATTTCCAGTTCCTTCTAGAAGAGCTCATAGGTGTCTTAATTTGAATTCAAGTTGTTACACCAATTTTTGGTCATCTAACCTGTTATTATTAAATGAACCCAAGTACACCATGTAAGACCAATTTTACCCTAAGTAAAATTGCTTTCACCACATAAAATAAATTATGTGTTTATATTTCCTGGTCATATTTAACCCAAAATAAGGAACTTGATTAAATAAATCCTTATTTATTTGATTATTCCCTAAAAATAAGTTATTTAAATCATATTCTTAGTTAAATTTGACTAAATCATCCATAAATAATTAAATAAACCATTATTTATTTAATTATATTCTCATCACTTCCCTAAGATGATAAATAAACCATTTATTCATTTATTATTTATAAATAAAGGAATTGACCCAAGTCAAGAACCCTTTCCCCTCCAACAAATATAATAAAATATTCCTAAAGGGTGCTTCTAGAATTCAATTAATAATATTTTATTCATGCACCGAGTTCTAGACCGCCCCAATATTTTGTTATAAATAGGGGGGTTTTTCCCATTCATTAGTCACCTTCATTGCATTAGATCACTCTGGATCTTCTCTTGGTCACCATTTTCCATTTTGCTTTGTGAACTCCCATTGAGTTCTATGTTTGCTTTTCCACATCCATAAGAGAAAGAAATGCTAGATCTGAAACAATGAGGACTTCCAAGAACCCATCCCACTGAGGAGAACCGGAAAACACCTTTCTTTTTTTCCTCACAGGTGCCCCATTCTTTAATATAATACAAAATTCTTTCATATACATTCTTATTGTCTTGTTCATTGGATCTATGGAGCTATGTTATTTTTTATCTACTTAATATCTTTTGTGCTTAGATCTGAATCTATGCAGCAATATTAAAGGTATTTTTCATAGTTAGGGCTATTTGTTATGCATAGCTAAAGTGATCTTTTATGACGAAAGAATCATACTAACAATTGGCGACTCCACACGGGTTTTATTTTGCGACCGCTGTCGTTTTATCTATTCCTGTATATCCAGCTGTTTCAGACCCTAGGGTTTCTCTTCCATTTTTTTTTTCCTATTTTTATCGTGATTTTCACCCCTAAAACCCTCAAACAGTCAAATTTTTAACTTCTGTGTGTTTCTGGCCTTATTGCGCAGGTGACAGACATCAGCCGCAGCTGAGACAACAAATTTTTTCTGAAATCTGCCACCGAGAGAGCCGGATCTGCAGGTCGCACTTATCGGCCCAAAAAGTGCGACCTAAGCCTCAGGACGCACTTTTCTGCCCCAAGCTTGTGACCTCGACTGAAAACAGGTCAGAACTTGCGACCTGCAATTTTTCTGCAAATTTTTCAGCACTTTTTCTGGGTTTGTCTGAAGCTTCTATCAGGGTTTTCCAGCCTCTATCTCTGCCTGTTTGGACCTGTTTCTGATCTGCTTCACTCAACTAAGAGGGAATATTGCCCCTTAAGGCTCTAGTACCCTCCACTTTTTGTGGACGAGTCTTTATTGTTTCAGAAGTCTGAATTTCTAGAGTTTCAACCCTCTTTTTCTCTGATCCGATACCTCCTTTTCAGATCCCTTTAGATCAACTCTTCTCCCTCTCAAAACCACCTCATATCATTTTTTTTGGGTTCATTTCTAAGGCCACTACTTTGTCTCTTCTATTTTTTGCTGATCTCCTCATTTTTAGCAGCAACCTTGCCTCTGTTTATTTGCTGTTCTCTGCACCACTTTTCAGCAGATTCACCCTTTAGATCCCAGTCCCTACGGACCTTCGATCTATTGGCCTCTTTTTAGCGTACTTTGCCTAGTTTTTTACCTCTTATAGAATAGTTTTCAGAGACCCGCCTTCTTGGGTTAGATTGCTGCATTTTTAGTTGTTAATTTTTTGTTCTTTTAGTCTTATTTACTGCACATTTCTTTTCCGTTACGCAACACACTCTTTCTTTTACTTTCAAAATGTCTGGGTTTAAACAATTAAAATTAAGACACGCCACACACTGACCCTAAGTGAAGAAGCGCCTGGTTAACACCTCCTGGAAAAGACTTTAAAATCAATTGTCACTGCACCTTTCTGCCCTTGACCTCACTTGATTATGTCCCTCCCTGCCCTTGTCAGTTTTCTTCTTCCCATCATCATTGCGCCCCCAAGGTGCCTCTCCCGGAGACTTCTTGGCCTTCATCCTCAGTTTCCACTTGGTCGACTTCCTCCTTCCCGTCGTTATCGAGTAATTCTTTCACCAAGTCTGCACTCTAACTCTTCCTCTGATTTTTCGGGTTCTCCCCCTCCTGGTTCTCCCCCTATCACTTTCACCATGTCTACTTTAGGGCCTACCACCAGCAGTAACCCCAGTACTACTGCTGGGTCTGTTTCCAGTGGAACCGCCTCGAGACCTACTTCGACTACCCCATTACTCCCTTATATGGCCGGCCTTAGTCTCCCTGACTTCAATCAACTGATTAATGATCCTATCCGCCACGATGTTAGTTGGCCTGCTATGCCAACCAAGCTCCCCTCCGAAATTCCCAAATTCAAAGGCCTTGCTAGTGAGGATCCCTCCAACCATATCCGATCCTTCCATATGTGGTGTTCCTCCAATTCCATTACTGACGACTCTATTCGTCTTCGATTGTTCCAATGCACACTTACAGGCGAAGATTCTAAATGGTATGTTGAACATGCCACCTCCTCCCATACCACTTTTGCGACCATTTCCCAAGCCTTTTTATATTATTTCCATCTCCCTCTCCGATACGACACTAGTACCGAGCTTTTAACCTCCTTTCGTCAATCCTCCTCAACCCGCCTTTCCGCTCATGTCCAGGAATGGCGGCGCAAAAGAAGCTTATGTCGAGTTCCCCCCTTTGAAGATCGGGTTTACATGGACTGGTTCCTTCGCTCTCTCTTACCTCCCATTGGAAAATATGTCACATCCCATTTTCCCCAAACCGAAGAGGCCACCCTCTAAATCGCCTTGAAGTATGACCTTATCTACGCCCAATCTGGTTATGTTTATACCATCCTTCCTGACCTTCCCAAACCCGGTGGCCCTAATGCCTAGGGGGTAGCTCATTCTGCCGACAGTATCATTGGAGCCCTATCACATACCTCTGCCCAGCCTCCTCCAGGCCATGGTTTTCCTCTAGGGGCCAGCCCCTCCGGCATTTTTTCCCCTCTAGGCAGCATGTATTCAGGCTACAGCATGCCTCCTCCTTTTTCCCACCCCCCTGCTTACCTTACTGCTGCCCACCCTACTCTTTATCCATATACCCAACCTGGTGTCCCAGCTCCTCCAGCATTTGGACCTCCCACTCCCTTGCCTTCTCCACCCCCACAACCACACTTACTACCACCTCCAAGGCAAGTATTTGCACAGCAGGGGGCACCTAATTTTCCTCCTTCTCAAAGAAGGAGAAGAGGCAACCAATCCGCTTCTAGTAATCATGGACCTAATTCTTCCAACATCGACTCTACCACTACCAACCAGCCACCAGGCTCTCAGCCCAAGCCAGACAGGCCACTTCGCACCAATAAGCCCTATTCGTGTTGTGGTGTTTATGGTCACTACACTCATGATTGTCCCTTATTACCACAAATACGGAAACTTTAGGATTCTCAGGCCACCGTACGGAGACAACACTCATCCCCTACTACCCCTCCCACCCCTGTTACTTCTCAACCTGCTGTGTTTACGGATCCTTTCCCACAACAGAGCTTCATGGCCACTCAACCACCTCACGCCCCGGTAACCACTCAACCTTCCCCTTCTGGTTCCTCTGATTACCAGATTCTCATGATGGCTTCTGACCCACCTCTCACTGTCGACCTCAACCTTCAAACTCGGTCCCATCAGTATTCCACACCTCTTGTTCCATCTGTCTCTGAGTCTCCATCGTCAGGTCCTATAGAGCCTCTATCAACACCCAATGGTCCCTTGCAACTCCCTCTGCCCAAAGCAGAGGTTCATCCCAAGCCTCCTAAGGGACCATTACTCTGAAATGCTGCCTCTGGTCGGGCTAGCCATTCATACGGCATAGTAGATGATCTGGCCCAATATCCTGTTGCCATTTCAACACTGGAACTCCTCCAGTCATGTCCTTCTCAAAAGAGGACTCTACTATCTGCCGTGGACACTGTAGATCCTGCTGATGACCAATTGATTGTTTTCGACACCCGTCAGTCAGACCATCCCCCTCTTCTTCCTCCTTCAGTTGATTTCCAAATCCCAGTCAAAATCTGAAACACCAATGTTTCTCGGTGTATTATTGATGAGGGGGCATCTACCTGCGTAATGTCCGCTTCGGTTTGGAAACAACTCGGATCCCCTGAACTGGCCCCTTCCACCATCACCCTTCATGCATGGGATAGCCATGCCTCCCATCCCATTGGCCTATTTCGTAACTATCCTATCACCCTTGTCGGCAAGACTGTTTGTGTCGACGTTGAAGTTATCGACACCTCTCTTGACTACAACATCCTTTTGAGGCGTAGTTACACTTATGCCATGTCAGCCATCCCGTCCGCAGTCCACCACAAGATGTTTTTCCCTCATAATGGAAATATTATCACCATTAACCAATTGACCTGCCATGAACCAAAATCTCAGACCTCCCCTGCGTCCACCATCTCTACTATCACCAATAAACCAACTTTTGATTCATTGACCAGTGTTTCCCCCAGCGTCTACAAAGACTCCTCTTTGCTTGGACCTTTTCCTGGTCCTCCGCCTCCCGTCTCTGACCCCAGCTCAGTGAATGTTTGAATGATGCAATCATCTCAGGCTAGCCTTCCACAGCCTGCTCCGGCTAGTCAGAAACCTCTATCTCACCCACCGCCTCCTGCTCCTAGCCCTTCGCTTCAGTCAACCGAATCGTTTTCACCCAGCCCTTCCCATCACACTCAGGAACCTTCCTACCCTCCTGAATTAGTTCCCTAAGGTCTCCACCATATGGGAACCATCCCCCCTGGTCACTACCCCGCCGGTCAGATACCTTTCATTGGTCCCCCCCCAGTGTCTATTCGGTCCCCGTCATGGCCACCCTTTCCCTTCCTAATTTAACCTTGGGAATTCCCATTTGGTATCTTACCCCTCCAACCGAGACCCCACCAAGCCACCCCAAACCATACATAGCTGTGACACCAGTAAAACCGATCCCCGTCGCTCCTTCCACCACCACAGTGCCCCTCGCCCCTTCGCAGAACCCTCTTAATGCTGCGACAGCTACCGGAAAGAAACAAAAAACTCGCAAGGGGGCACCCATTGACAAGGCCACCGCATCTGACCCTACCCCTCTCCAACCCGCCAAACCTTGTGCCTTGTGCGATGGTATCGGTCATCCCACCCATATTTGTCCTGAATTGCCCCGTATCCAACCCATGGTTAAATTCGCGTTCCCTGAATCTACGGTTCCTGACACCTCTTTCTCTTCCTCATCCGTAGCCAAGAATCCAAAGAATCTTCACACCAACAAACCCTGTGCTCTGTGTGGTGTCCATGGCCATTATTCCCACCATTTCCCTCACCTCACGCATTACCGAGCCTCTTTAGAGGTCATTCACGAGTACGAAGTTGAACAAAATCAATTTGCCTTGCCCATCCTTGCTCAGTATGCGTCAAGTTTACTTGAGGATCCCCCGGCTACCATTGACATCCCTCCCCCTGATGTTGAGATGTCTGAATCTGCTGCTCCTCTCTTATACCTATCATCATCTGCACACCCCTCGGAGTACATCCCCTCTGAATCCACTCCATCTGTTTTTCTTGATCCCCCTTCCACCACTTTTTCGGGCTCTTTATGTTTCGACCATATTTTTACTTGTTCTTCTGTCATTTCCCCTAATGACCCGTATGTGCACCTTTCTTCCTCTACTGATGATCTAGGTAGCTTTGTAGCCTCTTGTGGTTTCCACCCCCTTTCCTTGCCTTCCCATCACCTCGATACTCCCATCCGTATCTATGATGTACTTCACAACCTACATCCCCGCTTTTCCTCCCCTTTCTCATCTTGTGATGATATCCCCTCGACCCTCTCGTCCACTCATTACCTTAGTTATGCCGATGGCACCAGTCGCTATTCTTGAAACCTTTCCTCAGCAGCCTGGGCCATTTTTACCCCCTTGCATACCCTTGTTCTTGCACATGGGGTCTGCATTGGTCAAGCCACCAATAATCAGGCCGAATATGATGCGTTCGTGGTCTCTTAGTCGATGCTCTCTCTCATCACATCCTCCATCTGCATGTCCATTTAGATTCCCTGCTTCTCATCTTACAACTTAATGGTGTCTATCGTGTGCATAACCCTATCCTGTTTAGACAATATTTACGAGTGCAACTTTGATACGTGAATTTAGATTCATTACATTTAGCCATATACCTCGAAATCAAAATCACTACGTAGATCAAATCGCAAATCATATTCTAGACTGGCATATATCACACACAACACAATAACATTTAACACCATCAACCAAATACATATAGTTCACATATATTATATAACACGTGTTTTTAGAGTCCATCTACTCTGAAGCACACTACATGCCTATAACATGTTACAATAAAAAAACTACAAAAATGGGGGGCACCACTCGCCCCTACATCGACACTGGGGGGAACCACCTTCCCTACATCTAATCACTCTCTGGAGGATCCCGAGCCAATGGCTCTACTCCCGCAGCTAGTAGATCACGCACAGCCTGACTGGCCATCGCCATGCGTCGCATGATACCTCGCCACTCTGAGGGTAGCCCAATACACAACTCTATGTACTGGTTGTCCAAATCCTGCCAACCACACTCCGACACACCGGTCAGCAGCCCCTCACATCTACAACGGATATCCTCAACTAGAGCCGCCATATCATCATTCTGTGCCGTCCTTGATCCACTTGCACCTATCGCGCCCGCTGCTGCAGGTCATCCCATATATCCGGTCAGTTTTACCAGAGCTATATCTGCATTCCAGACAACATCAGAATTAGTACCATGAATACTAATCACAAACTCTAAAATGCCAAAAATAGATTAGTTACTTTTCACTCACCATCGGGTCCCAATACTCGACCAGGCGGAAGCGGCAAGTCCGGATCTCCCCAATAACTCATCCCACTATAGGAATAGTCATCTATGTATAGTGGCATTTGATCCCAATGGGCGAAGAAATCTGGTCGAAACACCCGTCCGACCGCCCCTCCTCCTCCTCTACACAGTAATCATCCCCACTAATGCATCCGTGGCTCCCTTGGCCCACCATCAGGTAACTGCACACGAGGTCGTAAGGTCGGGATCTTCTCAAAGAAGAAAGAGCACAACACCGTCCCATAGGCACAATCATGATTCACTTGTCGCTTGCATAGCAACAAATGTCGTTTCACCGATACCAACATCATCTGGGCCCACCCATAGTAGGTCCCACTTAGCACACTCTCTACAATCATCATCTACCCTCCAGTGATGTGATGGAAGGCCTGGCTGCCAAACATCTGCAACACTGCTACGACCATTGCCCGGGTCTCCAAACTCTCTAGATCACCAATGGATATCCGAGTCCTTTTGACTCAGACACTTGGGCGACAATGTCGCTCAACAAACTCCATAATGTTACACCCCCGTGGTAACACTAGCTACGTATTTCCCACCATCCCCAATGGTGGGAGACCAGTCAAGAAATACACATCCTGGACCGTCAGCTCGATCCTGTGCCCCTGCACTACAAACTCCTCCTGATCTGGATCCCAATAACTGATAATCTGGGCCAACAAGGGCTCTCCAGCCCTCATCAAAGGGTTCTCCAAAAATTTCATAACCCCATGTCTAGCCAGTGCACGACGGACACCCTGATCCGCCTGGATTTCCATCCGTAGTGTACCTAATTCTCTCTCTCTCCACTTTATCTGTATATCTACCATATCTGCACAAACCATCATTTTTGTCAGCCTTCAGAGCAACAAAACTGCATTATCTTACACCAAAACAGAATTTCAGCCCATAACAGCACTGAAGCCTCCCACACCTAGCAGGTCGCACTTTTTGGGAAAAATCTGGGCCAGGTCACACTTTTCAGGCCCAAACCTGCATCCCAGGTTGCAGATTTTGCCGCAAAAAGTGTGACCCGACCGTAATGAGGTAGTAGGGGTAGTTACTGGAATTTAAAACCCTAATCTGTAATTTCAATCCATCAAAAACAAATCTTAGGATTAGGCCTCTTACCTGCAACTGACGGTTCACAATTCCAATGGTCAGTTTGTCTGCTACGATCGCCGCAATATTTAAGGCCTTATCTCCTCTCCACATTCACCACGGCTACATAAGCAAATGAATGATTTTGGAGGGAAAACGCCCTATTAGAAGAAAACCCCTGTGCGACCAAATAGTAGCCCCGTTTGACACACCATCTGCACCGTTCAAAAGCTCTCATTGAGCACTCAAATGGGTATCTTTCAGTTTTTTATGTTTTGCTACTTCACCAGGACACATTTTTTCCATGAAGGGCCTATTCACCTCTTCCCAAAATCGAATTTCTTCACTTACGAAACTTGTACTTGGGGCACCACTTTGCCTCGTTACTCGTCTTCGTTCGTGTTGAATTTATTCATGAGCTACCCCATTATACTCATGCTTTTATGGTTCCCCATTGGACCCATACTATGAGGCAGCACCATTGAGTCACCCTTGCTTAGAGCATCTGAGTCGAGTCACCATAACATTCACGGAGTCTATCCCAAGTCCCTTTGTTCCTGACTATAGTTCTCCATCCTTCCCTACTTGGTCCCTTTCTCGTGTTGCACATTATGGCCTTCAGTACCCTTTTCCACTATCCCTCATGATATTGTGTTAGTTGTTGCCAAGCCATTTATACCCTTTATGCTCTAACAAGGGAAGTCGTCCAACCACTCCTTCGTTTCTCTCATTCCATCATCATCATTAGTATCTACTTGGTCGTCGCTCTACTATTTTCCCCTGCACCTTAGGTGGATTTCCCTTATTTGCCTCACCTATGGCAGACCTCCTTCTATCAACATCAGCTCATTCCTCCAGAAGCTAGGTCTAGGGGGCAGTGTACCTTGGTTCGAGCTCTTCCTAGCATCATCGTGATATATACACTTGGTCGTCCAGTAACACAGCAACAACTATTGGTGATTCCCGATCATGTGTGAGATGTCTCAACCCTCATGAGGGGATGGCCCTACAGGTAGCCCCCACATGCCCGGATGCCTTCATTTCAGCCCTTGATGCAGCTCCTCTCATATGATGATATCAGCCTCAGCCGCTTGTAGCTCCTCTTCAATTTGCACGTATCCGTCAGCTTTTGCGAGCACTTCCCCGGGTGGAGGGGGCATTTGGGCGTATTTATATCTCATGTACTACCATATTATTGTATAAGCCCTGATGATTATTCCAGGCATCACATGTATGTGGGATTCATCATGTTATTTACCTGGCTCCTGTTTAGGCCAGCACATGCTTCATTATTGCGTTCCGTGGTTTTCCGGGCGCCTTATTCTTTGTACTTATTGCGTTTCATGGTTTTTCAGGCGCCTTATTCTTTGTACTTTGTCTTGGTGGGCATAGGTATGCCTCCCCCGCCGCCTTTAGCACAGGTACCACTTCATAGAGACTTGTTGCACCTGTAAGTCTCATCTCCTCAGGGTCTAGTCCTTTCACACCTCAGACATCCTTACATTTCTCTCTCACCTCTCTCTTGATGCCTAGTGATTAAGTTCTTACAACGTACTTTGGTCATATGATTTTCTCCTAACACTCGTACGTTGGGGGGCAATCTGTTACACCAATTTTTTGTCATCTAACCTGTTATTATTAGATGAACCCAAGTACACCATGTAAGACCAATTTTACCATAAGTAAAATTGCTTTCACCACATAAAATAACTTATGTGTTTATATTTCCTGGTCATATTTAACCCAAAATAAGGAACTTGATTAAATAAATCCTTATTTATTTAATTATTCCCTAAGAATAAGTTATTTAAATCATTATTTAAATAATATTCTTAGTTAAATTTGACTAAATCATCCATAAATAATTAAATAAACCATTATTTATTTAATTATATTCCCATCATTCCCCTAAAATGATAAATAAATCATTTATTTATTTATTATTTATAAATAAAGAAATTGACCCAAGTCAAGAATCCTTTTCCCTCCAACAAATATAATAAAATATTCCTAAAAGGTGCTTCTAGAATTCGATTAATAATATTTTATTCATGCACCGAGTTCTAGACCGCCCCAATATTTTGTTATAAATAGGGGGGTTTTCCCCATTCATTAGTCACCTTCATTGCATTAGATCACTATCTTCTCTTGGTCACCATTTTCCATTTTTCTTTGTGAACTCCCATTGAGTTCTATGTTTGCTTTTCCACATCCATAAGAGAGAGAAATGCTAGATCTGAAACACTGAGGACTTCCAAGAACCCATCCCACTGAGGAGAACTGGAAAACACCTTTCTTGTTTTCCTCTCAGGTGCCCCATTCTTTAATATAATACAAAATTCTTTCATATACATTCTTCTTGTCTTGTTCATTGGATCTATGGAGCTATGTTATTTTTTATCTACTTAATATCTTTTGTGCTTAGATCTGAATTTGTGCAGCAATCTTAAAGGTATTTTGCAGCCATAATCGATGTTAGGGCTATTTTTTATGCATAGCTAAAGTGATATTTTACGAAGAAAGAATCATACTAACACAAGTGTTCATCCATCATCACTAAACTTGGAAAAATTTCTCAGCTATTATTAGAAATCCACTCAATTCCATTTATTGAGAAACTACCTTCAATTTCCCTCTAAATTGAGCATTCATCTAAGTGCTATTTGGGGAGATATTTGTGTTGTTGTTGGATTATCCATTGATGGGAGCTGTAAGTATTGTTATGTTGCTATGATGATGCTTGGTGTGATGAGGACAGAATGAATTTGGAGTAGGTTGACGATAAATCTATCTATTCATTTTAATATTCTCCTCCTACTTTCTGAATAAAGATATATGTTCATTTTCTCATATGTATGATTATATCTTGTGAATTGCATTATCAATTGTGTATGTATTCTCAAATCTAATTGGTTCGATATGGTTAAGATAAGTAGATATTGCTATATTTGTATGTTTTTTGTTGTTCTTTGTCTTGGATTTTAGGAATCGATCTAGTAGCTTTAGTTGGATAGAGCTCGATGAAAATAACGACGAAAGGAGAAGAAGAGTGAAAGGATCACAAGTAGGCATCTTTCCTTTCTGTCTATCTATTTGTCTTAGAGAAAATAATATTTTTCTTTCTTTTTTTGTTCTGAGTGAAGGAACACCACACTCAGGGAATCTAGTGTATTTGTAGATTAAAATTCCGTATAAAAAATTGGTGACCATAATGGGGAGAAAATCCATCATTCCTGGCGTTTCTATCATTTTTTACCATCATAATTAGACTCTACTTTCCTTTATCAGCCATTTGAATGAACATTTTGTCTTATAAGTGTGTTTATATACTTGTTTCCGAAACTTAGTTGTGCTCAACACACTGTTGTTCAGGGTACAAAGAACTATGTTCCTTTCAAGGGTGCACTGCAATGCACTATATGCCCTTACAAGGTGTGTTGCCCCCTCATCTAGCCAAATTCCATCAAAAATTTTTCTTTGCTTTTAGTTTCATCTAATTGTATGTTGTATTATCAGATGTTTGGTTGCTCTAATTGCTGTATTTTCTTTATCATTGGCAAATCAAATTAAAAGTAGTTAATTTTTTCATTATAACAATTCTATTTTCGAAAAGGAAATTGTTGTTTCATTCCTCATTTCGTACAGGAAAATTGTAGTCTCATTCTTCATTTTCCTAAGAGAAATTGTTGTTTCAGTCCTCGTTTCTCAAAAGAAAACATTTGTTTGATTGATTTGTGCATTTATTTTCCTTTTACTCATTCACATTAATGGAAGTTGAAAATCAAAACATGCATGTGCATTTATAGATTATGTGTGTTGCATAGGAACAAGTTAGGGAAATATGCATTTAGTTTGTGCTCTTTGTTGTATGCTCAAAATCTTATTGCTCTTTCCCCTTAGTGTTATAACTCTAATAACTCTCAAGAGTTGTTTTTATTTTTTGTTTTTTAAACAATATTAGAGGTAACCACAAACCTACTTTTAAGCCTTAGGATCTAGCCTTCCTAATGCTTAGAGAGGGCTCTCTCTCTATGATTTATATCTGTTGATTTAAGTTGATTTTAGGCTACTTATGTAGGATTACTTCAGGCTTTGATTTTGATTTGGTTTGGTGGTGAGATTACTTACTCGGATGGATAGATGTAGGTCTAAATTCCATTGAGATAATAGAGTCAATGTGTCAAGCAGTCAGATCGGGATCAAGCTCTAAAGGGAAATGTTTACAGGGAAATATAGCTAAGTTACTTCAGATCTTCAAGGTTGGTGGTGAAAATGGTTTCAATCAGGGTAAGAGAGAAATTAAGGGTTCTCAAATCCGAATAATTAATAAAAAAACATAGGTCAATCGAAATAAGGGAGAAATTAAGAATTCCTTTATCTGGATATCAAAATAAAAACATATAAATGATAAACAGTTCAAAACAGAGTGCTTTTAACATATTCTGAAATAACATTCCTGATTTATTATTTAGATTTAGAAAGACATACAAGTATTGGTGAAAAACATAAGAAATTTACAAAGAACAATTGAAAATACTTCATTAAAGTGGCTCAACACATGAATCCTGTAATATGATCCTTTCTTTCTTTAATCTAGTCTGCTGACTTGAAATTGGTACAATCACCCTTAGGTTCAGAATAGTACAACTATAGAAATGTTCAGCAGTTCATCCACCCTCAATACTTCCAAATGAGAAGTACTTATACAAAAACTCTTTTCAAAATATCCTAAAACAAACTTAGGAATTATTCATGGAAAAATAAATATCTTCATGCAAGAAGATAGTGACAACTTTATAAATAATGCTAGTTGTCCCTATTTTTATTGAAATTACTATTTTTTGTCTTCGATTGTTGATATTTTATTGTTGATTTGTCTCTTGATTGTTTCTCAATGAAGTTTGTGGTTGAGTGTCTTTCACGCTCGCAGCTTTATCTATGTTTTGAATTTTACTTTAACCTTTCAACTGATACACTTTAAACTGTAACTGATACTCTTTCACTGTCTCTTTTTCACTGTAAACTTTGACTGCTGTGTTTTATCCTTAATAATATGTTTTATTACAAACTATTTTTACAGTAAATCAATCATCTTTTCCCAAAATTCTTCTTTTGGAAATTTTTTCTTCATCATCCTCCTGAATATTTCATCTGCTTCAGTGTATTTTGAGAATGTAGGCTTATTGACAAATATGTGTTTCACCTCATGATGTAAGTAGAAAAGATTCTCCAAATTCTTGTAAAGTACCTTCCTTGTTGGAATGCCTTGTGAAGTAGGCAGATTAGCTTGAACTTTGGCTACTTCTTTCAACTTTTTATCATAATCATCCTTCTTTATTAGTTTGTCATGAATAACTAATGGATTTGGAAGGCCTTTCTGCCTTAGGACATCAAATTTCATCATAAAACTTGTGATTGCAACCTCCATGTTTTGGCATTTCAACTCTAACTATATCATCAAATTCTTCTTAGAAATTACCTCCCTAACGTCTAGGATGGCTTTTGTTCTGTCATTAATTCCAATCTTTTCCAGTTCTTGCCTATTTTTGGAATTAAGAAATTTGATAATTTCAAGGGTTTCTTTAGGTTTCTTGCCAAGTTCTTATTTTATCTTTTGAATAGCTTCTCTTGTTGATTAATGGCCAAATATCATTGATAGCTTCAATGATATTGGCCCATAGCTGTTGCCTGAGTTTTTCTGTGGGTTCCTTTAATGTTAGATATTTCTCTAACTTCTTTAATTGCTCATTCAACCTGTTTTCCCTTTGCTCTTCATTCTTATGCATTATATTAGAAAGTTTCTTTTCATCTCCAAGACTTTTAATCTGTTCTTTAAGTCTGTTAATCTCATTGGTCTGAATAGACATGTCCTGCATAGCTTTTACTAACTTTGTTGCTTCATCTATATGTTGTGTTGCTGTTGTTGAAGACTCTGTTGCAGAAGTTGTTGATGAAGTGGCAGGTAATGTTGTAGCCATTGGGACTGTAGGAGCCAATGATTCTACGAGTGTGGAAGGTATAGATGTGGTGACTATAGGAATGACTATGACTAGAACTTTCGTTGCTTTATCCTTTTTCTCTTGGACCAACTTGTCCATTTCATTCTCTATTTCTTTGATTTGGGTAGTCAACTGTAGAATGAGACTCATCATCTCATATTTCTGATTTGTATCATGTAATAATTCCTTTATTTGAGGGTGTTCTATAGGAGGCAGCTTAAGTTTCTTCTTTAATGCAGCAATATTTTCATTTTTCTTTTTGATCAGTTCATCAACAAATTTTATATTACTAGGATCAAATCCTACTTCAATTACTAAATCTTCCAAAGATTTAATTCTATTGTATTTTTCCTTTGAGGATGATTTTTCTAATCTGAGTTGATCTCTAATGTTTGCAAGATCATTTTGAAGCTTCTATACACTCATTGCCTTGTTTTTCATGGTTGAGTAATGCTTTTCACCAACCTGTTTGTGAAATTCAATCTGATCAATGGGATGAAGGTCATCTACTTGAACTTCATATGATGATTTTTTGTAATTTGCTGGCATTTTAGGATGCTTTAATTTAGGCTGTAGGAAAGTCATTTTTATTTTCCTAGTCTTATAGTCAAAAGAAGAAAGTAATATGCTTTGGTCACTAGGTGATTTTTTCCAATGCTGGTTGAATGTATCAGTCTTCAATGCTTCATTTTTCATGTTTATTTATTTGTATATTTTCATGATATCTATCTCATTTTCTGTTGTTTTGCTGGAAGAGGACATGTCAACATTGTGTTGCTTCCGAATAATTTGAGTGTGTGAAGTGGAAGGTTGTTGTTCTTCTTCAATCACTGTAGGAGGTGCATTGTCTTTTGTCGTTGTTTATGTATCAACCACTTCTATTGTTTCTACTCCTTCATTGACAAGATCTAACTTAGGTTTCTTCCTGTACATCATTTTAAATTTAGTTTCGGTAGTTGTCTCTGTTGTGTATGATCCTTCCTCTCTATTTCTCTTTGCATTCATGTCTTCTTGGGCTGGAGTCTACAAGGTTTGACTAGTATCACCTTGCTTCTATGCCTCTACCAAGGTGCTCTCCAACCATTCAGACTAGTTGGAGATTTTTTCTATGTCTAGTTTCTTCTCATGCACATAAGGAGTTAGTTTGCATTTAACTCTCATTTTACTTATTACTCCTAGAGGATCATAGTAACATAGAAAACACTTACTAAATTTAAACTCATGTAACCACTTTTCAGCCTCTGGACCTGCATATATGTTATTACAAATTGTTGGAGAGGTAAATCCCTTCTGCGGATAGAGGCGATCCCTACTAGCCTAGATCGGGTCTAGCAACAACTGAGTCACACTAAGACACATGTTCCTAATTGAAAAATACCAAGATGTGACAAGAGGCCTACCTTAAGTCCTACGCTGTTGTCATTTGAAGAGAAGATGGCGCTTTCATCCCTCACTATGGAAGATCACAATTCTCTCACTTAGCATGTTCGAACACCTGCACATACATGAAAAACAACAAAAAAACAAGCATAAAACCTAATATATGCAATTATGTATCAGTCAGAGAAGATACAACTCATAACATAAAACATAAACATATGAGTGGAACCATAATCGAAGTTTTTTATTATTAATAAGAACAAAGAAAGATACAACCTGAGCTCTGACGCTGGATCTTCCTTTAACGGGTTGACAGAGGACTACGTTTTGGTAAAGCTTGTCAGGAATGGGACAAGTCCCTCTCTCTTTGGCTGTCTGACGATAATCTCCTTACTATTGATTCAGCTCTATTCAGGCTAGCTTGCAAAGGGAAAATGACAAGCTTATATAGATGGTGGAAGGGGAGTTGGGATCCCTACAATGGTGGGATTGGCCCTATCCTCAAGGAAGCTTCCATGATAGGTGGAAAACTACTTCCCCTGCATGGAGATCTGAACCCAAACCTCCCAACTCATTTTAGAGACTCATTCAGGAGTTGGTTGGAATCAAACTTCCACCATTTATTTTAAAAAAAAAATCCTTATTAAGCCTGGTGCGGGTGATACACTGGGATAGATCGCCAGTTAGCGCGCCCTCTTTGGTGGATTTCCCCCATTGGCACGAGGGCTGAACTGGCTAGTCGCAGAAAGGCCAAAAGGGCTCTTTTTAGGGCTTTTCATAGGAAATTGTCTTGAGGGGAATGATTCTCCTTGTCAAGGGAGATGCCATGAAAGTGGTTTCAGGTCATGTCACTGCTCACAGGTCACGGAATAAGCCCTCCAGTGTGCGGGATGGGGGATTGCAGGGATGGTGACAAATTACTATGTAACAGACTCCCCCTAAAGCATGAGGCCCGATAGAGAGAGAGGGGTGAAATTCTTTACGAGAACGTGTGCAACTAAAAACACTACCGTCAGAAAACCTGTGTAGACAAGTACAACTGATATCTCAAATACATGATATGTGGTATGGGTGCAACCTTTCATAACAGAGTATACAATAATCAAGATCCAAGGCATGGACGCAACCATCCAGTAAGGATTGATAAATAGACTCAGGTATGGTCGCAGCCATCCAATCAGTGAGTCATGTAACCAATCATAATAATCCACAAAATCACAACCTAGATTCTAAAAGAAAAAATTCAGGGTCTTGTGCTCCATCTCAACCCGAACAGAGTACAAGTTAAAGCATGTGAATAAGTGAGTTGAAGTCGGACATGCAAGAACATCGTCTGATTACGAGCCAATGATGAAAGCTATTAACAGACGCGAGAGGAACCACCAATAATGAAAATGGCCCTCAAGGCACTATAGGTAATATCCACGGAATGTGAACAGTGAGCTGGCGTCGAACACCCGTAGAATCATCTGATCAAAGGCCAATGATGAAAACCTTACGTCGAATGCGAAGAACCTGCCATTGAGGCATGTAGGCTCCAAGGTACTGGAAGGGAGTCTCTAGATCAGTTTCCTGGATAATGAGATGAAGTCGACAGGAAGTGACCTTAATCGAAGGTGGGCCATAGCGTTTCCCACATCATCGACATGAGACAGAGGAATATAATGTTTGTGAATCAGGATCATATGAGAATCAGAGGAAGGTTGAAACTTGTAGAGGTCAACTTCTCTTGAACATTTCGGTGACACGATAGTGGATTTGGCAGTATTTGACTTCAAAATATCAGAGGTCATGATGACGAGGCAAAGAGAAGATGAGAGGTCAAAAGGGATCACCCAAACCCACGGAGGAAAATAGAGAATGAGATGAGATGTCCCCAACTCGACACGAATGCAGACAAGTGCCATGTTCAAGAGCGACATACTGCCGACACGGAGACGATACTAGTTCCATTTTCCCCCACCATTTCTGGCGAGTACCCCAATTATTTTTGAAGACAAGCTTGAAGGGGATAGCATATGCTTGTGATATAATTTCATCCTTCGGATGAATCCATCCTAGTACATTTAACGAGCCCTAGGAAGGAGGAACTTGAATATCATCATTACGATTGAATATAATGTCATCGGGGTTTAACGAGTCTGAAAAAGGAATAAATCGACATATTTTCACGTTTAGAGAGTTTGAAAATACAGCGGAAAAGTAAACTCCAACAGTCCCTTTTCGTAAATATTTCCTCAGATCCGAAAAGGTAGAAAACTATGTCTGAGAAAGCCTCCTAGTCGCGATAGGCTAGGGTATTCCTTTTTCGTAAATAATCTATCCCAGCCCAAAAAAGGGGTAAACGTACACTGGGTAGATGTTTTTTTGTAGCCAATTTAACGAGATCAAAATGACAAGCGACTCGACAATATTTTCATGTTTAGAGAGTCAGAAAAGAGCTGAAAGATGACTCCAGAAATGACTTTTTCGTGTTTTTACCGAGTCCGAAAAAGTATAAAATACAACTCATATCACCGTCCAAGCTGCGTAAAAACCTATTGCTGCACATGAAAGCGAGCATAAAATCCATTTTTCGAAAAAATATATTAAAATATTGGGAAAAATGACTTTCAAAACCTAATTTGACTTTGAAAAGTTATAAATATTCCAGAAATAGTAAAGCATATTCGCTTTTATTTCTTACCTCATTTGGAGAGCAACAGTGAGCTTTTGGAGTGCGAACTTGTGGCGGAAATTGTGACCAATCCAGTACATCATTCTGGTTCTCGTTCATTCCAGGTAAGAGGCGCTCCCCTTAGCTTTGTTTTGATTCATTTTTTTGTATATTCCATTGTGTTTTTTATCTCTGGGGGAACCCTTTGCAAAATTAGGGCTCGGCCAATTGGCATAGGTATTGGGAACAGACTCACGCCAATTGGTTCCTTTTTGCAAAGGGGTCACGCTAGTTGGGGCGACTGTTAGAAAAACAGTCGCGCCAATGGCGCAACTCAAATTTCCGCCTTAATTTATCAAAATGTGAGCCAATCAGTTTAATTTTTAAGTGTTGCAAAGACCTAATAAGGTGTTTTTGACCATGTTGGTGCAGATACCTAGCCACAATGGTGATTGAGTAGAAGGAGAGGGAGCATGGTGAAGAGGATGAAATGGCCATGCAAAATGAAGCTTGCATGACTGCCCTGTGGAACTTTGGTCTCAAGAAGTTCTTCCTCACACCATGTTTGAGTGCTAAACCTAAGATATTGCAATATTTGGTTAGCATATGGGATGAGAAAAAAGAAGTGTTCAAGCTCCGAGACTAAGTACTAGAACTTGAGGTCTCTGATGTTTATTTCATAACCGGATTGTCACGCAGACGCCCAATGCCAATCATGACAAATAGTAGACCTTTTTGAGAAAAAATGGAGATGGTAATGGTGAGAGTGTTCCTAGGGGCACAGACAGGATTGGGCAGTGGGAAGGTAGACATCCACACAGTCCGCAACCTAGCACTCCGAGTAGTGCTTCACACCATTACGTGGGCTACGGGGTCGCAGGCACCGCATGAGGCAACCAAATCACATCTCCTACTAGCCTCCGAATGCATGAATCCTACACTTTTTTATTGGGCCACTGCCGTGACAACAAACATCAAATGGAAGCTGAAAAAGTGCAAGAAGGCAAAACTAAAATATTTTGGGTACGGTTCCATTCTGGTGTTGTTCATTCTGGAAGGATTACCAATTTTCCAGGGCCAAGGGGCAATCGTCGCCGAGCCATCATTGAGGGAGCCAAGGATGGCTCGATGGGCAGCACTCATGCCCAAATAATGAGGGGGCCAGTAGATGTCCTAGAGGCCTGAGCTTTTTGTATGGCTATGGTGTCAACTAATTGTAGTTGAGGATTGGCCCTATGCCGGTACCGACTTCACGGGAGACCCATATCTTCCACTCCCGGAGGGGGAGGAATGGGATGAGGAGCTGGGTATGACTCTTTTTGATGTATTTATGATTTTTTTTTTGTGATACATGCCTATTCTAACAACAGTTCTATGTGTATGCAGATGTTGGCCCAAAGAGGCCCGCGGGCATGTCGCCCATTGCACGGAGGACGCCTCTTGCACATGACCCTCAAGCTGAGGGTGGCAATGGGAGCGAGCTAGTCCAGAACCTGGAGGGTATCACCTGGGGAACCCTGGATTATGCACGGCTAGCAGACGTCCCGATGGCTTACCAGCGACACACTGTGAGGGTGCCTAGTCACCTCCATCAATTTCTGAGGCGATTGGTGCGTGCGATGACATCCTACCATGAGCACCATGCTGATTAGCCATCTAGGGCTTTTATATGCATATTTTTGAGAGACATTTTGTCTCTGGCTATTATTAAACAGACATGTAAATTTTTTATTTTATGTGATGTACACAAACTACAAACTATTCGACATATATATACATATATATATTTCTGGATGGATCTTTTTACATGTGATGATATTTTTACAAGTTGCGCAAATGTCTATCTAAAACCAAATTAGATACTGCATCTGTTAATGCATTCATATGTCTGGGTATATGTTTATATGTAATGTAATCAAAATTTATTTCCAGTAAACGAATACGTAGATACAGACGTAAAATGGATGGGTTTCTAACTGAACAATGACCATTAAGTTGTAGTACTACAAGCTATGAGTCTAGATACACAAGTAATGCATGAATACCAAGGTTAACAGCCTCGTTTAATAATTCTAAAATGGCACTATACTCCGTGACATTATTTGTGGTAGGCCTTAGACAAACACCTTGCAAATTAACCAACTCACGAGTAGGATCGTAGATTACCTAGGCTACTAAAGACAGATTCCTCGTACTGTGAGAGGCACCATCCGCGAAACCGACAAAGGAGTGATATACATCTGAAAAATCAGGAAGACCCAATTAGCAGAAAAAATCTTACAAAGCCCACCACACCACAAAAGAATAACTCAAGTGTAGTACTTTTTGAGATACAACCCATTCCTAGGCTGCTCCAGAGGAACTCCTTCGTAGTCGATGAGCTCGTAGGCCCCATTTTTTAATACTGTTTAACTATATAGGGCCCATGCCACATGGGCTGGAATTTTCCTACTCCAATTTTATCATGTGCTTGGTCATATAGGAGGACGAGGTCCCCTTCAATGAAAGAACGTGGAGAAACTGATTGATCAAAGTGGGCTTTGACCCGCTTTTTCTATTCCTCAATAACCAAAGTAGCTAAGTGGTGGGTTTCATCCAGTCATTCCAAATACAAGAGACGTTCTTCCTCCGGAGAAGTGTCAGGCAATAGTTCGACAACCAACTTTAGGGAAGGAATTTCGCATTCAAACGGGAGAGTCGCTTCCAAACCATACACCAATTGGAAAGGTGTGAATCTGTTTATGCTCTTTACAGATGTTCGATAAGCTCAGAGAGCTGAGAACAATTGGGGATTCCAGTTATATTTTGGCATACCAATCGTTCGCTGAAGCATTGTGACCAAAACCTTGTTCACAGCCTCAACCTGGCCATTCGCCAGGGGGTAGTATGGCACTGAGCTATCATGGCGTAAGCCCAACTTTGATGTCATCTCAGTCATCATGTAATCCTGAAAATGAGTGCCATGATCAGTGAAAATGGCTTGAGGGACTTCGAAACACATAATAACATGGTTGAAAAGGAATTGGGCAACTGTCTTACCATCGGCAGCTAATGTAGGCATCGCTTCGGCCCATTTAGTGAAGTAGTCTACGACAATGATTATATAAGCATGCCCCCCAGCTGAGTGAGGGTTACATGTCATAAAATCTATGCCCCATTTGGAAAAAGGGCCTATGGTAATGACAGGATACAAGGGTAGGGGTGGCGTGTGCATCTTGCACTGAAAAACCTGGCACGCATGACATTTTCGGACTGCAATAATACAGTCTTTGAATATAGACAGCTAGAAGTAACCCGCACGCAGAATCTTCTGGGCGATGGCATATCCGGACATGTGACTGCCACAGGCACCACTGTGATAGTCATTCAAAACTCTCTCAGCCTCTTCCAGGGTCAAGCACCGATGGAGCACAGAATCAACTCCGACACGGTACAAGGTATCTCCTACAATGCGGTATGGTTGAGATTGATGTCGAATCCGTCGTCAAGCATGTTTTGTAAATTCAGACTGGAACATAGATGTTTGAAGATACATGATAATGTCACCGTACCATGGGTCACGTGTGCTGATAAGAAAGAGTGTTTCATTTGGGATATGATCCTCGGATTAGGATGGAACGGAGTCTTTCGGGAGAGAGCAGATAAGATCAGCAAAAACCAATGATATCATTGATTTAGAAGTGGTGAATTCTAAATCGAACTCCTGAAAGATTACAATCCACTTGGAGTACTTTCCCCCCAGCAATTTTCGAGACAAGATATACGTCATGGGGTTTCAATCAAAAACCATAGTTATGGTACACAACAAGATGTAATGGTGGAATCGTTGAACGGCCTGAACCGTAGCGAGCGCAAACTTCTCAACATGAGCATAGCAGTTTATGTGTCAAGGAGATTCTGAGATAGAGAGTAAACTATGTGTTCATTTCCATCATCGTCATCCTGTACTAAAACCATAGCTATTGTGCCAAACGTAGAGGCCAAATAAAGGGTGAAATCGTGATGATAGTTGAGAGGACGTATCAGCAAAGTGTTGACAAGCAACGTTTTAATATTATCGAAATATTTCTGGGCAATCTCATCCCAATGGAAGGGAACATCCTATTTCAAAAGGCGCGTAAAGCCCTTGGCCACTTCCGCATAGTTCGGAATGAAGCATCGTAAGAAGTTAGCTTTCCCCTGCAGACTCTACAGTTGATGTAACGAGGAAGGGGATGGGAGGTTAACGATGGCCTCAACCTTGAGAGGGTCAAGGCGAATTCCATCTTTGGAGATGATGAATCCCAAAAGACGGCCAAAATCCACATAAAAGATGCACTTATGATGATTAAGCCTGATATTGTAGCGGCTGCAACGGAGGAAAATCTGGTGGAGGTGTTCAGGGTGGTCCTCACGCCCAGCTAAATGGGCCGGTAAATCGTCCAGATATGGCTGAAAAATATGGCGTATGTCATGAAAAGCATAGGACATAGCACGCTGGAAAGTGGCCCCAGCATTTTTTAAACTGAACGGGAGCTTTTTGTAAGCAAAGGTACCCCACGGATAGATAAAGGTAGTCTTGTGTTGATCAGTAGGTAAAATATTGATTTGATTATACCCAGAGAAGCCATCCATAAGGGAATAAATCTCACTCCCAGCGCATTCATCAATGATATGATCTATAAAGGGAGTTGGGTAATTGTCCTTAGGATAGGCCCGATTAAGGTCTCGGTAATCAACACATACACGTATAATGCCCTAATTCTTATCTACAGGGACAATATTTGAGACCCATTCTGTGAGGGGAATTGGATAGATAAAGCCCGTGTTAAGAATTTTTTCAACTTTTTCCTTTATAGTCGCGGATTTTCGGGGATGCACTTGGCATAGGCGTTGACGCACGGGTTTCGCACCTGGATAGGTAGGTATCTCGTGCACAAATATGCTGGGATCAATCCCAAGAATCTCTTCATAGGACCACGTGAAAACATCTCTGAATTCATCAAAAATATTCGTATAAACTTGTATCTCTTTGGGAGAACAAGTCACTCCCAAATGAATATTCTCAACTACCCTCGGTTTGACGGACATGTCGATCGGCATGGTTTGAGTGATATTACTCAGGTTTCCCTTTGAAAGGACCTCGTGAGTCAATATCGGTGTTTGAAGAGGCAGAGTGGGAACCTGAGATGCGAAACGCTCTAGACAATCAGACATTGCCCCCAGGCCAGGCATGAACAAGGAATGATGATGTCCATCGCTCCATGGCAGATCTTCAAGAGACATGGTTTCAACAATAACTTCATCAGAAGGGAAAAATTCTCTTAAAGGGTTAGGCGAATCTACATCACTGAGCCAATGGGACTGAGAATATATATCTGGAGCCATGCTCGAAGGAGCATGTTCAGGAGGAGGATCGGATGTAGCGACGATCTCGCAATAATTAATCTCAACTAGAGTTAACGACATCGATTCTCCGAAAGAGGTCACCTGTTCAAGTGAATGGATGATCCAAGGGTCGACGGACCTAGAGACCATATTAAATTGAACAGTGTGTGGTGGTGGCATGGGAAAAATACCCATGAGGACGGGGTCCTTGAAGAGACCAGGTCCTACACTGTCGGGGGGATTGGGGATATGATCCACGTAAGGAACATTGTTCTCAGAGGATGAGGTGAAGAAAGACAATTTTTCCCTCATGAGGGAACTTGAGAAGCCGAAAGAGGGTGGACGGAATGCATAGCATGGCGTGGGTCCAAATGTGGCCAAGAAGAAGATTGTAGTTAAGCTTGGCGTCAACCACTTCTACTTATACGTTGACTATCTCTCCCTATAACATGATTGGTAAACTCTCGAGAAAACCGAGGGGTTTTGATTCCCAACCATAGAATGCCTCTAAGGAATTAGGAGACGATGTAAGAGCCAGAGAGCCAATGGCCTTCCAGTAGGGAGATGAAATAACACAGGTGGAAGCACCTTCGTCCACAACGGCCCTATGGATGTTGAGGTCGTTGATCCCGACTTGGATAACAAGAGCGATTTGATGTGGAAGTTGGGGGAAAAAATTTTCTAGGTCGAAGGTGAGAAGATTAGAATCGGCGAGGTTGATTCCACCGATTGCGGACAACAGAGCTTTCCGTTGTGAAGGGAAACTTTGAAGAACTTCCAATGCAGACATTGCAGAAGGTACCTGTGCCAAATCCTCAACAATACTGTAGTGCTGAGCGTCATGGGCGTTTGGGTTGTAGGAAGATTTTTGCATAACACCTTTAGAAGGTGGCCTCACAATAGGTTCAACGCTGGGCTTCTCAATTTCTAAAGGACCAAAGACAGGTGGGGGAGGTGGGCCATCCACAACTTCCTTCCTAGCTACCTGGCGTGATCCAGCATAATTCTTCAAACGCGTAGTAATTGAGACAGGTGTAGCACCATTCATCATAAAGACCTGGGACCCAAATGGTACATATGGTGAAGGCTACACAACCATATAGGTCTGCTGAGACAGGAACGGTTCTTTGAGAACTGCCGAAGTCCCTTTGGAGCCTTTCAGAAGTTTACTAACTTCATATTCTCGGGGAAAATCTTTGGTACAATGGTCTCCTTCATAAATAAGGCAGGGTTACTTCGGTTTATGTTGGGAACCATCATCAGTATGAGGTTTAGAGGACTCCGGTTTTGGGGCATCGGGTTTGGATTTTCCTTTGCCCTTATTCTTTCCTTTGGAGGCCTTTTCCGTAGGATTAGCCTGAACAGCGTTGACCTCTCTAGTCTTACCAAAATCTGGAGGGGCGGGAATAGTAAAATTATTGGAAGAATTAGAATTGTGATTCCCATTTGAATATTTCCGAGAATTTTGAGAAACGGAACCAATAACACTGTCCACCGCTGGGGTAGGTGGTGCTTTAGAGGTTCATGGCCACGGAGCATCATTCAAAATATCATAAAGCGTGCTAGACTGAGAGTACACCAGATCAAGGTACTGGGCATGCGCAATGGATTGTTCTTTCGTCATGCATGCCTCCATAGAAATATCTTGAGCGATCTTGTTAACGAAGGAGGTGGTGAACCAATGAGTTAGTAGCTGATTAGGTATATCAAACTTGATCAATCTACGACGACGTCGCCACTCATGAATATGATCAGATATGTGGGTGGCTTTATCCTACTTCAAAGAAGTCAGGAGATGCGTCCAGGATTCATACCGAACCGGTAACTAGAAATGAGTTAGGAAAGCCATAGCTAACATATTGAAGTCTTGAAATATGCCACGGGGTAATTCTATATACCACTTAGCAGCAACAACGATAAGAGTGCGCTGGAAGAGACGCAAACGAATTGAATCATCCACCCAAGAGTTGGACAAACACCACAGATGGTAGGTCATTACATGAGCTTGGGGGTCCTCTCCAGCTTTACCTTCAAAATTAGGACAGTCACCGGGCACCTTGGTCAGAACTGGAGGCCAATAAGGATTGTGAAGAATCGGATCATTGGTCAATTTGGAAACGTCCAGTAATTCCAAGGTAGCCAGGAATGGAAACTGCAGATTGAAAGGCATACCAGGCCCTCGATAAGGATCTGTACCTGTACTCCACCCTGGTTGAGCATATCCTTGCCCCCGTTGGTTCTGTCCTGAAGGATTTTGACCATAGGGGGTATAGGCCATATAATTAGTCTGATACGGTTGCTGATAACCAGTGTATTGGGGTTGATAACCGGGGTATGGACCCTGATTATACATCTTCCCCGTTTGAGCAGTATATGGATTTGACTGCTGAGCATAGGTATAACCTGGTTGTTGAACATAATAATTAGACCCTTGGGGCGGGTTGTAAATTGGTCGATATTGACCTTGAAGATAATAACCGCCTTGGGGTTAAGCGGGCTGTTGATAAGTGGAGCCTTGCTGAGCCTGATAAGTGGGGCGCACAGGCGGATTCTGCTATGGCATAGAGTAAATTTTCTATTGAGCAAGGTTGACAAGATGTGCAGGCTAGCCTAGTTGAACAGGTTGACCTGGCTGAACAGGTTGTCCTGGTTGAACAAGTTGACCCGGGTGAACAGGTTGCATTGGTTGAACAGTTTGACCTCGTTGATGAGGGACACCAGGCTACCTCAGATGAGCCGATTGGCCCGGTGGTGGAATAGGGCTAGGCTATCTCTGATAACCATTTTGACCTGCAACAGGACCATAAGAGGGCCCTGGCTGTGCAACGTTCGGACCAATAGGAAACTGAGGTTGCAGAGGTTGCACCATAGGTTGAGAGGGTTGGATTTCCCCCCCAGGACCGTACAATGGCCTTGGTTGGTACCCCATCTGAACTATGGGTCCTTGAGGTTTCCATGGTTGGACCACAGGGTGAGGCTGTATAGGTTGACCTTGAGGGTTGTAGGACTGTCCTTGTGGACCGTATAACAACCCCTGCTGGCCCGAAGGTTGGCCCTGTAAGGGTTGTCCTTGCAGGTCACAAAGATAACCAGGTTGGCCCGAAGGTTGGCCCTGGAAGGGTTTTCTTTGTGGGTTGGAAGGTTTCCCAGCCTGGGCAGATAGAAAACCCTAAACATACTGATAAGCCTCTAGAGCGGGAAAACATAGAGGGTTTCCCTGCTCATCATACTGATATGGAAAAATGTAGACAGGCATACCATCATGTGCATAATGCGAAAAATAACGATGGTTGGGATCTTGGGAGAATTTACTGACCTCAAAGTTCGATTTCTGTAAGGACAACCGATACTCTTCAGGAGAAATGTTCTCCGGAATAGCAGATGCTATGTAGACATCTTCGGGAAGTGACACAATCCTTATGGACTGAGTAGTAATAGTGGGTGTAGATGCGGCCACACAAATAGTGGGCCTAACAGCTACTGATGTGACCTGAGGAGATGACATGAGGGGTGTCCTTGGAGACATCCCCAATGAAGGAATAGTCAGCCTCGTAGAAGGAGTTGATACTCCCATAGAGGCGACAACGATCATAATATGACTCAAAGATATATACCCTGCTGGAAGCGAAGGTCTCGGTGAAGACATGACAGATAACTCGGGGTTGTCTTCTGGGAACAGCTGGTAATATTCACGAGACATGGGGATTTCCTCACTAGGATAAGGACTCGATGAGCCCATATCTGAGCCTGCCGCTAGATCTTCTAGAAGACGACGAGGACTAGGAGGAATAACAGCAGCTAGAAAAGGCAAACCCGATGTAAGAGGAGGGAAATATTCCCCTACTCCAAATCCAAAACAAGCGTTGGATAAGGGCCAATTGAACTCAACTGGTCCTCCAAAGGGAAGCTCAGATAGAACCGATCCCCCGTCAGGAAAATCAGAGACAATGGGCTGTTAAGGTTCAACAAAGGATTGAGAGACCTCTGATGAATCGTCTATGTACGGACTACCAGAGGATGAAACTGAGGGTTTTTCCACTATGATAGTAATGACAAGAGGAAGATACCAAACAAAAACACACAGGCTAAGCAATCAAGACACACAATCAAACGGCCGACAAGCAAACTCTAAAAGGGCGTGTGATCGCAGGTGATTTATTTTACCACATTGAAACTTAGAAACTTCACTGATTCATGTTTTAAGAATTGAGAAATGGATGAAAGGTGACTCTATCTCTTTCAATTTTGAAACAAGCGTGAAATGACAAGCGCTTGATGATCCTTTTAAATTTAAAGAGTTAGAAAAGATCAAAATGACTACTCTAGTAATCTAGGAAAAGGGTGTACCAGATATCTGTGAACTATAATATACACCTTGGTTTCAAAATGAGAGAGAAATCAACCAAGGACTTGACATACATGCAAGAAATCTCCCCGAATGTTGTGTCTAGTGTATCACGGGTATAAGGCAGCAGAATCAGCTTCCTATGGATAAAGGATAGCAACCTAGTGGGGTCTCCCTTTATATACGCGACGGTACGGGGAGCACAAGTCTGTACTAGCGCTATTTAAAGCCCAGAGGCGAACGACAACTACTAGGTTTAATGACGTTGGAACACGTCACTAGCCTAGACCTCTAAATATTTCTTTAATGTTTCAATGTTGCCTTAAGGTAAATTGAATAAATTTTAGTGTTGATCTTCAATTATGTTTCAATTTCCAAGCCCTACCGAATGTTATGTCTCAAAATCCTCTAAATGCAACTACATGCCACAATGTATCATTTCGTTCGATGAATAGCTAACTATGGGAAGGTTGAGAGCTTTCACACAATAACAAAATGATCACAAAACAACCACTAGTGTCTCTAATGCATGCTAACGAAAACTAAAAACTTTTCTTTCAGAGTTACAAATCAATAATAACATAGAAATTTTTTAATTTACATTAACTAATCAAAAGCAAAAGAGATTTTTTTTGTATTTTCAATGCTTAAGAACGAAGTGCACTAAACAAAATGAAAACTAACGAAAATAAAAATTTGAGAAGAGATAGCAAAAGAGAAAAAACAAGCAAGTTTACTCAATGCCAAACACATAATCAAACCTCAAATTGATGAAGAAGTCCTTCAAAATGAAGAGGAATCCGAAAGACTCAAATGAACCATGTAATCTAGGCCCAAAACGAGAAAAAGTGGAATTCGAATGAAGAAGAAGCCAATCACTCAAATAATGTAACAAAACGATGGACAACCACCAAACGAATGCAAAGAAGCAATAATGAAATTGACTGATCAAACGAGAACCAAGAACTCCCACGGGAGGCTCGACACACTATAGCACCTAGGTGCCCTAGGGCTAGAATGTAAAAACGATAGTAGAGGGCAAAAAACCGGAGGATGAAGGTCACACTTAGTCAAACAAGGCTCCAAAACACTCAGGAAGTCCAAAAAATGACACCAAAACCATAGACCAAGCTCAGAAAGCTCAAAAAGAAGTAAACCCTAGCACCTCACAAGATTGGCGCGGCTGTCAGGCTGCAGCTAGCGCTAGAACCGGATTGGCGCGGGGGATAAAATGGAAACATGCGCCAGCTGGTGTCACTGTCAGGGAAAAAACCACGCCAGTCGAGTTTACTAATGCAAAATATGAAAAAGAGAAATTAGGGAGTAGATCAAGGATGGTGAAGCTAAACACAAGTTTAACACTAGAAAAGAGCGAACCAAAAGAGATGATCAAGCAGGGAAAGACCAAAATCAACCGAAAAGATAAGACAAACTCCAATCAATGTCTCCCAATGGAGTCTCTAGTTTGTTGGAGAGGTAAATCCCCTCTGTGGACAGAGGCGATCCCTACTAGCCTAGATCGGGTCTAGCAACAACCGAGTCATGCTAAGATGCAAGTTCCTAATTGCAAAAGACCAAGATGTGACAAGAGGCCTACCTTGAGTCCTACACTGTTGTCGTTTTAGAGAAGATGGAACTTCCATTCTCCCGCTTAGCATGTTCAAACACCTGCACATACACGAAAAACAACAAACACACAAGCGTAAAACCTAATATATGCAATTATGTATCAGTCAGAGAAGATACAACTCATAACATAAAACATAAACATTTGAGCGGAACCATAATCGAAGTCGTTTATTATTAATTAGAACAAAGAAAGATACAACATGAGCTCTGACGCTGGATCTTCCTTCGATGGGTTGACAGAGGAGTACGTCTCGGTAAAGCTCGTTGGGAATGGGATAAGTCCCTCTCTCTCCGGTTGTCTGACAATAATCTCTTTACTATTGATTCAGCTCTATTCAGGCTAGCTTGCAAAGGGAAAATTACAATCTTATATAGATGGTGGAAGGGTAGTTGGGATCCCTACAATGGTGGGATTGGCCCTATCCTCAAGGAAGCTTCCATTATAGGTGGAAAACTACTTCCCCTACATGGAGATCCGGAGCCAAACCTCCCAACTCATTTTAGAGACTCATTCAGGAGTTGGTTGGAATCAAACTTCCGCCATTTATTTTTTTAAAACAATCCTTATTAAGCCTGGTGCGGGTGATACACTGGGACAGAGTGCCAATTGGCACACCCTATTTGGTGGATTTCCCCCATTGGTGTGAGGGCTAAACTGGATAGTCGCGCCAAGGCCAAAAGGGCTATTTTTAGGGCTTTTCACAGGAAATTGTCTTCAGGGGAATGATTTTCCTTGTCAAGGGAGATGCCATGAAAGTGGTTTTACGTCATGTCCACTCACAGGTCATGGAATAAGCAATCCAATGTGAGGGACGGGGGATTGCAGGGATGGTGACAAATTATTGTGTAACACAAATCAAAGGGCCAACCGGATTGTTTAACTTGAATTGTGTCTTCTTTTTAGCTCCCAAGAAATTGATTGCATCAAAATTAAGAATATGCCTTATGTACTCAAGGGAAAATAACCTCATAGGGAGGTATTTGGGTAGTTTATATGGAACAATACTTGATCCATATACTCTTATCTCAGTATAATTTTGGTACAAGTACCAATCACCTGTCCTATTATGTTCTGACAAATGGAGGACCTTCTTAATCTCTTCACTAATTCTGGGCCGCCTGTTGCTGTTCAGCAAATTGACCAAAGGATCAATGAAGGAATCTATAAACTCTTTATAAGTGGACTGTTATGAATATTTTATTATTAAAGGAGTGCAAAATATGACTGACTGTGGGTTTCCTTCAACATCAAGATTTTGAAGGTTTATGGCAAACTTCTCAGACTGAAAGTATAAAAACATGTGGAATAAGACTGAGGAATACTTGAAAACACCTTCAGAAATCATTTTGACCTACTGTTCATGAATATTATCAGCAAGGTATTGGGAAAAATTAAAAATAGTAGCAAGAGGCTGACCAGGTGTGAAAGTAGACAAAAAACCTAACACTGCAACATCAGAATGTTCATCTGTGAAATAACCAAGAATAAAAGGTAGCATAGAGATGATATGTCTTGTCCTTTCAGAAAATTTTGTAGATGGGTATGGATGGTTTATCTTGGGAATTTCTACAGAAGAAGGCATGAAAATTTGGAATATATGGAACCTCTTGGGGAAGTATAGATTCAGGTATAGCTGTGTGAGAGCTTCAATGGACAAAGGAACTTCATCTGTTCTGGATTGGATTTGGAGCATTTGATTGATTGACTCAATAGTAATGGCAAAAAAAAATTCCTTTTCAGATTTTATTATGGCTCTCTTATCAGGGAAATAACAGGATTGATAAAGTATGATTACCTATAGGCATTGGAAGGTCTGTGGGACAACATATTTTGGCAAATTTGATTCCCAAATAAAAACTTCATCAGCCTGATCTAAGGATTTTTCATGGCTCCAATAGTGGAGCTCAAGAAGGTTAAATTCTATGGTTGTGTCATTAATCTTGAAATCTTTATCAGCCAGGGGAGTATGTTCTACATCTACAAGAGGGGGTTGTAGAGGATTGACTGATACTACTGCTTTGGAAGCCATTGCTTCTGTTTGATTTTATAATTAATTACTCTTTTGACTTAGAAAAAACTAATTTAGGTATTTAGGAGCACCTCTGACAAATTATAACTTTTTGTAGACCAATTTAAGATAAAACAAGGGTTATGTATGGTTTGCAAAGGTGTAATTGATCAAATTTTCAATCTCTGAGCTTAAAAATATTTTTTAGGACCTCAAAATTTCTGTAAACAAATTCCTAGGGTCTATATGAAAGGTTTGGAAGGTAAGAAGGATTCTTCAAGTCTGCAGATGGCTTCTAAATGATCCAATTAATCAAACTCTGTGTTTTAAAATAGTATTAGACATTAGAATCTGTGAAAATAGGTCTAGGGTTTGCAGAAAGACCTTTAGGAAGTAACAAGGCTTTCTTTAGGTTTGAAAAAGGCTCCTAAACGATTCAATTAGTTGAATTACTTCTTTATATCAAGAAACATGCCTTTTCTTTGAGGAGTACCTGGGAAAAACAAATATTTTTGTACTACAGAGGGTTTCTAAAGTTGCAAAAAGCTTTTCTAAAGATTCATAGGCCTTTATAGTGATTTTGAATGTCTTATGCACTGTTGTAGCAGCGAATTGGCTAGATTTGGTTTCAATTTTTCTTAAAAACGAAGTTGATAGCAATTTTTTCAGTCTAAATTTCTCTTTCTGCATGAAAATATAACAGAAATGGTGTAAAAGGGTGTAATGGGCGGTTTATATGCATTTCTTATCAAACATTAATTTCATTGAATGCACAGTCAATTTTGAATATACATGGTGGTTTGCGCAACGAGCAGGAATACAACTAGGAATTTTTTTGCATTAACGAAAGGTGGTAAGTGGTAAAGTTCATGAGGATACGATAAAATGAAATGGTGCCACATAGCTTGGAGCAGAGATCCGAAAACCATGCTTTTCGCAAGGTCTGTGGTATGTTAATGCTTATGCTATCGGATGTGCGACGAGGTTTGATAGCCGTCAGATCTGGCGGGTGATGATCTAATGGATAGAATAATGTGATGGATTCATAGGTTTTAAAAGGCATGGAGAGTGGGATATATTCTATGTGATAGGTTATATGTATTAAAATTATGGTTTAATACATATAGTCGGGATTTTGATGTGATTGGTTATACATATGATATGGTCGGGTTCTTTGATATAACCAATGGGGTTTAGGTAAGTGGGGCTTTATAACAGGTGAGGATAACCATAAGGTGGGCCCAAAATATATAACACATGGGAATTTAAACTATGGTTTAAAGTAAAATATGGGTAGAAATGATATATAGGGGATTTATTAAAATACGGGGTAAATGTTTATAAAGGGATCTAATACATTACGTTAATATGTTAATAATGAAATGTAATTGTGAGATGTTAAATACACTAAGTATAGTATTTAAAACTAATATCGGGGATAGATATTTTCACAGTGGGGCCTGATATAAAATTTCAGCATTTATACTTAGGATAAAGTATTTTTTGGGTTTTTGGTGTATTTTTAAATGAAAAGGGAAATAAAACTCTAGGTTGAAGTGGAATTTTAGGAAAGAAGGATTCTGTGGATTGAAGTGTGGTGGAAATAATAGATGAGGTGGTAGTAAATAAGGATGAACCTACAAATTCTAAATGACTAGTAGAAGGCTTAGGGGTATAGGAAAATAAAGCTGTCAATTCAACTGAATGTTGTAAACAAGCTTCATCAATTTCCTTAATCAAAGTTGCAATTATATCATCAAGTTTATCATAAAATTCTAAGACTTTTTCATCTGAATCTAGTGAAACAGTTTCCTTCTTACTTTTAATGAATGAAATGAAATCAGGTTATATTACACTTTTATGTATGTCACTTTCTGATTTTTTTCAAAACAAATATTTCTCAAAATTTAAATCAAATTCAATGTCTTGTAAGCTTGATAATTTATTTGGAAGAGAATTTGCTTTGATAAATGAATTCTTATTGCGTAAACTTTCTACTTTTTTTCTTTTCTTTACAATTCTGTCAGGATTATCTACTATGATAGTAGGTTCTGGATCTAGATTAGACCTGGTATAGTAGACTCTTCTGGAAGCCAGAATTACAGTTTTTAATGGAAAATTTACTAAAAACTCTTCAAAACAATCCTAAGGTGAAAAGATAAGTAAAAATATTTTCTTTAAGATCTATTTTAAACACTGAGGATTGGTTAGTCCCCAGTGTGGTCACCAATATGTTATCACTCTAATAATTCTCAAGCGTTGGTATTATTTTTTTTGTTTTAAAGAATATTATAGGTAATCAGAAACCTATTTTCAAGCCTTAGGATCTAGCCTTCCTAATGCTCAGAGAGGGCTCTCTCTATATGATTTATCTTTGTTGATTGAAGTTGATTTTAGTCTAATTATGTAGGGTTGACAAAGAACAAGTGAAAATACTTCACTAAAGTGGCCCAACACATGAATCCTGTAATATCATGCTTTATTTCTTTAATCCAGTCTGCTGACTTGAAAATGATACAATCACCCTTCGGTTCAGAATAGTACAACTATAGAAATGTTCAGCAATTCATCCACCCTCAATACTTCTAAATGAGAAGTATTTATACAAAAACTCTTTACAAAATATCCTAAAACAAACTTAGGAATTATTCATGGAAAAAAAATATATTCATGCAAGAAAATAGTGGCAGCTTTATAACTAATGCTAGTTGTCCCTATCTTTATTGAAATTATCATTTTATGTCTTCACTTGTTGATATTTTGATTCTGATTTTTCTTTTGATTGTTGCTCAACGAAGGTTGTGGTTGAGTGTCTTTCACGTTGGCAACTTTATCTCTATTCTGACTTTTACTTTAACCTTTCAACTGATACACTTTAAACTGTAACTGATACTCTTTCACTGTCTATTTTTCACTGTAAACTTTGACTATTGTGTTTTATCTTTACTGGTTTGTTTTACTGCAAACAGTTTTTACAGTAAATCAATCAACTTTTCCCAAAATTATGCTTCTAGAAATTTATCTTCATCATCCTTATGAATATTTCACCTGCTTCAGTGTATTTTGAGAATGTAGGCTTGTTGACAAATATGTGTTTCACCTCATGCTATAAGTAGAAACGATTCTCAAAATTCTTGTAAAGTACCTTCCCTGTTGGAATACATTGTGAAGTAGGAATATTACCCTAATCATTGGCTACTTCTCTCATATTTTTATCATAATCATATTAATTTATTAGTTTGTCATGAATAACTAATGGATTTGGAAGGCCTTTCTGCCTTAGGAAATCAAATTTCATCATAAACCTTGTGATTGAAACCTCCATGTTCTAGCATTTCCCCTCTAGCGGTATCATCAAATTCTTATTAGAAATTACCTTCCTAACTTCTAGGATGGTTTGTGTTCTGTCATTAATTCCAATTTCTTCAAGTTCTTGCCTGTTTTTGGAATTAAGAAATTTGTTTATTTCAAGGGTTTCTTCAGGTTTCTTACCAAGTTCTTCTTTTATCTTTTGAATAGCTTCTCTTGCTGATTTTACCAAGTCTTTCTAATCATAGATAACCTAGATTGATGGCCAAATATCATTGAAATCTTCCATGATATTGGCCCATAGCTATTGCCTGAATTGTGCCATGGGTTCCTTTAATGTTAGATCTTTCTCTAACTTCTTTAATTGCTCATTCAACATGTTTGCCCTTTTCTCTTCATTATTATGCATTATATTAGAAAGTTTTGTTTCATATTCAATACTTTTAAGCTATTATTTTAGTCTATTAATATCATTAGTCTGAATAGAGTTGTCCAGCATAGCTTTTTCTAACTTACTTGCTTCATCTGTGTGTTGTGCTATTGTTGTTAAAGACTATGTTGTAGAAGTTGTTGACGAAGTGACAGGTAATTCTGTAGCCATTGGGACTATAGGAGCCAATGATTCTGACAGTGTGGAAGGTACAACTGTGGTGACTACAAGAATGAATTTGACTGGAACTTCTGCTTCTTTATCCTTTTTCTCTTGGACCAACTTGTACATTTCGTTCTCTATTTGTTTGATTTGGGTAGTCAACTGTAGAATGGGACTCATCATCTTATATTTCTGATTTGTATCTTGTAATACTTCCTTTGCTTGAGGGTGTTCTATAGGAGGCACCTTAAGTTTCTTCTTTAATGCAGAAATATCTGCATTTTTCTTTTTTATCAGTTCATCCGCAACTTTTACATTACTAGGATCACATACTACTTCATTTACTAAATCTTCCAAAGATTTAATTCTATTTTCTTTTTCCTATGAGGATGCTTTTCTAATCTAAGTTGATCTCTGATGTTTGCAAGAGTGTTTTGAAGCTTCTGCACACTCATTTCCTTGTTTTTCATGGTTGAGTAAAGCAATTCATCAGTCTGTTTGTGAAACTCAATATGATCAATGGGATGAATGTCATCTGCTTGAACTTCATATGATGATTTTTTGTAATCTGCTGGAGTTTTAGGATTCTTTACTTTAGGTTGTAGGAAATTCATATACATTTTCCTAGTCTTATAGTCAAAAGCAAAAAGTAATCTGCTTTGGTCACTGGGTGATTGTTTCCAATATTGGTTATATATATCAATCTTCAATGCTTCATTTTTCATCTTTATTTCTCTATATTTCTGCATGATATCTATCTCTTTTTCTGTTGGTTTGCTGGAATAGGACATGTCAACACTGTGTTGCTTCTAAATAAGCTGAGTGTGTGAAGTGGGAGGTTGTTATTCTTCTTCAATAACTATAGGAGGTGCATTGTATTTTTCTGGTGTTTTTGTATCAACCACTTCTATTGTTTCTACTCGTTTATTGATAGGATTTAACTTAGGTTTCTTCCTCTACATCAATTTAAATTTAGTTTCAGTATTTGTCTCTACTGTGTGTGATCCTTCCTCTCTGTTTCTCTTCGCATTCCTGCCTTCTTGGCTAGAGTCTGCAAGGTTTTACTAGTATCACCTTGCTTCTCTACCTCTACCAAGGTGTTCACGAACCATTCAGACTAGTTGGAGAATTTTTCAATGTCTGGTTTCTTCTCATGCACATAAGGAGTTAGTTTCAATTTAAACCTCATTTTAATTTTTAATCCTAGAAGATCATAGTACCATAGAAAACTCTTACTAAATTTAAACTCCTGTAAACACTTTTCAGCCTCTGGACCTGCATCTCTATTATTACAAATGAAAGGGCTAACCTGATTCTTTAACTTGTATTGTGTCTTCTTTTTAGCTGGCAGGAAATTTATTGCATCAAAATTAAGAATTTGACTTATAAAATCAAGGGAAAATAACCTCATAGGGAGGTATTTTGGAAGTCTATATGGAACAATACTTGATCCATATACTCTTATCTCAGTATAGTTTTCGTACAAGTAGCAATCACCTGTCCTATTATGTTCTAACAACTAGAGGACCTTCTTAATTTCTTCACTAATTCTAGGTTTCCTGCCGCTATTCAGTAAATTGACCAAAGGATGAATGAAGGAATCTATAAACTTTGTATAAGTGGACTGTGATGAATATTTTCTTATTAAAGGAGTCCAAAATATGACGGACTTTGGGTTTCCTTCAACATCAAGCTTTTTAAGGTTTATGGAAAACTTCTCAAACTGAAAGTATAAAAACATGTGGAATAAGATTGAGGAATACATAAAAACACCTTCCGAATGCATTTTGACCAACTATTCATGTATATTGTCAGCAAGGTATTGGGAAAAATTAAAAATAGTAGCAGGAGGCTGACCAGGTGTGAAAGTAGACAAAAAACCTAACACTGTAACATCAACATGTTCATCTGTGAAATAACCAAGAATAAAAGACATTAAATAGATAATATTTCTTGTCCTTTCAGAAAAATTTGCAGATGGGTATGGAGGTTTTATCTTAGGAATTTCTACAGAAGAAGGCATGAAAGTCTGGAATATCTGGAACCTCTTGGGGAAGTCCAGACATAGGTATAGTTATGTGAGAGCTTCAATGGAAAAAGGAACTTCATTTGGTCTGGATTGGATTTGGAGCATTTTATTGATTGAATCAGTAGTAATGGTAAACAAAATTTATTTTTTCAGAGTTTATTATGGCTCTCTGATAAGGGAAATAACAAGATTGACAAACTATGATTACCTATGGGCATTGGAAGTTCTGTGGGAGAACATATTTTCGTAGATTTGATTTCCAAATAAAAACTTCATCAGCCTGATCTAAGGATTTTTCATGGCTCCAACAGTGGAGCTCAAGAAGCTTAAATTATGTGGTTGTGTCATTAATATCGAAATATTTATCAGCTAGGGGAGTGTGTTCTAATTCTACAACAGGGGTTTGTAGAGGATTGACTGATACTATTTCTTTGGAAGCCATTGTTTCTGTTTGATTTTAAAATTAATTACTCTTTTGACTTAGAAACAACTGATTTAGGTCTTTATGAGCACCTCTGACAAATTATAACATTTTGCAGACTGATTTAAAATAAAATAAGGGTTATGTATGGTCTACAAAGGTGTAATTTATCAAATTTTCAATCTTTGAGCTTAAAAACATTTTTTAGGACCTCATCATTTCTGTAAACAGATGCCTAGGGTGTATATGAAAGGTTTGGAAGGCAAGAAGGCTTATTTAGGTCTATAGATGGCTTCTAAATGATCCAATTAATCAAAATCTATTTTTTAAAACAGTATTAGACATCAGAATCTATGAAAATAGGTCCAGGGTTTGCAGAAAGAGCTTTAGGAAGTAACAGGGCTTTCTTTAGGTTTGTGAAAGGCTCCTAAACGATTCAATTAGTTGAAGTACTTCTTTAGATCAAGAAACATACCTTTTCTTTGAAGAATACTTGGAAAAAACGAAGATTTTTTTTCTGTAGAGGGTTTATGAAGTTGCAGATAGCATTTATGAGGCTTCAGAGGTCTTTATAGTGCTTTTGAATGGCTTATGCATTATTGTAGCAACAAGTTGGTTGGATTCTATTTCAATTTGGCTTAAAAACGGAGCTGGAAACAATTTTTTCAGTCTAAATAGCTCTTTCTATGTGAAAATGTAAAATAAATGGTGTAAAAGTGTTATCGAAAGTTTATATGGATTTCTTATCAAACAGTAATTTCATTGAATGCGCGGTCAATTTTGAATAGACATGGTGGTTTTCACAATGGGCAGGAATACAATTGGTCGATTTTTCGCATTAATGAAAGGTGGTAAGTGGTCAAGTTCACGAGGATGAGATCAAATGAAAAAGTGCCACGTAGCTTGGAGCAGAGCTTCGAAAACCATGCTTTTTCGCAAGGTAAGGGGTATGTTAATGCTTATGCTATCGGATGTGTGACGAGGTTTGACAGTCGTCAGATCTGGCGGGTGATGATCTGACGGATAGAATAATGCGATGGAGTCATGGGTTTTAAAAGGCATGGAGAGCTGGATATATGCTATGCGGTAGGTTATATGTATTAAAATTATGGTTTAATACATACAGTCAGGATTTTGATGCGATTGGTTATACATATGATATGGTCTGGTTTTTTGATATAACCAATGGGGTTTAGGTAAGTGGGGCTTTATAACAGGTGAGGATAACCACAAGCTGGGCCCGAAATATATAACACATGAGGAATTGAAACTATGGTTTAAAGTAAAATATGGGTAGAAATGATAAATACGGGATTTATTAAAATATGGGGTAAATGTTTATAAAGGGATCTAATACATTATGTTAATATGTTAATAATGAAATGTAATTGCGGGATGTTAAATACACTAAGTATAGTGTGTAATATCAGGGATAGATATTTTCACAGTGGGGCCCGATATAAAATTTCAACATTTATACTTAGGATAAAGTATTTTTTGGGTTTTTGGTGTATTTTTAAATGAAAAGGGAAATTATAAAGGGGTTTACTTTTTTAAAGGATAAATGTGCATTTTAACTTAGGAAAAGGGGTTTTGTAAGGGAAAATGAGTGACAAATGGGGAAAAAGGATGAAATTGAAGGGGAAAAGGTAAAAATGAAAGGGAGGGGGTATTTTTACAAGGGAATGATTTTTGAAAGGAAGTTAGTAAATGAAATGACCAATTTTCTACCATTCATGCCTTGTGAAAACTACTTCTACCTACCCATCAATTATCCTATCATTTTTTCTTCATTTACATTGTGCATTTGAGCTTGAAAACCCTTATTAATTTTTATTTTAAAAAAAAAACTAGCTAATTATATCCTTATTTCTTCCAAGGGCTCGGATTAAACTGTTGAGCTCCTTATTATTCTCTACCTAACTACTGATCTTCCAAGATTAAACAGTTTGGCTAGATCTTTATTCTCTATCTATCAGCATAAAATTTAAATAATGAAAGGTCAAGTTTAAGCAGTTTTCCCTTCATGTATTGTGGCATTTTTGACATGCTGCACACAATATTTATTTTTCAGTAAAGGTAAATAGTAGTGGCATTTTAATTTGCATCACTTTCATGTTTTATTTGATCTCTTCTGTTTTTTAGGGTTCATTTTCATATGCTTTTTTATCTTTTTTCTTTCAAGTCCTTTGATTTTTCTTTTAGGACTTTTACCCTCTATACATTTTTTAATTTTCTAATATGGGAAAACATTTTGCAGAAAGAAAAGTATGTACATATTCCAAGACTAATCAAATTCAATTCAAAATTATGAATCCTATTATTATAGGACCCTAACACTTAGTAGCTAGGATTTTCATTGGAAAACTGAATTGAAAATTTTACTTCTCATTTAGTTTACAATTTAGGAATTTCCCAGTACATCACAAGGTGAACCTCAAAGATAAAATTTTAAACAATATCAACATAAAATTTACCTCAATCAACGTAAGAAAGCATTGAAACAATAACGATAACACTTAGAAATTCTAGGCTAGAGATGTGTTTTGATGTCGTTAAACATATTAGTTGTTGCTAACTTGTTTGCGATACATTCCAACTGCTAAATCCCACTGTACGTGCGTAATTATATCGGATATTTTCCACGTACTTTCAGGTATATAGGGCGGTGTTCTAGTATGAAAAGTATAAGGGGGTGCTCTCACTGTGTGGTTTCGCATTAGACAATGCTAACATAGACTTGGGCCTCCACGTACCTTCAAGTATATTTGGGAAGACAAATTTAGGTTTCTTACCTCCATAGGTAACCGATTCAGTCCCCTTGTAACTTGTGATACACCGAACACCACATTCAGAGAGATTTCCTACCCATACTTCTTGGTTTGCTCTGAGGTATTCTACAGTTGACAATTACTTGGTAAAACTTTTGGTTAGTATCACCCTTTTATTTTTTTAATAAAATCCATCAATCATAATGGAAGAAGAAAATCCCTTTCTGCGTCGTTCGTGTAGAATAGCACTTAAACCACCTTTACCACCGGAAGCCAATTCTGGTTGATGAAGGCAACCTCATTCTACCGAAACCAGTATCATCAGTACCTTTGGTGCGTCATCTTCATCACATCTACCAGAGTCATCTAGAGTTGTTTCTACACATCCTATTTTATCACTATTGTCAAAATGGAGTCCACGCATCTACTTGTGGTCACTTCACATCTAGTCAATGAGACAATACCTCCCGAACCCAACATTGTTCAACTGGAAGTTGATCCAGATCCCATCATTATTTTACCATAACATCTAGATCCCGAACTCGAACAACTGGAAGTTGTTCCTGTATCAGTCACTCCTCAGTCGATCGTAGCCATGGATCAACTTCCCTTTGAGTTGATCCCTTTCACGCAGTCAACCATATAAAATGTATCATGGGCCTAGCGGTGAAATTCTTCCACCTGGTTTGATTTCAATTGGGGAATATCCTCAACAAGAAACACACACCTTAACTCCAACTCATTTTGGATCAGGGCTTTATCTTTATGAGTCTATTCCTCGGTTGACTTACACTACTTCTTTTGATCCTATTTCAATTTGAGTTCCCATGGATCCTATAGGGTATACATTGGGTCGTATGATCATGGCTAAGTCAACATATTTGGTTGTAACATTTGTTATAGTTGCGACGTCATCCACTGTTGCTACTATGTCGATGTTTACCACATAACCAGAGTCACATATTTATGGCGGTCCTTCCATCCCACAGGGTTACCAATCATTATTAGGAACCTACTCTGGTGCATCCTCTAATCCATGGATTTCACTCATGTCATCTTCTGGTATTCTATCTGGTACATATATAATGAGTATTGAACAACTTGATCCCTTATACACATCTTTAGTGCAACATCAAGATGATCCATATAGGTACATTCCATCCAGTACAATCTCGACTGGACTCCCACGATTTGGAGAAAAATATATTCCATATTATTATACTCCTCATGCTGGGGGGAAACCTATGGTTACCCATTTTTACAGTACTTCGTCGTTTTATGGTCACCAAAATGTTGGAATGAATGTTTGTCAGTGGCAGCCTATCCTGCTCATTCAACCACAAATAATTATGCATTCATATCAACCGGTTCAACTTGTTGCACCTACGTCTACTCCACCTGTTAATAATTCATTACCCCTTTTACAGGCTCAGTTGGCTGTACCTCAACCATCTCAGGCGGGTCCTTCAACCCATTACCCTCAATTTTTAGGCCTCCAAACTCCAACCCCTTCGGCTGGTTTACAACAACCACCTGTGTTCGTATGAATATTAATCGCAAGCGTACGAAAAAGTCTCACTTTAGTCGTGCATAAAAAATAGCCCTAACAGCAAATATGGCTGCCAATATCCTTAGATCTGCAATATTTGACCAAGATAAATGCTGCAAAAATCTAGATCTATGCATTAAAATACATTAAGCAGTAAATAAAAGCAAGAGTTGCTACATGCATCCAATAGACAAGACAAGATTGTTTTAAAGAATTTTTGTATTTTTTGACACCTGGGAAAGGAATATAGAAAGATGTTACTAGTCCCCCTCAACGGGATGGGTTCTTGTAAGTCCTCAACACTTCAGATCTAAAATCCCTCCCTCTTGATGGTGTAGAAAACCCAGACAAAAAATGGGACTCAAAGGGAGCTCGCAAGAAAAATGGTAGCAAAATATGACAATGATGGTGGATCAAAGTCAGACCAAAAGTATAGATCTAGAGTGATCTTTAGGCAACAAAAGGTAGTGAGTGAATGGAAAAACCCTTCTATTTGTCACAAAGTATTGAGTTAGTCTAGATATTCGTGCATAATTAAAATATAATTAACCAAATCAAGATCCAACTTTTATGGAATATTTTATTATATTTGTTGGAGGGAAAAAGAATTTGACTTTGGTCAAATCCCTTTATTTGTAAATAATAAATAAATAATGATTTATTCAATTATTTATAAGTGATTTAGTCAAACTTAACAAGGAATATTATTTAAATAAGGTTTAAATAATTATTCCTATAAAATAATAAGATAAATAATGATTTATCTAATTAATTTTCCTGTTTTGGGTTAAATATGACCAGGAATATTAATTAAAATAATGTTTAACTAATTATTCCTTGAGGAAAATCAAACAAATATGGATTTATTTAATATTTCCTCATGGGGTTTCCTGTTTATACCACAAACAACTTAATAAATAAGAAAACTAAGTTATTTTTCATAGTGAAATCAATTTTACATAGGGTAAAATTTGTCTTACATGGTGTACTTTGGTCCATCTAATAGTAACAGGTTAGATGACCAAAAAATGGTGTAACAGATTTCCCCCCAGCATGCGAGCGTTAGTAGCTAATCGTATGACCAAAGTACATTGTAAAAACTCAATCACTAGACACCGAAGGGGAATTGAGAGAGAGAGAAATATAATGTAGACCAAAGCACTAGAAGACTAGACCCTGAGGAGGTGAGACTTATAGGTTTGACAAGTCTCTTTTATGACTGAGTACCTATTCTATAGGTGGTGGGGGAGGCATACCTATGCCCGCCGAGACAAAGTACAAATAATATTGTGTCCAGTAAAAAAGGGACTAAATTATATAGTACATGTTGGCATGGACATGACCCAGATAAAAACATGACAATGAATCCCACATACATACTATGCATGGGATAACAGCCAGGACTTATACAATAATATCTGAGTACATGAGATATAAGTAAAACCAAAGTGCCCTTGTAAACAGGAAAGGACTCTGAAAATATGACTGATACATGCAAACTAAAAGGCGCTGCAAGCGGTTGAGGCCGACATCATCAAGTCTATGGAGCTGCATCGAAGGTTATATTGAAGAGGTCAACCGGGCATGTGGGGGGCTACCTTAAGGGCAACCCTCTCATGAGGTCTGAAAACATCTCACACACACCCGAGAATCACCAATATCATCTGTTGCATCACTGTAACATCAAGTAAATGGATCTCGATCATGCTGCGAGGAGATAGAGCTAAGAAACAATCAAGTCAAAGGGCTATAAGGAGTCAATTTTCCTAATCTGAGGCACCAAACAAGAGTGGAAGCTGGAACCAAGGTGGACCACCCTCTAGACCTGTCTTCTAGAATGAATGAATTGATATAGATAGAAGGAGGTCTACCATAGGTGAGGCAATAAGGGATCCTCAAATAAGGCACGAGAGAAAATAATAGAGTGACTAACAAACTGACACTAGGGATTATGATGAAATGGGGGTATTGAGTAGCGAACGAATGACTTCCCTTGTTACAGCATAAAGGGAATGGATGACCTGGCAGCGGCTGACACAATATCAAAGGGGATAGGGCACAGTAGGACTGAAGGCCATAATTTATGAAATGACTATAGAGAGATACAAAGGGACTCAGGATAGACTCCATGGATGCGATGATGACTCAACTTGGATGCTCTAAACAAGGGTGAATCGATGATGCTGCCACACAGAAAAGGTCCAAAGGGGACCATAAAGACATGAGTACAAGATGGTTATTCATCATGAAAATCAACATGAGCATGGAAAAGTATGGAGGCAAAGTGGTGCCCCAAGTACAAGTGTTGCAAGTGAATAAATTCGATTTTGAGGAGTGGTGAGGTGACGTTTCTTGGAAAAAATGTGTCATGGTGAAGTATCAAATCACAAAAAACTAATAGATACCCATTTGATAGCTCAGTGAGATCTTTCCAGTGGTACATACGGTTTGTCAAACTGAGCTATGGTTTGGCCGCAGTAGGAAAAAAAAAATCATGGGTTTCTCTTTTAATAAGGCATTTTCCCTCCAAATTCACTCATTTGCAAGTGTAGCTATGGTGAATGTAGAGAGGAGAGAAGACCCTAAATCTTGCGCGATCATAGCAGACATACCTACCATTGGTTTTGAGATCCATCAGTTGTAGGTAAGAGGCCTAACCTTACTTTTTCAATTAGGAGGATAAAAATTTCAGTTTAGGTACCCAGAGATCATGAACAGGCCAGGTCACACTTTTTCGGATCTGTTCTGCAACCTGGGTAGCAGGTACTGGGCACAAAACTACGACTTTTCCCAAGAAATGACCGGAAGAGTGTGACCTATCAGAGAAAGAGGGTTTCAATGTTGTTTTGGTTGAGATCTGGAATTTTTATGGTTGAGGGGCATAGGTGCCCCCAAGCATGTTGTGGTCATGCCAAAATGTATTTATAAAAATGGGAATCTAAACACATTTTAATGATGTGGTGTGCAATTTCTTTTCATTATGGTTATGCAGTTCAAGAAAGGGAATGGAGGATTACCAATCTCTTTTGGTTTTTCATGGACTTAATTTTTTGGGTTGGCATCAATGGTGTCACAATCCCAAAGAGTGGATTTAGAGATAATGAACTGGTGTTGTCCTAGAAAACCCATAGGTTGGTCAGCAACTATTGAGCCTCAAAGATGTTCTTCTCTTTCACCACATTCTACCTCATTTTCTTTGTCCCTCATCAATTACAGGCTTAAATGATCAATAAGATTAATTAAATTTGCTTTAAGAATTTATATAATGGCTAACTTGTTATATTTTCATGATTTTGTTGGTGTAGTAATTTTTGACTAAGACTCGGCTACAGAATACAGGCATTCTGTAGCCAGTCGTCTGTTCTGCAACCGTCCTCATGTTTACGTAGGTTCCAGGTGTCACTGGAAAGAAAAAGGCATATGGGTGAAATCCACAACACTTCCCCATCATCTCTTGCTCCCCACGAAGTCTGAGTTAAAGTCTCCAAGCGGTTATGCACGTATATCTGTCTTTCCCACTTCTAATCAAAACATGGACTCTACAGATGTCCACAGTAAAGCACAAGACTCTTAATAAGAGTTTTAATTTGATTAGAAGTGGGAAAGACACTTATCCCTGATTTTCTCAAGAGTAGTTATGTAATTTCATTATAAGTATGACTCGGGAGACCAAGAAACTGGTTGGTTAGATTTTGTTTTGTTGCCTAAATCTTTGAAGACCGTAAATACTCTGTTTTGAAGAATTTCTCCTTTAATGAAAGAGACATAATTTTATTGCATGAGCTGAGTCAATCTTGAGTATATTTGCATGCTACTCCGGTGGTAGAGGGCCCCTGCTACCTGAGGAGCTTTGTTCATATGATTTAGATAAGTAACTTAGTCTCATTTCATTCCTAGTTCAATTGACTTTCTGAACTTTGCATTTTATATTCACTTGCATTGGATGCTACAGTTTAGTCTCGTTATTATGTACTCTTCCAAAATATCACTAATGTCAAATGAGGTGTAACTGTAGTGTTGTAGGAGTTATTTTTACATTCTTATGCTAAATTACATCAGTTGTTATAGCTAGTCATGATCTTATAAACTCTTCCAAAATATCACTAATTTTGGATGAGACATAGCTGTGGTGTTTTAGAGCTTTGTTGTGTTTTGTTGAATTTTATGCTTTCATGCTCATTTACATAACATGATGCAGCCAGTCCTGTTCTACAAACTATTCCAAAATACCACTAATTCCGAATGAGACAGAGCTGAAACATTTCAGTGATTAGTTGCATTTTAGTTCAGTTGAAATACTCCGGAGGTAGATGTCACTCTAGTTTAATTCTATCACTATATTTCAAGTTTGATAATGGCACTCTAGCTCAACTCTGTTCACTGTATTTTAAGTTAGATTAGTGGCATTCTAGCTCAGTTTCAGTTCACTGTATTTCAAGTTAGGTTAATGACATTTTAGTTTAGTTGTGGTCACTATGTTTCAAGTCTGATCAATTGCATTCTAGTTTAGTGACATTTATTGTTCTTTAAGTTGTGTTGACTGTCGAAATTAGACTTCATGGCCTTCATTATTTACAAGCTAATCTTGTTTTGACTTTATATTAATGCATCATCAAATGGATAGGAATTAGTGACATCAGTTTAAGGCCTTGATTGATCTGCAATCCCTTGCAATTTCACAATTAAACCTTTCTTTCCAAAAACTATTTTAGAAAATCTCTAACTTTTGAATAAGGTTTAGTGGTGAAAATTTGAGCTGTAGAATGAATTTATCTTAGCATGAAAAGGTAATTCAGAGTAGAAATCTTATTGTGTTACAAAAAGTCTTTTTCCAATTGTGTTCCAATAAAATTCTAGCCATGGATGAGATTCTTTGTAATATTGTAAGATGATTGTTATTTAGTAGAACCTCATTTACAGTAAACTTTTCCTTTTCTCAAGCTATTACAATATATTTCTAATGAAGGAATTGGATGGGTACATGTTATGAGTTATTGAGTTTTTGTTGTGATTTAGTTCCTTGCTATGAGTCATTATCAAACTTTGCATTTTCTGTTCTTTAGTGTCATACACAGTTTAGAATAGGTTTTGCTCTGTTTTAGTGTAACCATTCACTTCTCTTTACCAACACTTAGTTCTTTTCCCTCTTGAAATAAAACCATAAAACCAAAAACATCATAAAAACACTAAATGCAACGTAGTGAGAAATAGATACCTAGGCACATATAGTGCACCACACTTCAGCAGTTTACTGACCCTGGTTGATAATTTATGACCTCAATTTAGGAACACTAAGTTGAGCACAACATTTTGGCACCGTTGTCAGGGAAGTGTAGCTAGGTAGCCTTGTTTCTTACCACCCAAAAACAATGATATGCGTAGAGAAAGAGACTCAAGGGGTAGATTCATAAGAAGCAGAAGCTTGATTCCTAGAAACACCACTTGTTTCACCAAGACCTAGAGCCAGCACACCTCCAACTCAAACCCACATTCCATCCTTTACTGATCCTAGACTTCCAGAGAACTTAAGATCAGATATTCCATTAGAAATACCTTCTACTTTACCCACTGAGCCTATCTTAGAAGAAGATTCAGGAACCCCTGCTAGGGACATAAACTTTTCAACTTCTACAGAAGAATCAACTATGGCAGAAGAAGGGGGAGGAGGAGTTTTTAATGGAGAACACACATTATTTTGAGGGGGTAGAGGTAGAGGTAGAGGAGAAGGAGGTAGAGGTGCAGAAGGAGAAGGAGGCAGAGGAAGAGGTAGAAGAGAAATGGGAAGCTCTTTTGGGTTTCCTATAGTAGATGAAGAAACTAATACAACTATGAAAAACAGTTCACCCTCTGTCCTTCCAAAATTTTATGGACTTAAAAATGAAGACCCTAAAAGCTTCCTATTTGAATTTTAAGTCCTATGTAGAACCTATGACTACTTACAAGATGCTGAAAAACTTAAACTATTTCCTTCAACATTGAAAGGAGCTGCATTAAATTGGTTTATGAGTCTGATCAATAGTTCTATTAGGACATGGGAAGACATGAAACAAGAATTTCTAGAGAGGTATTTGGATTATTGTATGCCAGTCAACCATAAGGAGGAAATGTTTAAAATGTTGCAAAAAGAAGATGAAAATCTGGAAGATTTGTTGGAGAGATTTAACTACAACATCAAAAGAGCAAAAATGGAAAACTTAGACCAAGACATTTTGAAAGCTCTCTTGTTGAAAACAATTAGGGATGAATGGTTAGATATCCTTAACATGATGGGAAAAGGGGATATATCTCAGCTCACATTACCTGAGATAGCTTAATTATGTATCAACCTTTCAAGAGGGAAATCTAAAACTGTGAAAGGACCAAGAGACCCTACTCTTGCAAGGGAAAGTAAGTCTGCTTCTGGGACAGTAAGTAGGGCAGAAATAGGACATATGCTTGATGAATTCAAATCTGATATCTTGGGGAGTCTTAGTGAACAGATAGAAACCCTTAAGTTACAAAACAAGCAAAAAGCTAAATATGATGCCTTAGCAATATTTTGTCCCAAATGTAGAAAGAAACATGCCTTGAGAGAGTTCCCTTTGGATGCCAAAGTTGTGGAGACTTGTGTAATTTGTCTAGAAAAACATGAGACCAAGAGTTATCCTTCACTTCCTGGTCTTAAAGCTGTCTTTTAAGAAGATATTCCTACAAGTTCCACAGAATCTCTCAACTTTGTTTCCAGGAGGCCTTGGCAAGGACCTCAAACACAAGGATTTCATGATTAGTTGTATAATCAACCCCCACTAAATTGGAATTCTTGGCAGCAACCTTGGCCCCAATTTCAAAATCAATCACAAGCTTGGGTGAAAGGAGCACAAAATATTCTCAGTATTACCAATATCCACCATCCTATCCACCATATCCACATTTCCCTCCTCAACAAAATTTTCGACAAAATCCTCAACAAAATTTTCAAAAAAAATCTCAAAATCCACAAAATCAAAATCAACCACTTCCATTACCATTTCCTCAGAAAACAAATCAGTTTCCTGCCCAACCCATACCAAACCCCAACAATAAAAATCCTCAGAATACATACATGATAGAAGGCCAACAGTTTCCAACTTATTTGATCACTCCTTTAGACCTTAGTGATGTTCAAATTAGGTCTGGAAGAATACTTGAAAAAAGGAAACCTTCTGTAATCATACAAGAGAAAGACAATTCTGAGGAAGATTCTCTACGGGTAAATAAAATTCTTGAAGAGAACACAACTTTCCAAGACCCAAACATTGAAAAATCAAAACAAAAAGAACCAATAATTTCAACTCCTATATTAGAGCAGCCATCAACATCCACTTCTACACCTCCCTTTCCAGAAAGATTACAAATTGATAAGGGTGTATAAAAACAAATTATGGTGCCTAATTATGATTTCCTAGATGAGCTGAGAAATGTTTGTATTAAGATCCCATTATTGCAAGCCATCAAGGAAATCCCAATCTTAGCAAAGACAATAAAGGAGTTGAGCATGAAGAAAACAGGAAAAAGAATAAGAGAGATAAAGAAAATTCAACTGGCAGGAAAAATAGTAGATATCATGATGGGTAAGATTGCTATTCCAAAGTATCTAGACCCAGGAAATCCAGTTGTTAAAATTCACATCAATGGAATTGAAATCCAAAACACACTCATTGATTTAGGAGCAACAATCAATATTATGAGTAGACAAATCATGGATAAACTAAAACTTCCTAATCTTCTTTTTACACCCACATTATTACAATTAGCAGACAGATCTGTGATTAAACCTGATGGGGTAATAGAAGACATTCCAGTGTCCCTAGATTCTTGGGAGTATCCTGTGGACTTTATGATCCTAACTCCTAAGAAAAATCTAGGAGGACACCCTATTATATTAGGAAGACCTTGGTTAGCTACAACTGATGCTTTCATTAGCTGTAGATCCGGTGATATGTACATCTCTAATGGTAGTTCAACCAAGAAATTTGCCTTGTATCCTCCAGCAAGAACAATTACAGAATTAGATGATACTCAATGGATAGAGGATGAAGAAGACTTACAACCTCTCTTCACAATTTCAGAAATTAGTGAAGATAGCCAGATTTTGAATACCTTGGAAAATTTTGAATCCTCTTTGGAATATAAACATGAACAATTTCAAGAAGAATCCAACATTGAGTTTTTTTCATCAAGGAAGATGTCTCTCTATTCCATGGATAAATTTGGCAGCTCTACAAGATATTTCCAGGCAAAACTTTAAACATAAACAAGAACCTAGAGAAATCTCAACAAGAAGAGCTAGTCAAGATATTACAGAGACATTATTCTGCATATGCATGGGAGTACACTGATATGAAAGGGATAAGCCCCAAGACTTGCACTCATCACATCTACATAGAGGAAAATTGTAAGCCAATCAGACAACCTCAGAGAAGGATGAATCCAAATCTTAGGGAGATTGTTAAAGAAGAATTGCAGAAATTATTGAATGTCAACTTCATCTATCCCATTTCAGATAGTCAGTGGGTTTCTCCTTTGGTGATTGTGCCAAATAAAAATGGTAAATGGAGGGTATGTATTGACTACCGGGAATTAAACAAAGCTACTCTTAAAGATCATTTTCCCTTGCCTTTCATAGATCAGGTGTTAGATACATTAGCTGGCAAAAAGTACTTCTCATTTTTAGATGGGTTTAGTGGTTATAATCAAATCCAAGTAGCACTAGAAGACCAATACAAAACCACATTTACCTGTCCTTGGGGTACCTATGCTTACCGAGTATTTCCATTTGGATTATGTAATGCACTAGCAACATTTCAAAGGGCAGTACTAGGAATTTTTTCAGATCTAATACATGATTGTGCAGAGGTATATATGGATGATTTCACAGTTTATGGAAACACATTTGAAGAAGCCTTAGCAAACTTGGAAAAAGTCTTAAAGAGATGTAAAGAAGAAAATATTTCACTAAGTCATGAAATTTTTTTTATGATGTTTACTGAAGGAATTGTTCTGGGACATCACATTTCAGGGGATGGGATTAGAGTTGATGAGTCAAAAGTTGAAGTCATCTCTAACTTATCTATTCCAAGTTGTCAAAAAGATGTTGGGAGTTTTCTAGGATTTACAGGATATTATCGAAGGTTTATAGAAAACTTCACCAAGATAGCATCTCCACTTTTCAAATTACTTACCAAAGATTGTGAATTCAAGTGGAATCCTGATTGCTAGTTAGCCTTTGAGACCCTGAAAACAAAAATTTCTGAAGCACCTATTTTAAGGGGACCTAACTAGAAGTTACCTTTTCATATTTCAACAGATGCCTCAGATACAGCTCTAGGAGCAGTATTGGGACAAAAAGACCTGATTCCTTATGCCATCTACTATACCAGTAAAAATTTGACTCTTTCAGAGTTAAAATATACTGTAACTGAAAAAGAGTTTTTAGCTGTTGTTCATGCCATAAGCAAATTCAGACACATAACAGGCTATGAAACTTTTTTTCACACAGATCACTCTGCAATTAGATATCTAATGAACAAATCAATTACTAATGGTAGAGTCATCAGATGGTTATTGCTTTTACAAGAATTCAACATTACCATTCTAGATAGGCCTGGAAAAAAAAGCACAGTAGTTGATTTCCTGTCTAGACTCCAAAACATCAAAGACAATACTCCAGTTGAAGATCAATTCCCTGATGAATATCTTTTTGCAATTTCTACTCAAACTCCTTGGTTTGCTGACATTACTAATTATTTAGTTTCATGGAAATTTCCTTCAATAATGAATGGAAGAAACAAGAGAAAGATCATTTATGACAGTGCAAAATATTTATGGGTTGCTAATGAGTTATACAAAACAGGTCCAGATTTTATCATTAGGAGATGTGTTCAGGAAGATGAGATGCATGAGATTCTCAAGGCATGTCATGATGAACCTTGTGGCGGACACTTTTCTGATAAAAAAACAGCTTATAAGATCCTTCATTTAGGATATTATTGGCCATCCCTTTTTAAAGATGCTAAATAATATGTCAAAAGGTGTGACAGTTGCCAAAGGGTAGGGAAACCTTCTCCTTCAGGTGAGATGCCATTGCAGCCTCAGGTACATATTGAACCTTTTGAAAAATGGACTTTGGATTTTGTAGGACCTATTAGTCCTCCATGTTGGGAAAAATACTGAGAGGGGGGGGGTGAATCAGTATTTACTGCATAATCAAATCTTTTTACTTTTTCATTCCTTAAAACCCATACGCTACTTTCCTTCAGTAAACTAGCGTATATACGCGGATCCCCTTTATGAAACTAGCGTATACACAGAGATCTAGATCTGTCATTAAATCTTTACTTATATTATTCCATCATTCATTCATCGGATGTTCAATAAACAGTAAACATGTGCAGAAAGAACAGAATAAACCATCACACAAAGGATCACACATGAACACCAGGATTTTTAGGTGGAAACCCAAATCGGGAGAAAACCACCGCTGCAGTTGCTCAGCCTTCAATATTTTATTATGGAGAAAACATCTTACAACATATGTGCTGGCGCAGACTTGACCAGCACGCAGGCACCTGGCTCGTTTGCCGACCTCTTTGGAAGAGGGCTCAACCACACGACTCGTTTACCCGACCTCTCCACCGGAAGGCACAACCACGATCTCGTTCGACCTCACGGAGAGGAGCTCGGCCACGGCGAAGTTGCAACCCTCGACACCCCACCTTGGACCACGTTTCATCAATTTTCACACTGGATCCAACCACTTCAATAGAACACAACTTGCAGGCCACAATTCATCATATTTCCATACCGAACCCTTTCCATGCTTTTAAGCTCAAACATACATCATCAACAGATACATATCAACACAGATCAGATAGCAGAAACACAGCAGAACAGATCAGATATTTCATACCCCTTGTTTCAGTAAACCCTAGTTTGCATACGCGCTTTCCCTTCACTGATGTTGCGTATATACGCGCTTCCGTCCACACGAGCCGGCGTATACACAGTGTATATTTTTGTGCACGCATACGCTTTCTCTTGTTGCGTATATACGCGCTTCCTCCAGCAGTAAGCGTGTAGATCTTCAATCATTACGGAATTGTACTTCATCGGATCGGATATTTAGTTCCATATCACCCTTTTGCTTCAGACAGATGTTCGCCTAGATGCTCGCCTCATCACAGATCTAAGCCTTCCATAATCAGATCTAGCAAATACAAGTGCAATTCAGATCTAAATATCTCGCTTCATCATTTCTTCATAGGTGCATCATAGATTCAGATCTATCATCAAACCTTTACCCTTTCCATACAGATATACTTCATAGAGAAGTATTCATTCAAGCTCAGACATCTTGCTCTCACCCCATCCTTTGCACAAAGAATTTCTTCTCCTTATATAGGTTTTCCCTTTTTCAATACCATGAGCCCCTTTTTCAATACCATGAGCCAAACCAATACCATGAGCCCAAAACTACATTAGACGGGGTCAATTGGGTGGATCATTACCCAATACAATGGGTCAATACCATGGTGGTTACCCTTGGTATTGCACTTTTTGAGCGCTTTAGCCCATACGCGACTTGGCACATTATTTTCCGCGTGCATACGCGACTTCCCTTAGACAGATCCGCGTATACATAGAGACATACTCTTTTCATCATACTTTGAGCACATTCTGAATTCCTTTCTTCATTGCCTTTTGTTCACACTGTATTTTCTTCATCAAGAACATGTTCTAGTAAGCACAACTTCATCAAGTAAGTTGTCATCATCTTCATCAAGAGGATTTCCATTTAAGGACAACACTCAACGCCATATTGCTAACAAGCATCATATCACATCAGATTTACATCATTTACCAAGTCCATCAAGTCAAGCATAACTTCATCAGGTGGATTGCCATCAAGGACAACACATGTCAATAGTCGCATGTCTTCATCTTCATTCAGTGGGTTGCCATCCGAGAGGAAAACACTCTGCATCATATTTCCAACAATCTCCCCCTTTGGACTTGATGGCAACCATGATGGTGTTTGGTTACCACAGCAGATAGATACCATGTCACTCTCCCAAATATGTCACTCTCCCAAATATTTGACATCATTACCTTCTCTTTATTCAAACACCATGTCACTCTCCCCCTTTGACATCAAGGGCAAAGGGCGGATCACAAACCAACATACTCTCCCCCTTTTCTCCTCATGTGGAGGAAACGTTCTGTAGATCTGATATGTGCTGAAGTGGCCAAGCTCCCCCTGAGTTCATGCTGAATCTTCAAACATATTTGTCAATGAAGTACATGACTCTATGGACTTCCTATCACCAAAGACTCATACTTACATTAATTATCCATCCAGGTGGATTTATACATGAGACTCAACTACCCAACCAAGTGGGTTTACAAATTTGACTCAGCCACCCAACCAAGTGGGTTTACAAAATTTGACTCAGCTACCCAACCAAGTGGGTTTACAAATTTGACAAGTCCTTACATGACTGAATAATACAATTTTATATCATGGGTCTCAACATGACCTTTTCATCAAAAACACAAATATGACTTTTCATAACCAATACCAGAAAGACCTCAAGAGAGATCATATATCAGAACCACCATAATGCCAACAGTGCATTATACTCAGCAACGCTAATTCTCCCCCTGAATTTGTGCAACCAAGCAACCTTTCCAAATGACTAAGGCCCCCCCTTAGTTTGTGCATCCTGAACATTTTCACCAACAAAACATCAAGGCATCTTCATCAAAACATTAGAAACAGAATTATGAGAACTGGAACACCACCAGAGATACCAAACAGTATCAGAGATACCAAACAGCATTGCAGCTGTGCTGAAGAGAGCTGAACCAACCAAAAATTTCCAGCAACCAAACATACGCGGTTTTCTGTGCAGGAACTCGCGTATATACGCGACTGTGTTTCAGGAAACCCGCGTATCCCATACCATCTTCTAAACTTTAACTAGATCTGATCCTCTGTGAGAAAAATGCAGTGTCCAGCTTCTTTCTGAGATATCTGAATGCTTCCCTGGACTACAGAAAGATAGAACAGTGTAGTTGTGTCTTCAAGCGTCATCCAATAGTTGTAGCATAAGCACATTAGTAACCAAGCCTTCAGATTCTTTGTAGCATCAATACAATCTTTCCAAGAGAGTTTCTCATACCAGAACAACATCTTCACATAGGTGTCAAGCAATCATTCATGTGGTCCAACATCACCATGACCTTCAAGATTTAACATGAAGTAACATATGTGGGCAAAAGATCTCTCAACCATAGTAACAAGCTCTGCATGATCCATTCTTATTTATGAATCATAAGACTTCCAACTCATCCAAAAAGATACTTTTCAGTAAACAGGGATCAGCATCTCATCATACTAACCATGTACCAAGTCATCATCATTTAAGCAGGAGTATCACAATAACCAAGAATAAGCAGTCATATTGCCAACAATGCAATCATTAGTATTCAACTTGATGCTCCCCCTGAACCAGTGCTTCTCCTTAACTTGTGCAACCTGAATACCTTTATCAGCAAGCCATCAGCAACAATCTCTACATGATCTGTCCTTATCTCTGAATTATAATACTTTCATCTCAGCAACGAATACTCTTCATTCAATTAGCAAATAGGATTCATCCATAAAATTCAATCATGAGACATCAAGTATCATATCATCATTATTTAGAACAGAGAAACTAAGCTGCTACAGAGTCAATAATACATTTATTAACAATCAGACTGATGCTCCCCCTGAACCTCTGCTCCAGATCTTCATCTATCAGATAAATTTTCTTATCATCAATGCATACGCGACGGTGTCTGCTGGAACTCGCGTGTATACGCGACACATTTCTTATGGCAGGTGTGTGGAAAGTGAAATATAGAAAAATTTCACCTTCATCTCCCTCTGCAATTTTGCAACTACATTGCATACTTTCTTCATGCAGATGCGCATCGAAGGCCACACTAACGAGAATAATCAAATCAGCCATGAGAGACATCATACATTGCTCCCCCTGTGACGATACATCACTAAATCTCATAATGTATCCCACATCATTCCTGCATTCAATCAGAGAAGTAAGCTTCAGAAGCGGATGACTGCAGTAGGGTCAAAATTCCCTACGTTTCTGATCGGTCCTCCATCTTTTTCCAGATTTGTTTGATCTTTCTATTTGTGTGCTGGAAGTTATCCAATCTGTTCAACCTGCATTCCTTTTCTACATGTCCATACTTGTTACAAGAATAACATCTCATGTGTCCAGAGAAATAAGCATAAGAATCATAATGAGTATTTCTAATCTTCCTCCTTTTACAATCAGTTGCTTTATGTCCATACTTGTTGCATGAAAAACAATATCCCTTGAAGAAACCAGAGTGCCTTTCTATATAGGAACTGTTAGTTTGAGGCTGAAATGATCTGCTCCTGCAATTTGTTGCAACATGCCCATAATTATGACATTTAAAACATTCAATGTTCTTGAATGAATTCTTTTGAGAATTCATGATTGTTGGTTGATATTTTATTTCTTTCAACACTTCAGGTTTTGCATTGACATCCTCTGAATTTTTAGCACTTCCTTGTGAGCTAGATTCACCTTTAACAGTTTCATGGAAACCAAGACCAAGTTTGATAGCAGGAGACCTTTGATTACTTAGAATATTGTCCAAAATATTAGTACTATCATGAAACCTCAAAAGTTTTACCTTTTCTTCTAATTTACCTTTGAGAATGTTTACCTCAACCTCCAAGGCTTGACATTGCTTTGTCATGCTTTCTTCTTTCTTTCTTCCATCTTCTACTTGATCCTTCAGATTTAGAATCTCTTCTTTCAACCAATTTTCGTTTTCTTCACATGTTTGTTCCAGCTCTTCATTCTTCTTATTTGATTTTTCTAGATCTTCTTTGAGAGAGATGATTTCTGCTTCAAGGCCTTCCTTTTCAAATGATTGTAGAGGTTCCTCATTTTTCTTACTTGATGCTTCAAGATCTGCTTTTAGAGAGATGATTTCTGCTTCAAGTTTTTTCCCTTGATTGGTTGCATAAGCGTACAACCCTTGATACTTGTCTATCTGTCCATTTAGTTTTTCTATCTTTTCATTCATCCTAGAGATCACATCTTTGTAGATAGATTCCTTTCTTTCAAATTGATGCCAATCATTACTTTCATCATTTGCTTCTAGATTTTTAGATGATTTCTGCTGTTCTTCAATCTTGACAGCTTCTTCTAGATCCATATTGTTACCTTCTCTATCTTTGCCTTTGTTTGCACAAAGAAGATTATAAGGACCGCAATCACTATCTGATTCATCTTCTTCAATTTCTGCTAAACCTGTTTTCTGAGCTATCTTCTTGTTTCGAGTAGCCTTCTTCTTTTGCTTCTTTGCCATGAGCACTTTCAGATCTTGGTCAGAATCTTATTCATATTCACTGGACACTTCATCATCATCTTCTTTTGCATAATAACTCTTTCTCTTTTCAAATTGTTTTCCTTTACCATGTTTTTCTCTATAAGGACATCTAGCAGCATAGTGACCAACTTTTCCACACTCAAAACATTTGAAGGGAAGCTTACCTTTGAATCTTCCAGTACCTAGTTGGGGTTTTCTCACGAAATTCGCTTCTTCTTCTTCGGATATATAGCTGGTTTCTTTGACAACTTCCTTTTCCTTTCCTCTTGCAGATACCTTAAAAGCAGCTTCTCTAATTTGAGAAGGACCTCCTTGTCTCATTTCAAAAGCAGTCAGAATACCATGTAATTGAACAACATTAAGAGTTTGCAGATCTTGCCTTTCTTCAATAGCTGAAACTTTAGAGTCAAATTTCGAAGTCAAGGATCTTAAGACCTTCTCCACCAGAGTAGTATCAGTTAAGGTTTCACCCAAATTTCTCATCCTATTTACAATATCATCCAGACGAAGAAAGAAACTGGCAACACTCTCATCACTATGCATCTTCAAATTTTCATATTCAATTCTAAGAGTTTGGAGTTTTGCACATTTTACCTTTGTGTCTCCTTCATAGCTTAGAATGATTTTGTCCCATATGTCTTTTGCCGAATGTAGTTGCATCACTTTAGCAAATTCTGATTCAGACATGCTTCCCAATAAGACATTCACTTCTTTGGCATTGATTTCATACTTCTTTCTTTCAGCTGCATCAGTAGGAATATCTGCCGGGTATTGATAACCTTCTTACACGATTGCCCATACATCTGCACCAAGACTTTGCAGATATGCTTTTGTTCGTACCTTCCATAAAATCAGATTGCTTCCATTGAATAGAGGTGGCTTTATAGACATCACTCCTTCTTGACTTCCCATTGCGACGGATCTCCTTCAAGCGATCAAGCTTCTGCACAAGGACCTCCTCTGATACCAATTGTTGGGAAAAAATACTGAGAGGGGGGGGTGAATCAGTATTTACTGCATAATCAAATATTTTTACTTTTTCATTCCTTAAAACCCATACGCTACTTTCCTTCAGTAAACTAGCGTATATACGCGGATCCCCTTTATGAAACTAGCGTATACACAGAGATCTAGATCTGATATTAAATCTTTACTTATATTATTCCATCATTCATTCATCAGATGTTCAATAAACAATAAACATGTGCAGTAAGAACAGAATAAACCATCACACAAAGCATCACACATGAACACCAGGATTTTTAGGTGGAAACCCAAATCGGGAGAAAACCACCGCTGCAGTTGCTCAGCCTCCAATATTTTATTATAGAGAAAACATCTTACAACATATGTGCTGGCGCAGACTTGACCAGCACGCAGGCACCCACCTGCGCTCGTTTACCAGCCTCTCCTGGAAGGGAGCTCCAACCCCCTGACTCGTTTACCGGCCTCTCCTGGAAGGGAGCTACGACCCCCCGATCTCGTTTACCAGCCTCACCTGGAAGGGAGCTACAACCCCCTGACTGAAGGCTACAACCCTCAGCACCACCTTGGACCACGTTTCATCAATTTTCACACTGGATCCAACAACTTCAATAGAATACAACTTGCAGGCCACATTTCATCATATTTTCAGACTGGACCCTTTCCATACATTTAAGCACAGTCAAACATCAACAACAGATAGCTAAAACAGAGCAGATCAGATCAGAGATTTCATACCCCATGCTTCAACAAACCCTAGTTTGCATACGCGCTTTTACTTCACTGATGTCGCGTATATACGCGCTTCTGTCCACACAAACCAGCGTATACCTCAGTACATCTTTCATTGCGCATACGCGCTTTATCTTTAGTGAAGCCGCGTATATACGCGCTTCCTCTGCGAAAAAGTAGCGTATAGATCTTCAATCATTATAGAGCAGCATACTTCTTCAGATCAAATATTCAGTTCAGATTCAACCCTTTACTTCAGACAGATGTTCGCCTCATCACAGATCTAATCACTCCATAAACAGATCTAGCAAATACAGATACATTTTAGATCTAGATATCCCGCTTCATCATTCCTTCATAGGTGCATTATAGATTCAGATCTATCATCAGACCATTACCCTTTCCATACAGATATACTTCACAGAGAAGTATTCAATCCAGCTCAGACATCTTGCACCCACACTCATGATTTGCACAATGAATTTCTTCTCCTTATATAGGTTTACCCTTTTTCAATATGTGTAGCAAAGCAGCATTACTTAAAGTGGTATTCTTGGATGGGGTCAATTAGGCGAATCATTACCCAATACAATGGGTCAATACCATGGTGGTTACCCCTGGTTTTGCACTTTTTGAGCGCTTTTGCCCATACGCTACTTGGAACGTTCCTTTCCGCGTGCATATGCGACTTTCCCTAGGCCAATCTGCGTATACCAAGAGACATACTCTTTTCATCAAGATTTAGCACATGCTGAATTCCTTTCTTCATTGCCTTCTGTACATACAGGTCTATCAAGTCAAGAATAACTTTATCAGGTGGATTGCCATCAAGGACAACATATGTCAATAGTCGCATGTCTTCATCTTCATTCAGTGGGTTGCCATCAAGGACAACACTCTGCAACATATTGCCAACATTCTGCACATATAATACAGTATTGCATGCCTCCGCCCACAAGTGAATGGGTAGGCCCTGATCATGCAACATCGCCCGTGTAGCACCCACGATCGTTCTGTTCTTCCGCTTTCCGACTAACCCCGTTACGCACATGGGTTATGAGGTGCTATGAGCTCTCTCCGAATTCCTTCTGCGCTGCAAAAGTCCTTGAATTCAGCAGAGATGAATTCACCACCATTGTCACTCCTAAGAGCCTTCACATGCTTCCCCGATTCCTTCTCAACCAGCGCCTTGAACTCATAGAACTTTGAGTATGTCTCGCTCTTCTTCTGCATCAAGAAGATCCAACACTTTCGAGAAAAATCATCAACAAAGATCACATAGTACTTGTGCTTTGCTGTCGAAGCTACTGAGAAAGGTCCACACACGTCTGTGTGAATTCTCTCAAGGATCGTCGTGGCGCGACTATCCTTCTCGTGAAAAGTGGCTTTCACAAATTTTCCCAAGGTACACCCCTTGCACTGATCTGACTGCGCAAGAGTGCCTTTAGGAAGCCCAGTAGAAATCTGCTGCAGTATCTTCAAAGCTCCATGGTGAAGGTGGCCCAATATCCGGTGCCACATCTCGCCATCATCCCAGCTCACCACTCCTTCTGCCTTGCCTGCCATTGCTGCGCAGCCATCTACCTGCAATTGATAAAGGTTCTTAACTCGAACCCCTATCCTCCGGGTCTCACCAGTTTCCTTACTGCGCAGGAAAGCCTTTCCCTCGCTAAAGACAACATCATATCCCTTGTCTTCTAACATCGCCACAGAGATAATATTCTTCTTCAATCCTGGAACATGCATCACTTCCTTCAATACGAAGGGTTTACCAAAATCCCTCTCAAAGGAAATGGTACCGATACCGGTCACACTGTATCTACCATCATCGCCCATCTCTATGTGCACTCCAAGATCTTTCTCATCTAGATCAGTAAACAAATCGTGATCTCCAGTCATGTGAAAAGACGCACCACTGTCCAGAAACCATACTGATCCCGCCACACTTGAGACCAAGCATACGATCAGTGAAAAATACAGCTCAAACTGTGAGGCTAAGGCCTCTCCAGCTACAGATCCAGCAGCCTGCTTATTTTTCTTCTTCTGCGGACAATTTGTGGCATAATGTCCGTGTTGGTGACAGTGAAAGCACTTCACCTTGGACATGTCCTGCTTCTTGCCTTTTGCACCAGAATGAGAAGCTTTCTTGCTTTTCCCCTTCTTTGCTTTGGCAGCCAAAGCACAATTCTCTTCATCAAATTTATTTGATGACAATCCGTCCCTGGTACTCTGCCTTATCTCCTCTTTCACAAGATCCGACCAAAGTCGCTCCCATCCTGGAAATTTCTCTCGACCATTGACAGAGTCCTGATAGGAATGCCAACTCTTCGGACGCCCAAGGAGAGCCAAGCTCACCAAGTCCTCATCATCTACAATAACCCCCACACTTCCCAGCTCATCCCTGCATTGGGTGAACTTCGTGAGGTACTTGGGCATACTGTTGCCTTTCTCCATCTTTATGTTTCTGAGTCTATCCTTGAGCGCCAACTTCCTCTGGTCGCTCTTGCTTTGGAATAAATCTGTCAAGGCTTTCGACATAAAATATGGAGAAGCCTTACCATGCAGGCTGGACACTATGTGATCCTTCATGCCCTCCAACAGAATCCTTCAACACTTTGCTGTCTTCTTTTGCCAAGCCTCAATTATGGCAGCATCGCTAGAAGTAGGCTTTGGGACTTCAACATCTATGAACTCCTTCAACCCATTGTCATCTAACACCGCCTCCATCCTTTCCTTCCATGCAATATAATTCAATTTTTCCTCAAGGGCATACTCCAATCACAATCTGTTGAAAGACATCTCAACTTCGACACCAAGAAAACACTGCTGCAAATTTGAATTCCACCAGCTCAAAACTCAACCGCTTCAATGTTTTGCAATTGCTCCGATGATCAATATCGCTCCGATACCATGTAGAAATTTGAATAATAGATAACTTTTTCACCGAGATTATCCTAATCACACACTATTTGAGCTTCATGCATAATACATAACCTCTTCTACTATTGATCATTAATTTGCGGAATTATAAACAATCGCATGCGCACATTAAAACCATAAAAAATCACACATATAAACACAGGATTTATGGGAAATCTTAAAGCTGAAAACCCCCATCTATCTGTATATTATAATGATAGAGAACGTGTAACAATCATATTACAAAATCCTCACAAGCTCTCAGCACTATCTCCAATTGTTACACACAAAACAAGCTCAGATCATACATATCACATGCTCCAATCTGCTCCACCTATCTGCCTGCCTCTACTGCACAATCCAAGATGGATAATTATGAGATCAAGGTTCAAATCCCACCAGTATGTACTGCACAATCCTCATTGGCATCTCCATCAATTTGTGTGCAAACCTCATGCACCAGTATAGTCACAACTGATAGTCAACCTGCTCTTTCACCTACCTCCATCACTGATCTACACTGAAACTGTCCATGCACGGAAGTTAAATGATGTGTTCATTAGTTGATTTATGAGTTAATAATTAGTGAATTAATTAATAATTAATTCACACCACTCATCACTGGTGTATTAATCAGTTAGACTAAATACAACTAGTTCAACTAAGTCAAACTGAACACAACTCCATCAACTCCTCAATCAACTCCACCAAACTCACTCACATGAGTTCTAACTGAAGTCATCATGCAATAGCTCCACTTAGACCCTAGGAATAGGATAATTCCTTTTTTCAACTACATGTGCCACATCCAGGCATCAAACTGAAGTGCTCCAAGAGGATAAGATAATGTTTATAGTCCAAATATTATTAAGAGCTAATAATATTCGACATATCTATTTTTAGACTGGCAATCTAAAAATAGATTCCGCCCAGTATGTCTAAAAATAGAAGTCCATATATTTTTCCAAATTGACCATCCCTCCACAAATAGAATCCTGCAACTCATAGAATCATGATCGACATGTCTAAAATAGAAATAGTCTAAAAATAGACTTTGCACCAAAAATACCCTGTGGGCCCACTTAGTGAAGGTGACTTCTTTCCACTAAGCTCTGTCATCATGTTGCATTATCAAAAAAAAATTGAGCCACCAATGTTGGGTTAAATGGGTGTGGTAGAGCACAAAAATAAGCATATTTGGAAATTCTGTCAAAAACCACCATGATGACTGATTTTTTTCCTGAATTTGGGATACTTGTAATGAAATCCATTGAAACATTTGTCTAGAAAGAAGCAAGGAGCGCAAATGGTTGTAAGGTTCATGTTAACTTGATCAATTTCCCTTTGTTGAACAGGAATATGTCGCATTTAGCTACAGAAGAGATATTTTTTTTCTTCATTCCAGTCCAAAAGAAAGAGCGGTGTGCTCGTGCATAAGTCTTATTAAATACTAAATTTCCTATGACCGAAGATGAGTGCAGCTCTTCCAAGATGTGGGTTTTGAGGACGGAGGTTGAGGAGATTCACCTCATTTGTTATAAATAAACCCTCATAACTCAAGCAAAAGGACTTTTGGGACTTGAACTTCCCACCTTAGCTTCTCTAGTATTTGCATATGAGAGAAGATATTTCTTTAGAGGAGCAAGTGGTGACTTAATTTTCCACTATTGGGGTTAGTGTGGCAACATTGTACTTGAATATCTTATTACTTCCACTTAATATATGAAGCTTGATGATGCAACACATTTTCATGCATGTATCGTGAATGTCATAGGACTATTCTTTATATTTTTGTGGTATATGTTTCGTTCATATGTATTAATGAAATTGAAATATTTCGATGGCTTTGGTACTTATATTATTGAAGGTGTGTTGTATTTGGTTTTATGATCATTGTTGTCATCTGAACTAGTTTGCAGGTTAGCTAATGATCCTATTATTCTCTTGTGTGTCTCTTTTATGATAGTACTATTACTTTTCTTCTAGAGGCTCACTCTATTTCTCCTTTCCATGAAATTACCTTATATACATCGTAATTGTATGCCTCACAATGTCAGCTTACTTGCTTGTTTTATAGAATTTTTGTATAACATGTTATGTTAATAATGGAAGCCAAGGAAAATCCCTATGGATAATGGAAACCAACCATATTTTCGATTGGGGCACCTATTCCTAATGGTGTGAGGTCTAATTGGGACTTCACATTAGGGAGACCCCCTTGGTTGACAGATTTCCAACACCATCAATAGAACATATACCTTAGGTGGATGGATTTTTATGGTACCATTGGTGCTGAAAGAGGTTCTATGGATACTTTTGGTTTCACCTCAATATTGACTTCTCTTGAGGTGAATCATATTTGTGTGATTGGGGTTGAAGTTTGAATTCTTCAAAATTCATCATGAGACTATGGTAAGATCCATTCCTAGTTTTATGAGGAGGAATGGAAGGATTTTTTCCATCGTAGATCACCAAATAATATTTTTGTTAGGGAAAGGCATCCTAAGCATTCTCAGCTACATAGAGGGAGGGATGGATGAAGGCATAAGTTGCTTCCCTCTAGAGGAAGCTTCTTGATCTCCCATGCTTTGTGTATTTGGGCGGGAAGGGGTCAGTCATGAGTATAGTGTCCATAGGTACAGCAACATCATAATACTTATTAGTGGAAAGGAAATTATTTTGATTGGGTTGGGTGCCGTAGTGCTAGTTAACTATATTATATTGATCAATCTTATTAGGACTAGATTATCAACCTTGGTTTCTTAGTTTCCTTGATATTTTTGGTTTTGGCTTCCGTTCCCCTTATTATTTCCCTTGGGGTTAGGGGGAGGGGAAAAATTCTATTGAGCACACACCTACCCCTATGGAAGCAGTGATTGTTATGAAAAATGGGGTAGAGGCATGGGGTGTTTTGGTGTCGGTGCCATTGGGGCTAGGGCACTAATCAATGCATAAGGATAGTATGGATTTTTGCTAACATTTTTTCAACTATTATGAGTACTATTTGGTCTTGACATCAACTAATGTGGATGGAAAAATGGATAATATGTACTCATGCTAGTAGCTTCTCCAAGTGTTGATTGGCTCTATCAAGCCATGAATCCTTGTTTTCACTGATTAATATAGCAATTTTCTCATTTAGGGCTATCTGATCAACAATCTCAGCTTCCCTTTGTCTCTCTAAAGCTAGAGCTCTTTTCAGCCCTCTAGTTCTAGGTTTTCTTCTTGGTACTTGTTCTTCTTTATCATCAAGAAAGCCATACTTTGCAAGTGTTTCATCTAGCATGGCTTTGTCCTTTTATACCTCCCTTTGAGCAGTGACATACTTGACCTCTTCAAAAACCTGTTTAGTCTTCAATTTCTCATTCTCTTGCTCAAGGAAGTTTATGACATATCTAGCCGTGTCAAGATTAATTTGGAGCTCCTTAATCATGACATCCATACCTTTAATGGCTGCATTAGTGATTTTGTCATTTTCATCCTCATCTAATTCAACAAGCTAAAATTCTTGTTTTGTTTCATGAGGATCCTCCTCATCGTGACTGGTTGCCTCAATCACCTTTTCTTTACCTTTGTCCACCTGCTGTGTTGTTATAGAAGGCATGGCCCCTTCCACTCTATGTGCAGCAAACACATGCCTGTGGCCTCTCTGGTAGGTTTTTGGCAATGGCTCAACTTCAACCATACTAGCCCACTTAGGCTCAATGTCCTCAATCCTGCTTGGTGACCCAATGTCATTATAATATTGAGATGAAGGAGGTGAATTGGATTGATCTGATGATGATGAGTGTACTATGGGCTGAGATGGAGGGATGGAAGTGGATGGATAGGATGATGAGGGGACATTTTTTGCATGCTGAGTGGATGGCTCATTGAAAATATCATTAACTATGAAGGTACTCCATGCAATGTTTAGTTGATTGAGATGGTGGAGGAATATGATTTTTATGATGGAATGATGAAATAGACTTCTCATTTTCTGTTCATACTCATTTTTCTGGGCAATGAATGCCATCTTCTCTATGCTTCGGAAAAGATAATAAGGTATGTTAAGCATCCTTACCCTAGTGAAATGCATTAAGAGTCGGATGTGATAGGAATATAGCCTTGAAAATATTCCTTCACATGAAAAGTATTTCATGATTATCTTCATCATTGGTGCACATCTGTCTAGGAGGTATGAAAAAGGAAAGAACCTCTTTTTCTGATTTTGATGTCTTGGTTTTAAGAAGAAATTAGTCTCGTTTCTTCAAATTAACTTTCCTGAACCACTTTTCCCCAACATTTGGAATCCTGGTGGCAGCTGAAACAATAGCGGTATATAAAGTAAAGGTGAAACCAGCTAATGTATCTTGGTTGTCATGGAGTCCAGATATGAAAAGTATTGTTAGCATGGGATGGTGTTGGATCCTATGATTTTTCTCACAAAAATCATAATAGCCAACATGTTTGAAGCATGTCACAGTCAATGGAGAAGCCAAGATTTCCCTAGTGTTGGTAGGTTCAAGTCTGAGTACTCTTCCCTCTTTATTGGGTCTCCTCACCTATGTTTCCTCTCCTTCACTGAATGATGTGTTTTATTCCTATGTTGCATGGTGTTTTTTTCAAACCCCTAGGGAAGTGGATGGTGTGAAATAGGAAAGGGAAAATGAGGGAGATGTTTGCTAGGGAAGTGTGAAATGGGGGAGGGGATAGGGAGTAGTAATATAATGATATTTTCGGATAGAGATTTGGGGATTGGGATCATAGGTAGATGTAACACCTAGGGCTTATGGTTTTTTGAGAAATATTTAGGAAAAGGGGATATTGAAAATCAAGCATGTTGTCTCTAGGGGTCTTGACCCAGGTTCGAAGGTTAAGGTTTGCCAACAAACCCCTATACTACTGGCCCTTTCGGAAGTGACTTTCTTGCGCAGGCCAAAGTCTCACTCGAAGCAGTATGGGAGGGTGCTGGAACTAGGTTTCCGCACCCTGAGAGAGAGTAGGTAAGTCAAGTAGAGTTGCGTTCCTAGCTTATTAGCTTTGTATTTAACAGATCTAGTTACATACTTATATCGCAGAGCTCATATCTACTAACTACCTTCGCATCCACGTGCGTAACACTAATCTATCAGTACAACAACTATAATGGTATTAATCAGCCGATCATAGATTCATATAACAGGAACAAGGATATTCTCGCAGCTATAAAACAAATCTACTCACAAGTCTGCTAATTAGTTATAGTCCACAATTACCAGAGTTACTATCAGTCATAGATCAAATCAGCACCTTTGCATCAGCAATATCATAAGTAATATCATCAACGCACAAACATGAATACTCCATATTATAACAAAGACATATCTGTAGAAAAAACGGATAACCAACCATAGATCCAACTGTAATGTTCCGAAATTTGCACATAGCAATTTGGAACATTAGATTTTTCTACTTTCACCTAGGAGAGAAATAAAAGGGTAAGGAGGCCCATGAAAAATAAAATTATGAATAAATTCCACCTTAGTAAGGAAGGAGATCACCTTAGGAGCTGGTTTTACACTTCCAAGTGTGAACAAGGAAAAATTAGATGGGGACATGGTCAATTTTGACTAATTCAACATGCATTCTTGAGGAGGAAGGAAACACTCAAGTAAACTAGCTCAATGTGAACAAGGAGTAGCCTAGACACACATATGATAACCGCATTGAAGATCACTTGGTGTGAAAATAGGCATTTTAGGTGGATTGGTTCCAGTTAACCAAGTCGATAGCGTTTTCACAAAGAGGAGGGAAGCTATCTAGGGCAGCGCAGTTTTGAAAGAGGAAGCTTCATGAAGAAGTCACCTCAACATTGTGTGGGGTTCGGGGTAAGAAGGCACACCAAAGATAAAAGGAAGGCATAGAATCAAAGGATATTCATTAATGTATTCAACTATTTTGTTCTTGAGACCAATTTCATGCTTCAACTGTTTAGCCGGAGTTGCTACACTGCCTAGTGCAAGGAATTTCTGTGCGGGAATTCCATCCTCTCTCTAGATCAGCTTGCTTAAGGGATCAAAGGGGATTGATTTGAGCTTCATTTCTGTATTTGGCTTGAGGCCATTCATATACATTCAGCCAAAGTTCAGTCTCCTTCATTGAACAACGTATTTTATGCAGGATCAGCAGCAGTAGAGCTGCATCCTTTGATTTTGTGCTAGTCTTTGAGGAGGAGGTGCTTATTTCCCTCCGGGAGTCCCATTAGAGAGGCCTTTGGACATTTACTATATTATTCAGCTATGATATGTAATGTTAAGTCATTTTTAATGTAGATTTTCTATATACTGCGTTATTTTCTGCAGTCCTACCTTTTGTACATGTATATTGCCGGAAACCCTTGCCGGGTGTCTTTTTCTTGATGTAAAAGAGGTTAAACCTCCATTTCTCTGTTATTTGAATAATATAAGCTTCATATCAGACTTCTTCCATCATTTTATGTATAAAAACTCCTGGAAATTATGTTTTCATAGTATTAAAAAAATTTTGTTTAGCAAAGTCATGGGAAATCAAGGTTTTCTAGCCTAGTCGAGAGAGGAGGAGTTGTTTAACATAGCTAGAAGCATTATTTTGAGATGAAATTTGGGTCATAGGTCCATCATGATCTAATATATCATATCCAGCCATTTCCCCTGCTTAATGTTACGCTCATTTCTGAAAACAACCCTTTTAGGGCATAAAATACCCTTTTTCCCCACTTTCCGGATCATGAAATGAAGTACAAGTTGCTGTTGTAGCTAAAAATTATTTCTATGGTTTCTGATGTATATTTTAAGCTTATTCATCATAACAGGACCATTATACAGCTTATTCATTTCTGAGTTCCAAATTTGGAACATTATAGTGGTATCAGAGCTGTCATCTTGGTTTAGCCTGTGGATTTCAGATCCAATCAGAAGATAAGAAGGAGAGGAGAAAAAAATTATGGAGAGGATGAGCTTACTCTCATCCATTTTCAGATCCAAGAATAAAGAAGAAGAAAAATGCATTGAAACTCCAAGAGGGTTTCAACGAGGAGAGAGTTGCAGTGAGACCTCTAGAAGGTTTCAAGAAGCAGAAGAAGATGCATGCACTTCTTATTATCATATAGGGAGTGAAGAGAAAGGATACCACTTAGAGCATGAAATCCTAGGTGGGTATTTGGCAGAATACAAGTGCCAACCTAGGGCTTTCAAAGAGACCCTAGATTTTCCTCAGTTTATTCAACTGAGAGAAGAAAGAAGACCTTGCAGCAAAGGAGAGATCAAAGGCAATAGATTTATATTGTCTAAGTTTTATGGGTTAATTACAATGAGAGCTTGGGAAAGGAAGCTTGAGGAATTATTCCTACTTCATCCAGTGGGAGATAGGGAGGCAGCAGAAGTTGCAGCACTGCACCTGGAAGGTGAAGCCAATGCTTGGTGGTACAGTCACTTAAGCCACACAAGAGTGACTTATTTTTCTGAGTTTACTCAAGAGTTAATCAGAACATTTGATGGGAGAAGATCAGAGGAGAGTAGACCTACACCACCGTGGGAGGAGGCAAGTACCAGCACTGCCATAGCTTTGGAAGAGCAGCCTTCTTCAACATCAATGAAGGCAGCCATTACATTGGAAGGAGGAGTCCTTGCAGCACTACAAGAGGTTTCCACATCTCATCAAGGTATGGGAAGATTTCCACTTTCAATTATTGCATAAAATATTTATAAAAGTTGTGGAAATATGTATTCATATGGCCTAGGATCAAACATTGTTGCCGGGATAGAGCAGCAATACTGCACTACGTTGTGCAGACTTGAATGGTTCAAGAAAAAAATGAACCATCATTCTCTTGGACCCTTGTTTAGTTGCACTCAACCCTTCAAGTTGAAGTGTGATCTTTTGGATGGATTCATGAACCTTAAGATGGAGTATGAGGAAGCAACTATGTCATTGGAGGGACTATCAGCATTGTCAAACAATAGCAGGGAAGAGGCTTTACCTTTTTCACCTTTGGATCTTGATGGATTCAATATCGCCATGGAAATAAGATCTTATCTAAGAGATCTCCAAGGGGATGCATTACAACATTTCATGGCATGCAGAAGAGAGAAAATGATTATGGAGGATGATAGTCCACATGGGGAGAATGCTAAGATGAAGAATGACAGAAGGCATCCACATGGTGTTGAGTGGATGTGGTTGAAGAGCAACAGACCGGTGAGCCACTTGCAAATTTATGATACAGGGCAGCAAGAGCGAAAACTACTTTGGCTACTCTTGAGAGATTTTGGCCATCATGTGGCATATCCTTCTTTAAAGGTATGAGGGAGGAGGATATTTGGCAGCGTACTTGCATCATGGGGCAGCAAGGGGTGTGGATGCATTATGATGATTTGGTCATTTTTTTTTCACTACATCAGTTGTATGATGGAAGTATGATGAGGCAGCAAAGACATTTTTTGCTTTGGAGGATTGAGAGAGGGCAAGGACAGAGTTGCTCTCACATTTTTCATGATTGCAACATTATGAGAGTAGTATTTGACATAGAAAATGTCAGAGAATGTATTTATGAGTTGGAAAAGGCCTATTTTCATAGGCCAACAACGTTGTCACTTTGGGGCATGAGCTTGTTGATGGAGTGTTCCCAGGATCACTTCATATTTGATGCACTTGGTGGGCATAGAGGAGGTGAGATTGATAGAGTGATGGATGGACTCATTGGTTGATGTGGTATGTTCTCCTTGAATTGGATGTCCAAGCATAAGAAGGATTATTTTCATGGAGCATGTTATTCATTCCTCTTCAGATTGGAATTCCATACCATTATGGAGGATTCATCTATGGATCTTGTCACCATATTGCTCCCATCACATGGTAAGAATTCTATTTATGCATTTATTGATTGTTCCATAAAATATTTGCATGCTCTTACCTTTTCATTGTAGTGCATTGCTTTACTAAGGGGCAAGCTTTTCTTTAGGCTCCATGGTCTATTTTTGGCCAGCTATTATGATGGAGACAACCATCTACTATATTATTTGGGGCAAGTGTTTGGTTACTCCTTGTATGCTCAATTGATTCACTCAGCCATTTACTACTTGCTGATAGATGAGGTGACTTACACAACTAGCCATTTGTCAAGAGACAACTTGAAATACCATTATTTGAAGTTGCAGTGGGGAAAACTGCACTGCGACCACTTGGGATACTGTTGGTACTCTCCAACACCACATAGAACCTTCAGTATTTCTATAATTATGATGATGGTCATGATCCTATGTGCTGATGTTATTCTTGCCTATACGAGGAGCATGATTGGAGGAGGAACACATGGAGTGGTTGTGTTCTTCGGGGAGGAGCATCCCCACACTTTCTGCATTACATGATCTAAGGGGAGCATGGGAAGAGACATGGCATCTACAACAAAAAATTTGTCTCTTTATGAGGAGGACCATGAGATGGATGGAGTGCCATATGGTAGTAATTTCTTGTCCATCATGAATGAGATGGTTTGGGACAACTTGATGCATAGCGCTGGGAGAGGGACCTTTGGAGGTCTAGCTTCCTTCTTGCCATTTGAGGGCAACATGATGGCAGCCCAAGATCAGAAAATACTTTACACTTTTCTTAAGTGGAGAGGAAAGCAGCGTGGGGTAGGCTACTATGTCTACCATGCTAAGAATTTCAACCCACCTACTTTGCCGAAGCTTTAGGTGGAGGATGATTTGCATGAGTTACCATTTTGGAGGGTGGATCATTTTGTTTGGTTGATAGCTTAGGGAAGAGAGATTCAAATGGGGATGATGAGTCCCAATATTTATCAGCCCTCATGCTCCAAGAGGATCTTCAAATAGCCCATTGTTGCTTCCATGGATGTTCTGCTATCACATAATGTCAGCTATTTAGATAGCTTACACACCTGGGAGAGGCAACTTGGAGATACATTGATGATGCAACACCTTGATCTTTGGAGGATTTTATCTTATGAGGCTGCTACAGGGGAGGAGAGGATGCTCTTTAGTGTTATCCTTGTAGTTAATTAAGGACAAGCAACATTTGGGAGGGGAGGACTGTAATGTTCCAAAATTTGCACATAGCAATTTGGAACATTAGATTTTGATACTTTCACCTAGGAGAGAAATAAATGGGTAAGAAGGCCCATGAACAATAAAATTATGAATAAATTCCACCTTAGTAAGGAAGGAGATCACCTTCGGAGTTGGTTTTACACTTCCAAGTGTGAACAAGGACAAATTATATGGGGACATAGTCAAGTTTGACTAAGTCAACATGCATTCTTGAGGAGGAAGGAAACACTCAAGTAAACTAGCTCAATGTGAACAAGGAGCAGCCTAGACACACATATGAGAACCATATTGAAGATCCCTTGGTGTGAACAGAGGCATTGCAGGTGGATTGGTTCCAGTTGACCAAGGCAACAGTGTTGTCACAAAGAGGAGGGAAGCTATCTAGGGCAACGCAGTTTTGAAAGAGGAAGATTCATGAAGAAGTCACCTCAAAATTATGTGGGGTCTGGGGTGAGGAGGCTCACCAAAGATAAAAGGAAGCCATAGCATCAAAGGAGATTCATTAATGTATTCAACTATTTTGGTCTTAAGACCAATTGCATGCTTCAGCTGTTTAGCTGGAGTTGCCGCACTACTTAGTGCAAGGAATTTATGTGCGGGAATTCCATCCTCTCTCTAGATCAACTTGCTTAAGGGATCAAAGGGGAGTGATTCGAGATTCATTTATGTATTTGGATTGAGGCCATTCATCTACATTCAGCCATAGTGTAGTCTCCTTCATTGAACAACGTCTTTTATATAGGAGCAGCAGCAGTAGAGCTGCATCCTTTGATTTTGTGCTAGTCTTTGAGGAGGAGGTGCTTATTTCCCTCTGGGAGTCCCATTAGAGAGGAATTTGGAAATTTATTGCATTATTCAACTCTGATATGTCATACTAAATCATGTTTAATGCACAGTTGTTGTAGAATGCATTATTTTATGCAGTCCTACCTTTTTTACATGTATATTTCCGGTGTTAGACACCTATAAAATTTGTCATATCAAATGGTGGCTAAATCATTTTTTGAAGCCTTCAAGAAACAATTTTTTTGCCAAATTTTTGGTTCTTAAAGTCTTATGAAAATGACTTGTCCTTAAGTTAATATTCACTGCTGTTCTCCTAAATAAAAAGACTGCTAAAAACTCATTTTTCCCTCATTTTTACCCCTCCGCTCACTCAAAATTAACCTCCTTTTTATTCCCTTTTCCTCATAAAATCCTCCTTTTTTCCTAATTTTTCTGCATTTCCCTTCACAAATCCCCTTTAACCAGGTTTAAAACTCCTTTTTAAACCTTATAAAAACCTCCAAAATCCTTTGAAAAACCTTGAAAAATCATAAAAAACAATATTTTTTAACTGAGGTCTTTAGCCCTCTTCAGCTAAGCCCCTAACCACTTCCCCACCATGCGACTCGACACCAGAACCAAACGCTAAGGCCCCATGCGCTTATCGCAATTGGGAAGTTCATAAGGGCACATTTTCTTTGTTAAACTCCATTTCCCCGATGCGATGAAGCTTTGGTCTGTCGACTCCCGTCGCATTTTCCACTGTTGATCCTTTAAACAAATCAACGGTCAGCGCGCTTTTATATTCCCTGCCCATCGCATCGGAAACTTATTCAAGGGTTCTTCCGATTACGCCCCTTTGAAACCTCCAATTGCAAAGGCTCAATTGCACCATCGTATCGGCCTTCCTCCGATCGCCGATTCTCGATTTTTTCTCCGCCGTTGATCTCCTCCTGAAATCCAATGGCTCACATAAAATTTCCCTCCATCACAGCCTCTGACATTTGAACCCACAGAATCATTTCTGACCGTTGATATCTCTAAGATCTACGGCTCCAATCTCATCGCATCGCAACTTTTATTTGCACCTTTCCTCTCTCCCCTGCCAATCATGATCTTCCAATTGCATCTAGGCCATCCATACATCAAGATCCGATGGTCCAGATCAATCCTCATTTTCCTTTGTTATTTCTCAAAACCCGACAGTGTAACCTCTTCGACGAATCTCCACCATTGATCTCTGTAGATCAACGGCCCACATTAACCCAAACTCTACTCGACCCTCGCCTCATATTTTATTCCATCAACCCCAAGTTTACATCTGAGTCGTTGATCTGTTTCATCCAACGGTCCATTTTTAATCCAGTAGGCCCAACTCATTTGGGACCTACCGCCCCCATTGATCAATCTAAGCCGTTCATTCCCTGATCCGACGGTCAAGATTAAAACTGCCTTGACCCTGCCCCACCTTTTATCACCTGTGCATCTATTCTCCATCCCACTCTCTTCACAACTTCCTGATCTAAGACCCCAGATCTAACGGTCAGCGCGCAGTTTCGTGTGATTTTAAGCTCGAAGATTAATTTTTTCAAAGTTACGCAATATGGGCGGTTTTAAAAAGCCACGTGTCAGCTAGTAATGCATATCGCTTTCAAAAAGGAAATACCACCTTTCCCCCTTTGTGTTGTGCGAAACCGACAGTTTCTTTGGCCGAAACCACTTTTCCCCGTTTCCATTACATTTTCCCATGTGTAATCTCCGTCGTTGATCTCTGTGATCTAACGACTCACGTTCAATCTCGCCTTTTAATTCATCACCCTCCACCCATCCTCCAAGGAAATTCATAAGAAAATCCTCGTCATTGATCTTTGTAGCCGATCTAATCTGACGGCCTAGAATTTTTCAAAAACCCTAAATTTCATTTTAACCCTTTGTCAACTCTGCCAAAGGTTTTCACCTTTTTCCTTTGCATTTTCTCCCATTTCGCTATAATGTGGCCCCTCCGCTTTAGATATTCACGATTAATCTCAACCGCTGATCTTTGCGGATCAACGGTTCTGACATAATCTCCCCACCTTTTATTCAACTGCCTCTCCATATCCTCAGCATTAAATCCTTGTTGTTCGATGCTTTCATCCAACGACTGCGATCTAACCTCAGCCTCCAAGGCAGTCTAAACCCAACTACGCAGGATTTTCTTAACTTTTCTTGTTTTTTGCAGGTTTCCAAGGTTTCCCAACTGTTTTCAAAAAAATAATTGAAGGTCGAGGATGACGATCCCCCACGCCTTTATCATGAAAGAGATCATTCTGCAGGGTTTCCCATCAAGGTTTATTAGTGCCAAGTAAAGTTGAACTAGGTAAGTCTATGGTGAGCCCTATCCTCTAGTTTTATCTCCAAAGGTTGTTTGAAAGTTTCCCTAAGAGCATGTTGAAAGTAGGATAGGTTCAAAGTCCTTACCTGATCTTATACTATTCTTTGTTATCTTATGTACTGTCTTGATAAGTTTACCAAGTAAAGTAGAGCTAGGGAAGTCTATGGTGAGCCTTGTCCTCTAGTTTATTCTCCAACAGTTTATTTGAAAATTTTCCCTGAGAATATGATGAAAGCAGGATAGGTTCAAAGTCATTACTTGATCTTAAGCTATTATTTTTGTGTTTTAAATGTTTTCTATTGAAAGTGCATCAAAAGCAGGCTAGTTTCAAAGTACTTACCTAATCTTATATTACTTTTATGTTTTCCTTAAGTGCATGCCGAAAGCAGGATAGTTTTAAAGTACTTACTTGATCTTAGGCTGCTCTTTGTTGTTCATTAGTTTGATTCCCCTTCTTATTGTTTCATTCCATTCCATAAAATAAACTTTAAAGAGATCCTATGACATATATGACTTTCCCCATAGACCACTCTTGAACCTTTTTGTTTCAATTAAATCCTACTATGACTCCATAGCCAATGGATTGAAGCTGTTTCTTGCCTATCTTATTAACTGAATCAATCTTTCACTTTCATTCACCTTCACCCTTCATTTAGACTTCCTTCACCTTCACATATCTTTTCCCAACCAAAACAAACAAAAAAATTGTTCTTCATAACTAGCATAATATCACTTTTCAAGCCTTAAAGATAAATAAATACTTTCACTTATAGAGAGATCCCTCTCTAGATTTAGGAGGACTAGATCCTAGAATCCCAAAGTGGTTCAAGTGTTCTCCCTGAATTTTTAGTCTCACCAATCTGCTTGAATTATAGGGAGCTAACCTTTCTGGCGACTCCACTGGGGACTGATTCAATGTTCATTCTAGAAAACCCCTTGAGTACAAGTAGCCCTCTTCAAGCACTACAAAGCAAATGGTAATCATGATAAAACTTGTTTGAATCATTGACAAGCTAAGGAAACCTTAGGATTCTCGTAAGAGCTTATCAAACCTTGAAGGATCAGCTAGCTTAGCCATAAGAGCAGACTTTCTTTGTCTCATCAATGTAGCTAAGTGTTGAAACAGATTTAGGACACTCTTAGAACCCATAGGACTGAAAAAACTTAGAAAACCCAAAAATATTTCAGATTGGTATTCAATAAACATGGTGGTGGACCATAAAACATTTTACCTCCAAGAGAGCTAAAAATTTCCACCTGGTGACTCCAAAATCCTAAACATACCTTAAGACTCCACTGGGAAGACCCATTATCATCATAACATCATTTAAACTCAGTTAGAGGACTTTAGGATTAATTTTTTCTCGTTTAAAAGATTAGTTAGCCTCTTAAAGATTGTCATATTTGGTTAAACTTTTCTTGTTTTGTTGGGTCTGAAAAACGCAGCATAGTGGCTCCTAGAAAGATTCATACTAGAGCCTACCCTAACCCTAACCCTCCTGAGATAGTTGACAACCCTGAAACAATCTTTAGGAAGTCTCTTGAGGTTAAATATTCAACTGTTTTCAGTTCACCCCATAGAGCTCATTCTTTCCCTGAAAACTTTGCAGCTCTACAAAATCCACAAGTTGACTTAAGAAATCCATTTAGAACTAAGTCACTTGAGGATTTAGACCAGTTAGATTCAGAGCCTTCGCTTTCATCCCCAGATAGAAGTGAACATCCTGGTAACAGAGAAACTACTCCACCCGATTTACATTTCCTTCACAATTTTGGTTTCTCTCATCCAAGATTAGCTCAACAATATATTGTTGGTCCCTCCACATCTATTATTCATACATCTACTATCCAAGCCACTCCATTACAGCCTACTTTCCCTCTTGTCAACCCACCACTTGTAAACCCCCCACTTTTTCCACAACCCCCTATCATGGCAACATGGTATGCCCCGTTGGTCCTTCCTTTACCATTAGTCAATCTTCCACATGACTATCAGTCCAAGATACCATTGTATGATGCCATTAATGCTACTACTGCTTCATAACATGTGGATAATATGAATGACTACTTTGACAGAAATGAGATTGATGATGAAACTGCCAAACTAAGATTATTTCCTCAGAGTTTAGGAAGAGAAGTAAGAAAATGGTTCAAAGGCTTAACCCCTCACAGTATTAATGATCTACAAGCATTCCATCAGTTATTCTTAAATAAATGGGAAGTGAGGAAAAACCCTCTCCAAATACTTTCGGACTAGAAGAACCTCCATAGAAACACTGGGGAAAGTGTACAAGCTTACTGCACTAGCTTTAACATTGTTTATAATGCCCTTCCCTCAGACTTAAAACCTCCACAAGGCTCAGCTTTAAAAAAATTTCCTGAAGGATTTGATCCTGAGATGGCCTATCAGCTGAGAGAGAGAGATCCTTTAACCCTTGAAGATATGAAAAAAGGATCTCTTGTTGTGGAAGTTAATTTAATGGAGAAAAGAGCAAGAATGAGGAATGAGAAAAAAATGTCCTTTAGAGAGGAATCTAAACCTTCCACATCTAGCTCAAAGATGGATAGAATGATAGAGGAGATGATGAAAAAGATGAGCATACTTTAGAGAACACAAGCTAGTCAAAACTAAACAACTCCTCAAAACAAAAATCAAAACCAAAACCATAATTTTAGGAGAAATCAGCCTCAAAATAGACCAAGGGAGGATGATCAATAGATCACCCCTCCTTTTCATCAAAACTATGTAAGTGAGGTTGAAGAAACAAGTGAACAAACAGAGGAAGATGACATCAACATGTTGGGAGTAGAAAATGATGATTTTGAAGTTCATTACACTAGAAAACAAGGTCTATACACACCCTATGATGATAAAAGAGCTGAGGATGAAAGTTATTCTCAAGAAATAGAAAATGTCATCATAGAGACTCAAAAAGAGTATGACCTTAGGAGTAAAATCAATCAGGAAACTCCCAAAACTAAGACCTCTGAAAGTTCTGCAAAAAACAACCCTGTGAATAAACCCAAGACTACAAAATAGAAAGACAAAATAGTGGCTGGAAATTCTGATAAAAACAAAGAAAAAGGCACTCAAATTACTGAAAAATAGAGTGCATACCTTAGTAGCGTTAACACCTTAGCTAGTGCTCCTGTTAAAACAATTTTGACAAATGTAAATAGAGGAAATCAGCAAACTGATTTTGTTGATAGAGTGGCAGTTAATAAGGCTAAAACAAGCACTTCAAAGAATCATATGCCTTTTACTTTGGAGCAGGAAATTGCCAAAATCAAAATATTTGTTCCTCTCACTGAATTAGCTTCCCAAGATGTATATAGATATAAAATTTTGAAGGCTTTTAACATAGAAGAAAATAATGACACTGTAAATCTTAATGATGACTAGCCAGAGCTTATATTCGGTCCTAAGATTTAGGGTATATATCAAGAGGGACCAATTCCTCCTTTTTATGTTAGTTCAAATATTCATGACAAAATTTTGCACAACGCCATGCATGACTCAGGGGCCTCCCACAATTTAATGCCCAAAGCTGTAATGGAGAACCTAGGCCTTGAAATCACTAGACCATACAAAGATCTTTACTCCCTTAACTCAAGCAGAGTGAAATGTTTAGGTTTAATCAAAGACCTCCATGTTAACTTAGCACAAATTCCAGCCAAATGTTTAGTAATGGATATTGTAGTGGCTGATGTACCCCCAAAGTATGGCATGTTGTTATCAAGATCATGGGGAGCTAAGTTATAAGGAACAATGCAGATGGACATGACATATGCAACCATCCCTGTTTTTAATCAAACTAGAAGACTTTATAGGGAATCTCATATGCAATACACGGTTACCAGCCAAGAGAGACCACATAACTCTCCTCTTTATTCTATACATACAGGCCTTGATTAATTTATCATGTTCAGTAATGAAACATTCAGCGAAAAAGTGACCTTAACTAAATTAATGGAAGATAGAGAGGAGGAAGTCGAGACAGAAGTGTCAAAACAGTTTGCTAAACCAGATAACTCCAGTAAACAAAACATAAGTCTAGAGCTACAAATCATTCATCCATTGCTTTTAAACCTTAAGAATCAAGAAAGAAGTCCTCAACGCAATGAAAAAACTAAGGAATTAAAGCAAATTCAACGAAGTGCTGATCTTCAAGAACAATCCGAAAGCATGCTAGTTGAAGAGGATAGTAACCAAACTGATAAACTCGAAACTAGTCCTCTTTGGAGTATGCACTTTGATGGATCTTGTACTAAGAGTGATGCAGGTGTAGGAGTGTGGCTTCATAATACAGTGAAAAATCATACTGAAGGGAATTCCTGCAAATTAAACTTTCAATGCACCAATAACATAGCCTAGTATGAAGCCCTTCTTTTAGGTCTACATTTATTGAAGAAATTAGGGGCCAAAAGAATAAAGGCACATGGCGATTCTGAATTAATAATCAGGCAAGTGAATGGGGAATATATTACAAAACATCCTAGACTTAGAGCCTATCAAAACGATTTCATGGATTTATTGAAAACATTCGAGGAATTTAAACTAATTTTTGTCCCAAGGAACCAAAATATCCAAGCTAACGGTTTGGCTTTTGCTGCTGGAATGTTCCTAAATCCTTATGAAACCAAACAATGTACAACTCAAATCAAATTTAGACCAGCCGTTCCTGATAATGAAAAATATTGGCAAGTGTTTGATGGATACAAACAAATAGAAGACTTCCTACAGTCCAGAAATGAATTTGAACGACCAAGTTCAAATTCAGATTATGAAGATGACTGTTCTACTGAGGAAAATCTACTTGATAAATAAGAAAAATCTCCAGAGATTGCTGTGATAAATCTGTTAGCTAATAAACTTGAACATGACATAGATATTAGTACAGATTTACCAAAAAAAGACTTACAAACATTGCAATCAAACACACAAATTTTTCCAAAAGGTATGGTCCCTTTAGAAGAGTTGTTTGATTTCAATGATGTTGCCAAGAAACCAAAGCTGGAGCTTGTTGAAGAGTGTAATATAGGCAGTAAACTTAAACCAAAGATGATCAAACTGTCTAAGACTTTACTAGCTCACATCAAGTTAAAATACATAGAGTTGTTTAAAGAATTTTCTGATGTTTTTGTGTGGAGCTATGAGGATCTGAAATCCTATGACATTGAAATAATTCAGCACAAGATACCTCTCAAGGAAAACCAAAAACAATTTAAAAAAAAACTGCGCAGAATAAACCATGTTCAATTACCTTTGGTTGAGAAGGAAATCAAGAAAATGTATGAAGCTGGTATTATTGTTCCTATTAGATATTCAGAGAGGGTGTCTAATTTAGTGTTAGTAAGGAAGAAAACATGAGAGATTAGGCTTTGTATTGAATTTAAAGACTTAAACAAAGCCTCATTGAAGGAAAACTACCATTTGCCCAAGATGGATCATATTTTACAAAGGGTAGTTGGTTCTAAAAGAATTTCTTTGGTAGATGGCTTCTCAGGATACAATCAGATATTAGTACATCCTAATGATCAACAAAAGACAACTTTTACTACACCTTGGGGCACTTTCATGTATGTGAAAATGCCCTTTGGTTTAATGAATGTTGGTGCAAATTTTCAGAGAGCCATGGACATTGCATTCTCGGAATAATTAGGCTACTTCATCATTATTTACCTTGATGATATCACTGCTTTTTCCAAAACAGATGAAGAACACCTAAAACACTTAAGAATAGTCTTTGAGAAATGCAGAAATTTTGGTTATCTTTAAATCCTAAGAAAACATTGTTTGGTCCCCAAGAAGGTAAACGTCTTGGACACATAATATCATAAGAGGGGATAAAATAGACCGAAAAAGGATCGAGGCTATATTGCAAATCACTCATCCTCGTAACATCAAGGAACTTCAATCTTTCATTGGAAATATTAATTTCTTGAGAAGGTTCATACCCAACTTGGCTGAACTCCTTAGAAACATTAAAAACATGCTGAAAAAGGAACAAGGAGTTAAATGGACCTTGGAAGCAAAGAAATATTTTGAGCTAGTAAAACAAGCATTAACCAAAACACCAGTTCTAATAACTCTTGATTTTTCAAAATATTTTTACATTTTTTCATTTGCATCAGAACATACAATAGCTACTGTCCTATTGCAGAAAAATACACAGGGACAAGAGAAGCCCATTGCATTCTTTAGTCAGCCACTGAGAGATGCTCCTATGAAGTACAACATCATGGAAAAGCAAGCTTTTTCTTTGATCAAAGCTTTAAAAGACTTCAGAGTATACATCTTACACTCCCACATCATTGCCTTTGTCCCAAGTTCAGTTGTGAAAGACATTCTAACACAGGACCCAGATGGAAAGAGAGTAAGTGGATAGTTGTGATACTTGAATATGATTTAGAGATCAAGCCCACTAAACTCATTAAAGGCCAAGGTCTAGCTATATTAATGGCTGAATAAAATTTTGAAGCTCTTGATATAAACATGATAAACGCTTTAGATGAACAAGAGGAAATGTCAACTCCCATTGTTGAATATTATTTTATGAATTCCTCTTGGTATGATGATATTTTATATGTTTTGCTTAATTTGAATACACCTCCTAGTTTATCAAAAACAAAGGCAAGGTTTTTAAAGTTAAAAGTTGTAAAATACTGCATTGTAGATAAATGTCTTTATTGGAAAAATGAAAGTGGGTTATTTCTTAAATTTTTTCCTGAGAATGATGCAGAGAAGGTTAAGCATGAGTTCCATGAAGGAGAATGTGGAGGCCACCTCTACTGGAAGACTACAGCCAAAAAAATCCTTAGAGCTGGTTACTATTGGCCCACCCTCTTTCAAGATTTACACAAGATGATAATTTCCTATTATAAATGCCAACTTTTTGAAGGAAAAAGAAAATTGCTTCCCTTACCTTTGCATCCAATCACTATTGAAGCCCCTTTTCAACAGTGGGGACTTGACTTCATAGGATAAATCCATCCACCCTCATCTGCCCAACATAAATGGATTCTCACTGCAAAAGACTACTTTACCAAATGGATAGAAGCCATCCCTTCTAGGCAAGCCAATGACTCTATCATCATTAGATTTATTGAGACTCATATCCTCTCTAGATTTGGCTGTCCTAGAAAGATCATCACTGATAATGCTGCTGCATTTCGATCTAAGAAGATGGTTGAATTCTGTCACAAATATCAGATAACATTGGGCCATTCTACTACTTATTACCCTCAAGGTAATGGACTAGCAGAATCCTCAAACAAGAGTTTGGTGAACATAATCAAGAAATTGCTGGAGGACAACAAGAAGTCTTGGCACACAAAGCTAGTGCATGCACTATGTGCTGACAGATTAACACTTAAGAAATCTATTGGGATGTCAACCTATCAGCTTGTGTATGGTATAGATGCAATTTTTCCAACCAGCCTTGGTGTGCCAGTCATGAAGCTGACCCAAGAAGTGCAGTCTGAAGACAATGACATGATGAGAAGGATTAATCAAACCATACATCTTCAACAAACCAGAGAGGAGGTCTATAACAGAGCATTACAAAAGAAAGAAAGGATCAAGAAGCTTTTTGAGAGAAGGACAAAGGCTAGTAATTTTAGCATTGGTGACAAAGTGTTAAAGTGGGACTCAAGGAGAGAAGACAAGGGAAAGCATGGGAAATTTGATAATTTATGGCTTGGACCTTATCTCATTCATTCTACTGCTGGTAATAATGCTTATTTCCTACAGGAATTGAATGGAGCTGAACTGTTTGGGGATCCTGTTAATGGAAGGATGCTCAAACCTTATTTCTCTTGATCTTATCATGTTCGAAAGCCTTTTTATATTTTTCTCATTATAAATATTTCATCCATCATTGCATTCAAAGTTAGAAAAATAAAAAATACAAAAACAATAGAAACAGAAAAGAGGGCAGATTGTAAAAACAAGAAAGGTACAACCCCATACCAAAAAGAGAAACAAAATATGAAAGTGTGCAAGCTAAAATGCCACTCCTAAAAAACACACTCCTAGTTGGTCATACAGCCTAATCATGACTAACTAGTTTTAAATTTACTGTTGATAGGTTAGTGAAATTAGATTTTCCAAACAACTTAATATTGGCTTATCAGTTAGGTATATTAGGATAGAAAAATAAAGGTTCAAACAAGCTCAAAATCTGAACCTCAGTTTCAAAAAGAAGAATGACTCTATTCTGTTTAAAATCATGAGTCAAAGACAGAAGTAAACTAGTTCTAATAAGCCCAAAACTTGAACCAGAGAAAAAATAGAGAACACCTCAAACAAATTAAATAAACAGAGCTGAAGAAAAGATAAGGATGCGCTTAAAACTTTTAGATCTTAAGCCTTCACCATTTTGATTTCATTTTCTGCAAATAATTATCTATGTGCAGCTTGTTTTTATGCCATAGGTCAGCAGCAAGTTAGGATGTTTAATCCTGACTTGTATGCTTTTAAATTTCTTGTTTCGGAATTTAGAGAATAAAAATTTGTTAGACAGTCTAATCGTAACAGATAGTAGTTAGGTAGAGAAGCTTATGAACTCAACTGTTTAATCTGAGTTCACGAATAAATAAGAAGTAGACTTAGATTAGTTTTTGGCTTTTAAAAGAATAAAATGTTTGTAAAAGAGTTTTCCAATCCAAATGCACTCTCAAAGAAGAAAAAATGTTAGTTTAGCAGGATTAGGTAGGTAGAAATCTTGTTTTGATAAAGTTCCATTGTATTTCATGGCTACTAACATTGTCAAAGCATAAGAAGGCAAGAAAAGTGAAGAAAATTTGCAGCCCAATGGATGAGGCATTGATCAGCTCCCAGAGAATTCAAGTCTGAAGTTCTTGACACCTTCAAGAAGGTGCCATCCCCATGTGGAGCCACCGTTAGCCACCTATAAAATTTGTCATATCAAATGGTGGCTAAATCATTTTTTGAAGCCTTAAGAAACAATTTGTTTTCCAAATTGTTGGTTCTTAAAGTCTTATGAAGATGACTTATCCTTAAGTTAATCTTCACTGTTGTTTCCCTCTCAATTCTGAAAAATCTGTTGTTCTCTTGAGGAAAAAGACTGTTAAAAACTCATTTTTCCCTCATTTTTACCCCTCCATTCACTCAAAATTAACCTACTTTTTATTCCCTTTTCCTCATAAAATATTTCTTTTTTCCTCATTTTTCTCCATTTCCCTTCACAAATCCCCTTTCCTTCTTAAACCTTATCGAAACCCCCAAAATCCTTTGAAAAACCTTGAAAAATCATTAAAAACAATATTTTTTAACTGATGTCTTTAGCCCCCTTCAGCTAAGCCCCTAACCACTTCTCCACCATGTGACCCGGCGCCGGAACCAAACGCTAAGGCCCTGGGTGCTTATTGCAATCAAGACGCTCATATGGGCACATTTTCTTTGTTAAACTCCATTTCCCCGATGCGATGAAGCTTTGGTCTGTCGACTCCCACCGCATTTTCCACCATTGATCTTTTAAACAAATCAACAGTCAGCGCACTTTTATATTCCTTGCCCATTGCATCAGAAACTTCTTCAAGGGTTCTTATGATTGCGCCCCTTTGAAACCTCCGATTGTGATGGCCCGATCACACCATTTCATCGGCCTTCCTCTGATCGCTAATTCCCTATTTTTCCTTTGCTGTTGATCTACTCGTGAAATCCGACGGCTCACGTCCAATTGCCCTCCATCACAGCCTTCGACATTTGAACCCATAGACTCATTTCTGACCATTGATCTCTCTAAGAATGATGGCTCCAATCTCATTGTATCGAAACTTTTCTTTGCAACTTTCCTCTCTCCCCCACCGATCGCGATCTTCCGATTGCATCTGGGCCGTCCATACACCAAGATCCGACGGTCCAGATCAATCCTCATTTTCCTTTGTTATTTCTCAAAACCCGACAGTGTAACCTCTTTCGCGAATCTCCGTCATTGATCTCTGTAGATCAACGGCCCACATTAACCCAAACTCCGCCCGACCCTCGCCTCATATTTTATTCCATCAACCCCAAGTTTACATCTGAGCCATTGATCTATTTCATCCAACGGTCCATTTTTAACCTAGTAGGTCCAACTCATTTGGCACCTACTGCCCCCATTGATCAATCCAAGCTATTCATTCCCTGATCCGACGGTCAAGATTAAAACTGCCTTGACACCGCCCCACCTTTTATCGCCAGTGCATCTATTCTCCATTGCGCTCTCTTCACGACCGTCCAATCTAAGACCCTAGATCTAACGGTTAGCACGCAGTTTCGCGTGATTTTAAGCCTGAAGGTTAACTTTTCAAAGTTATGTGATATGGGTGGTTTTAAAAAGCCACGTGTCGGCCAGTAACGCATATCATGTTTAAAAAGGAAATACCACCTCTCCCCCTTTGCGTTGCACGAAACTGGTTGTTTCTTTGGCCGAAACCACTTTTCCCCGTTTCCATTACATTGTCCCATGTGTAATCTCCACCGTTGATCTCTGAGATCTAATGGCTCACGTTTAATCTCGCCTTTTAATTCATTGCCCTCCACCCATCCTACAAGGGACTTCATAATAAAATCCCCGCCGTTGATCTTTGTAGCTGATCTAATCCGATAGCCCAGAATTTTTCAGAAACCCCAAATTTCATTTTAACCCTTTGTTAACTCTGCCAAAGGTTTTCACCCTTTTCCTTTGCATTTTCTCCCATTTTGCTATAATGTGGCCCCTTCGCATTATATATTCACGATTAATCTCAACCATTGATCTTTGCAGATCAACGGTTCTGACTTAATCTCCCCACCTTTTATTCAACCACCTCTCCATATCCTCAGCATTAAATCCTCGTCGTTGGATGCTTTCATCCAACGGCTACAAACTAACCTCAGCCTCCAAAGCGGTCTAAACCCAACTACACATTATTTTCTTAACTTTTCTTGTTTTTTGCAGGTTTCCAAGGTTTCTCAATTGTTTTCAAAAAAATAATTGAAGGCCGGGGATGACGATCCCCCATGCCTTTATTCATGAAAGAGATCGTTCTATAGGGTTTCCCATCAAGGTTTATCAGTGCCTCATGAGCATTGACGCCACTATAAAACCTCTGTAACACCTGCACATCAACAAGACACAACAAAACTTTATCAAGCAAAGAGTATCAGTGTTAAAGGATCTAGTCACAGAAAAGATGAAGAATTGAAGATTGTTTACGCATTTTTGAGGGATTACGGCCTAAATCGACTATCTAAAGCCTAATCCACTCAATTAAACATGGTTTGAAGAATAGAAGATATAAATTAGGCCTAATTAAGCCTAACACAGAGAAGTAAAACAAATTAACAGTGTTTAAAGAAGGACAATCAGATATATCAGTCCGAGAAGCCTCCATTGCCACTTCAGAGGCTAATTGAATCCTCTTAGCTACCAAAAGCCACCTGCAGCCTCAAAGCATTCAAAAGAGGCCTAGTTATTTCCAGAACAGAAGATATTCGCCTCAAGACAACTGAACAATTAATTCAACCAAAGGAAATTATTGTAAAATGTCAGCAGAGTTATTACAAGGATAACAAAGAGCCTTAAAGTCAACAAAATCTTCCCAACAAGCTTAATACTTAAATGTAAACCAATTAATACAGAGGAAGTATCAGAAAGTTTCTCCATTGAGCCCCTCAAAGGCCAAGAAGCATTAAACCGTATTAATTGAAATTATAAGATCTTTTATCCCATCCCACCTACTCATTTCTTCTATAAATACGTATATAGAAGATGAGATAATGTTGGTCACTGCATATCTGTTGCCTGTAAATAGTTTACTGAAGCTGCTATAAGCTCTATTTGTAACTGAAGATACCTAAGTTGAGATGAGAAGTTTGAAGCTGTAGAGAAACATTGGAATTGAAGATTATAACTAGTTTGAAGCATCAAATACAAGCTGATTTATGGGATCCTGGTCTATTTCAACGATGATGTTTTTCTTATTGTAAATTTTTATTTTATTTTTGTTTCCATTATGTCCATCTTCTCTGATAAAGAACAACAATTATAGAGTTAGGATTTACTTTCAAAGGTACCCTACTATTACTGATAAGCTTTACCTACATGTTTTCTTCCAAAATTGTGTATTTAAGAATGATTTAATATAGTCCAAGCAGTTAGGAATGATGGCGTTCCCTCGTCCTATTGTCTAAACTAAACATTGTTCTTGAATGTTATTTTCAGTTTCTGCCAAGTAAAGTTGAACTAGGGAAGTCTATGGTGAGCCCTGCCCTCTAGTTTTATCTCCAAAGGTTGTCTGAAAGTTTCCCTAAGAGTATGTTGAAAGCAAGATAGGTTCAAAGTCCTTACCTGATCTTAGACTATTCTTTGTTATCTTATGTACTGTCTTGATAAGTTTACCAAGTAAAGTAGAACTAGGGAAGTCTATGGTGAGCCCTGTCCTCTAGTTTATTCTCCAACAGTTGCTTTGAAAATTTTCCCTTAGAATATGCTGAAAGCAAGATAGGTTCAAATTTTTTACTTGATCTTAAGCTATTCTTGTTGTGTTTTAAATGTTTTCTATTGAAAGTGCATCAAACACAGGCTAGTTTCAAAGTACTTACTTGATCTTAGATTACTTTTATGTTTTCCTTAAATGCATGACGAAAGTGGGATAGTTTTAAAGAACTTACTTTATCTTAGGCTACTCTTTGTTCTTCATTTATTTGATTCCCCTTCTTATTGTTTTATTCCATTCCATAAAATCAACTTTAAAGAGATCCTATGACATAGATGACTTGCCCCATAGACCACTCTTGAACCTTGTTGTTTTAATTAAATCCTACTATGACTCCATAGCCCAATGGATTGAAATTTTTTCTTTCCTATCTTCTTAACTGAATCAATATTTCACTTTCATTCACCTTCACCCTTCATTTAGACTTCCCTCACCTTCACATATCTTTGCCCAACCAAAACAAACAAAAACCTTGTTCTTCATAACTAGCCTAATATCACTTTTCAAGCCTTAAAGATAAATTAATATTTTCACTTATAGAGAGATCCCTCTCTGGATTCAGGAGGGCTAGATCCTAGAATCCCAAAGTGGTTCAAGTGTTCTCCCTGCAGTTTTAGTCTCACCAATCTGCTCGAATTACAGGGAGCTAACAGCCGGAAACCCTTGCCAGGTGTCTTTTTCTTGATGTAAAAGAGGTTCATTTCTCTATTATTTGAATAATATAAGCTTCATATCAGAATTATTCCATCATTTTATGTAGAAACCCTCCTGGAAATTACGCTCTCATAGTATTCAGAAATTTCTGTTTAGCAAAGTCATGGGAAATCAAGGTTTTCTAGCCTAGTCAGGAGAGGAGTTGTTTAACATGTCTAGAAGCATTAATTTGAGCTTAAATTCGGAGCGTAGGTCCCTCATGACCTAAGATATCATATCCAGCCATTTTCCCTTCTTATTTGTATGCTCATTTCTGAAAACAACCTTTTTAGGGCATAAAATACCCTTTTCCCACTTTCTCGATCATGAAACGAAGTACGAGTTGCTGTTGTAGCTAAAAATGATGTCTATGTGTTTCTTATGTATATTTTAAGCTTATTAATCATAAAAATACTATTATACGGCTTATTCATTGTTGAGATCTAGATTTGGAACATTATAGCAACAGTTCGCATCAACGGTAATACATAAACTCAGATAATGCAGAGATACTCTAACCAGATTCAAATATATTAGCATCCAAAACCCAATACAATCCAACACAACCTGCGCACATAGCCAACAAGGTCCACACACAGCAGGAATGATGATCTCCACGCACATAGCTAGCAGGATTCCTTACCCTAGCAACCCAAATAGATCTAACAATTTGCAACTATCATCAATCTCTATTATTCTCTACCTATGACTCAAAAAGGTTCATCTATTTATATCGATTTAGCATATGCACCCCTGACCCATTACAATGCATTAGGGGCTTTGACCCACCCCAAAAACCCTGTGTTAGACTAATTAAGACCAAAATATACAAAATTTATACAAAATCGCAGCTTTTAGGGGACCTTGTTCCAACAGTCCGCCAACACAATCTTGTGACTCGTCCCGAGTCATGGCGGTCTTGGGTCCTCCATTTTTTCCTGAAGTTGCTGTAGGTTTTAACCCTGAACAAAAATTATCTACACACGAATATTATAACAAAAAATAAAAAATAGCGAGAGCATAAAACATAAAATAGATAAACACAGAGATTTTCCCCTAGATCCCAAATCGGGACAACCAGCTTGATTTTTCATTATATTCCTTTTAGTGTTACAACACACATATATACATGTCGAAGCATACATAAACCCCAATCCATTAACCCTAGATTAGAACATAACCATAGTTCCCTTGACCAGATCTACAAAATAACAGGGGCCAAAAACCATCGTACCCCAAAACCATGTGCAAACTCATGCACAAAACATGGGTGGGTCCGCCTATGAGTGGGTCTGCACACCAAAAAAAAATTTGCCGGGGCGCTGCCACCCTCCTGTGACCCCCCTACTGCGCTCGGCGCAACGTATAGCGTGTGGCGCTAGTCATGGAAAGAATATAACACATACCCAACATTCTCCCACTTGTTTTATTTCCACAGGGGGCCACAGGAGAGCTTAGTCATTGGGCCAATTCTTCAACACCGATTGTTTCTCTACACCAAGAGAAATTCTGAGTGCTCACAGACTTCGTCAATGCATCTGCAACATTCTTCAAAGTGTCCACCTTTACCAGCAACACCCTTTTAGCCTCAACCATATCTCTAACAAAGTGATATTGAGCATCAATGTGCTTTGTCTTTGAATGATAAGCAGGGTTCTTAGCCAAGAAAATTGCACTTTGGCTATCACAGTCTATCCTTATAGCTTGCTGTGCCAACCCCATACTTGAACACAATCTCTGCAACCAAACTGCTTCCTTGCTTGCATGAGTGGCTGCTATGTATTCTGCCTCTGTAGTTGAAAGAGCCACTACAGACTGTCTTTTACTCATCCAACTGACTGCGCCTCCAAATAGGCTAAACACATACCCACTTGTAGATATTCTTTGGTCCAGATCTCCAGCCCAGTCTGCATCAACAAAACCACGAATTTCCAACATTCTTTCCAATCCTGGTCTTCCCTGGTAGCACAAGCCATAATCACTGGTGCCACGTAAATATCTGAAAACCCGCTTCACTGTTGTCCAATGCTCCTTCCCTGGGTTTGACATAAACCTGCTCAATACTCCCACTGCATGTGCAATGTCTGGTCTAGTATAGACCATTGCACTTGTCGGAATACTGCTTGCACTTTCATATGGTTAGGACACTTATCCTCTCTGTTCCCTTGTCTTGAGACATTCAATGAGTAACTTACCTAAGGTTGAACATTCAGCAGTTTACTATCTAGTAGTTAGTCTCTGCAATATAGTTTAAACATACTTCCTCTGGATTTAACAGGAAACTTCCTATATACTACACGATCTCTCTTATTCATGCCAAATATAGTTTACTGAAACCAAAGATCCTTCATGTCGAATTTGGAGAACAGTTGGGTCTTCAAATCTTGGATAATCTCTTTGTCATTTCCAATCAACAACGTATCATCCACATATAAGACCAAATAAATAACATGGTCACCAATTAATTTAAAATAAACACAGTGATCCTCCTTGCTTCTGGTGAAGCCAAGTCCCCATATATAGGTATCAAATTTCTTATACCACATCCTTGGTGACTTTTTTAACCCATATAAAGACTTCTTCAACCTGCATACTAGTTATTTCTTACAGTTAACCATAAAGCCTTCAGGTTGCTTCATGTAGATCTCTTCTTCTAGATCCCCGTAAAGAAATGTTGTCTTCACATCCATTTGTTCTATCTCAAAATCAAATGCAGCAACAACAGATAAAAGTAATCTAATAGAAGTAAATTTGGCAACATGAGAAAAAATGTCATCAAAATCAATTCCCGACACCTGGGAATAACCTTTGGCTACCAACCAAGCTTTGTATTTCTCCACCTTGCCTTCTACATTCATCTTCTTCTTAAACACCCATTTTCTCCCGATGGGCTTCCTTCCAGCCGACAACTCCACCAAATCCCATGCCTCATTTTTATGCAAGGATGCCATTTCATCAACCATGGCCTCCTTCCAAGTTTTCCATCCTCTGAATATACTACCTCCCTGACAGTTCTGGGATCATCATCAATTATAGTTAAAGAAAAACTTGAACAGAAAGCAGATGGACTATACCTTTCTGGCTGCCTTCTTTCTTGAACTAATCTTCTCACAACTTGGTCCTTTTCTCCTTTGGAACATGTACATATGCATCACATCCAAATACCCTTAGATGTGAAAGAGAGGGTTTCTTACCAGTCCATACCTCATGCGGATTCTTATCCTCCAACGCTGATGAAGGTGATCTGTTAACTAAGTAACATGCAGTCTCCACTACTTCTGCCCAGAATTCTTGTCCTAAACTAGTACCACTGAGCATGCTTCTTTCCTTTTCCATCAGTGTTATATTCTTTCTTTCTGCAAATTCGTTTTTCTGAGGTGTGTATGGAGTAGTCTTTTGCCATGCTATACCACACTTCTTACAGAACTCTTCAAATTCCTTCTTCCAGAACTCCCCACCATTATCTATCCTTAGTGCCTTTATCTTCTTCTCTGTCTGGTTTTCCACCAGAGCCTTAAATTATTTAAATTTGTTAAATACTTCCAATTTCTTCCTCAAGAAATATATCCATGTATTCCTTGAGAAGTCATATATGAATGAAACATAGTACACATAATTTCCCAGTGATGGAACTGACACAGGTCCAAACACATCACTGTGCACAAGTTCTAATATCTTGTTTGCCCTCTTAGCACCAAAAGGAAAACTCGCCCGATTCTGCTTCCCATATACACAATGCTCATAGAAATCGAAATCCAGAGATAAATTAGACATACCTTCTACCATACCATTTCTATGCAGTATCCGAAGACCCTTCTCACCAATATGTCCAAGCCTTTGATGCCATAACATGGTCTTTTCTCCAAAGACAGCTAGGCTTTCCGCTCCACTTTCAGGAACCACAAAAATGTTACACCCATCAATAATAGTGCTACCTTGTAGCTTGTACATAGTTCCAGTCTGAACTCCCTGCATTAATACCAATGCTCCCCGAACCATCTTGCAGGCATCTTTCTCGAAAACTATTTTTACACCTGCAACATCCATCTTGCTTACAAAAATCATATTTATGGCCAATGCAGGAATATGCAGAACACAAGGAAGTGTTCTAATCCTTCCACCTTGTAGCTTCAGCTTGAATTTTCCATGTCCGATGATTCTGGCCTTCCTATCATCCCCTAGGAAGAAATCACCACCATCATATTTCTCATACTCGCAGAACCACTCCCTATGGGGAGTGAAGTGAAAGGTGCACCTGAGTCAGTCAACCATGACTCATGATCTACATGTGTATTTTAAGAAGAAGCCAAATACACATCCCCACCTTCATCTGAGGTGGTTTTTTCCTCTGCAAAAGGAGCATCATCAGATCCATTTCCTTTCTCAGGAGCTTTAGATCTGCAATAGTTTTTGTAGTGCCCTTCCTTTCCACATTTCTAGCATACCTTTAAAAAATTTCCAGGAGATTTATATCTCCCTCTAGATTTAGATCTCCCACTCGAAACCTTATTCTTGTTTCTGTTTTGGGACCTTCCTTGTAAAGATAAGGCATCTCCATTTTGACCCTCCATATTTCTCCGTCTCATTTCCTCCAATAGCAAGGCTGAGACAGTGTCATCAAAATTCAAGGTAGTTTTATTTCTACCTATTGCAATAACCATACTGTCCCATGAGTCTGGTAGAGAACACAACAAACTGATGCACTTATCTTCATCTGATATTTTAATATCAACAGATGACAGCTGACTTACCACAGTATTGAAGGCGTTCAGATGCTCTGTCACCAAGTCTCCATCCTTCATCCTCAGGTTATACAAATTTTTCCGCAGGAACAACTTGTTCACCAGAGACTTAGATTGGTACAAAGTCCCAAGTTTTTCCCACAAATTCTTCGTAATAGGTTCCTCGGATACATTCAACAATACTGAATCTGAGACACACAATCATATTGTGCTCTTATCCTTTCGATCTAGTTTCTACCAATCTTCATCTGACATTGTCATTGATTTAGTACCTGGATCTACCGTGATCCACTAATCTTTATCCACCAGCAGATCCTCCATATTGAGCTTCCACAACTAAAAAATTTGACCATTAAATTTCTCGATCTCTATCTTTCCGCCGCTCGCAATCTTCTTTCACCGCAAGAATCGATCTCGCAGATCTCCCACTGAACAGGGTCTACCTCAGGCCCAAGAAAAAAACCTTCAGCAGCAAAGGCGTCCCCTTGAAGCCGAAACAACTCTGATACCAAATGTAGGTTTTAACCCTGAACATAAACACACGAATCTTATAACAGAAAATAAACAATAGCGAGAGCATAAAAAATAAACAGATAAACACAGAGATTTTCCCCTGGATCCCAAATCGGGGCGACTAGCTTGATTTTTCATTATATTCCTTTTAGTGTTACAACACATATATATACATGCCGAAGCACACATAAACCCCAATCCATTAACCCTGGTTTAGAACATAACCGTAGTTCCCTTGACCGGATCTACAAATATACCAGGGGCCGAAAATCATCGTACCCCAAAACCATGTGAAAACTCATGCACAAAACATGGGTGGGTCCACCTATGAGTGGGTCCGCACACCCAAAAAAAAAAATTCGGGGTGCTGCCCTGTGACCCCCCTGCTGCGCCTAGCGCAACGTACAACTCTTGGGGCTATTCGTGGAAATAATATAACACATACCCAATAAGCCGCTTAACTGCATCGACTAGTGGGGGTAACACCCCTTCGCTTTGTGCAGTAGCAGTTTGGGCTATCTCTACCAACTGCTGTGAAGTTGGGCCTTCTGTTGCAGCTGTGGCGCTCTCCAATGTTTGGTTCAACTCTTTCACCACAACATCAACATCGTGGGATAGCTTAAGGGCCTCGTCTGCCCATGGCTAGAGGTGATTACTTAGCGTCTACTTCTGTTGTCGAAGGGCATCCATGTCGACTCTGAGGGCCTAACTGGTGCGCAGTCGGGCCAAGCACTGGGCAGGGAGCAATGTGGTCAAGGTAACCTCCAACTGATCGAACTCCTCTTCCTTATAGTGTAACATTTGAGTAATTTCCCATAGAAGAGGATCCTGTTGTACCTTGGTCCAGAGCTACATTGCTGTGTCTAGTAATTCAGCGCCTTGAGAAATTTGGCTTGTGATCAGATTCGTGGTAGTTGTAATCAATGCAACTCGCTAGGCCCTAACTTTCGAAGGTTTTTTTGGCTACATTCTGGCCTGCAAGTCGGTGATTTTCTATTCCATCTGAGTTTTAACGACCTGGATCTCCGCCCATGAGGCTCTTAAGGCCACAACCAGCCCCTCAATTTTGGCCTGGGGGGTAGTTGTGGCTGGTATTTCATCTGTAACATATATGTAGAGTCTACGAATTAAATTCTCCAACTTCATCTGCTATGTGGTGGTGAGGGCACACGCGTCCTGGACCTTGGTTACCTCAGCCGTCTGTTCTACAATGGTCTACTCCGCTGTGTTGAGCCGCTGGTGGACCTGATGGTCCCTGTGTTGAATTTCTTGAAACAATGAGCTATGTAGAACCTGGAGTGAATCATGTGGAAACCTTGCTAGATCTAGCTGGACCACTACACAGGCCTGGACTTACGTTCCCAAGTCAGGTGGACTTACTTTGAGGGTTTTTCCTGGTCAGGGACAGAGGCGGCTTTTGACTGCAATAAGTGTCGTGCTGCTAGCAGCGAAGGTTGAGCAGGCCTGGACCAAACTAGTTTGTAGTACATCCATTTTTAGTTGCAGGGCTAGGAGCTCGGCCTGAAGTGAGTCAACCGTAGCTTTCTGCTACTCTCCCAGAGCCAACCATTTATCCTTAGTAGCCAAGGTGACCGCATATGCAATTTTTTCAAGGTCGTCTTCCGTGAGTGTAACCGTTTCATCATGTTCTATTCGCTAAGAGCACTGCTTCTTTCGTGGCCCTTTAGCAGTCTCACCTGTTCGCTTTGTTCCTCGGGGGGAGTCAGTACTTCCCATCGCCTAGCCCTCTATACCCAAATTTCGCTACGACCCCTCTTGTGATGGCACTTCCACACCCTACACCATATTTTTATCTGGTTGCGAACCCTTCTATGTGTCTGCATGCATTTTGATGTTCCTTTTTTGTTTTGAATCCCAATGGGATCCTACGCACCCATATTTCCCCGTGCCTTTGCTTGATCCTCCAGTTCCTTTGGTTGTGGTAGTCGAGGTAACCTTTGTATCACTCGCCCCTGTGGTGCCCATCATACCATTTTTGAACCCAATCTTCCATTTTCGAGACCATGTAGCGACTATGCGATTAATATCCTCGTCCGCAGCCATATATGGGAGTAAGACCCAGTTTTTATCCTTGTGCGCCCTGATTTGGATGTTGTTCATGGTGATCTGAAATGTCGCGATGGTCCTGTACTTTTCATAGACTACTTGAGAAAAGCGCGGATAGGAATTGATAGTTGTTGCCAAACTTCTCTAAAAAGGACACAGAAGGCCTGATTGTCCTCGATACGTTGCGCGTCCTTGGAATCCCATAAGTTGGCATAGTGCACCCCTTCACACATGTCAGGATTGAGCTCAAGGAGGACTTCTTCTTCTGGCGATTCCCATGCGACCAACGCAATGAGCAGTAGCAGCCAAGAATAGCAGAATGGGCATCCCTATTCTTGGGGTTCGTGGACATTTGCCAAAAATTCGGTACAGAGGTGCTGGGACCAACTGAAGAAAATGCCTTTTTCACACTATCCTGCCAACTGAATGACATATGCGGGGACGGTGGTGGCCTGGCACTTAAGAATTAGCTTGCATGCTAGCAAAAAGTTACCCATTTTCATTCTCGGGTCACTGATGGTATTGATCATGAACCCCCACATATTCCATAGCACATGGTAAGTCTCACGCATGCTATCAACGATCTTCTGCTCATACTTCTTACCCACCCATAGCATCAGGTCAGGCCCTTCCATGGGGAGGCTAGTAATTTGGTGAATTATTGCAACATCAATAGGGATGTGATCCCAGATCCACAAGCTACCATCATGGACTAAGGTGAGCAGTTGGTGCACCAAGCGATCTGTAACATTGTAGTGGCCAAAATGTGGCATCCTTAGTAGGTTCAGCAGCCCAGAACTAGCCAAGTCATGCACCCAGGGCATCGAGATGACATGCACCATGTCATCTTCCTGTAACCGTTCCAAGTAAAACTTAGGTGTCAACTGAGGAAAGGCCTCATAGTTGGCCAAGACATGATCGTCGAACTTCACCTCATGAAACTTGCCAAAGGGTTCGCCAATGAGGGGGAATTCACCCGAGGTCAGTGGCATCTACAAGTAGGTGATCAGGCCATCGAGATTCTTTGGTGTGCGGGTTGAGGGTCTGCGAGGCCGAAAAAATAGTGTCAACCAATTGATTGGTTGAGCAACTTTGGCCTTTTACTGACCATATAAAGGGCGACTTGCTAGTTTATGAGAGCTGGCAAGGGTCACCCCTCGTGGTGACTTCACATTGTGGGGAGAAGTGCGGGGCTTTACCCCAGCCCATTTTGCAGGCTTTCCTAACCCTTGCGCTTTCTCTTTTCCTTTCTTTGCTGCTGGAGGTAGTGCCGAGATGACTACTTCGGCTTCCAATTTGACCTCTACTACCTCCTCGGTTTCTAGCTCTATTTAGGCCATCATCTGAGAGGACTTAGTGGGGTTGGTGGCCGTCATTCTGGCACAGAAAATTAACCCAAATCCCGAGTGGCTACTATCAGAGGGGGTGGGCTGTGTAGACATGAAAGGAGTACAGTAGACCCAAACTATCTTAAGGCATAAACCCACAAAGCACAACCAAGACAAAAGATACAGAACCCTCTTCTGACCTAACCTTCCCCTTTTATAACCGCATAGGGACACTAATGGTCGAGTGAACCTTAATTGATACTTACCCTCAGATAAATGGTAAAAAATATTCAAAATAGCGTTATTAAATGTCAGCCACGTGCTCCTTTCAACAATAACTTTAGATTTTTACCCGATTTTACTGATCCAATGGCTAGTTTTCACATCTCTTGTGTGCCCTATGCACCCTTGCGCTCCCAGTGCACCTCATGCATTTTGAATAGACACCTACACCTCGTATGCACCCCGCCAGGCTTCCAAATTTGTGGTTGCTTCCTGCGCATACCCTGGTCATACTCATCTTCCTTGGTGGGCATATTCTGCCATATATAGCTACTCAAACCATATAGTCCTTTGGTCCAATATGGTTTGAGCCGGCTACAATTGACATATCCTGGGAGAATATCACCGTGTAGGTTATCTTACCTAACAGCTCCACCATCTGTGAGTTCCTTAACTGTGTAGGGACCTAGCCAGTGCTGTCGAAACTTCCCTGGGTGTTTTACAAACTAGCTACCATATAAGAGGACCAAATTTCCCTCAGAAAATGTCTTTTGGCGTATATGTCGATCATGCCATGCCTTATCATGGGCCTTCTAAACCTGCTGATGGAAACTAGCAATAAACCGATCTTCCTCCAAATCCATAAGCTACGCTAAACTCTCCTCCATGACTGCAGGTTCTGACATGTTCGTAAATGCTGTGATACGTAGACTAGGAACAATATACTCCATCGACATAATGGCCTCCTTTCCATAGACCATACTGAATGGGGTTTTCCTTGTTAGCTTCTTGCAGGTCATCCGATAGGCCCAAAGAATCATTGGGATGTGCACATCCCAATCACTGCGATCGGCATTGCAGACCTTGGTTAGTGCTTGCTCCAATATTTTGTTAAAAGCCTCGACCGCTCTATTAGCCTGTGGATGATACGGGGTGCTCTATGCATGATGGATCCAGAATTCCTCAGTCAGAGCATAATTTTGCTCCACACTCGAGAGTTTTAGACTAGCAAATGCGATTGGGTGATCAATGTCCTCGGTGCCAGGCTATGTAAGGACCGCCCCCAGGGCAATCCCTGAAGCATCAACATGAACATGAAATACAATCACCCAATCAGGAAAGATAAAAATAGGTGCAGAGACCATCTTTTCCTTGAGTATCTCAAAGCTCTTCTGACACTCGTCATCCCAAAAGAATGAAACATCCTTCTTAAGCAGCTTTTCCAGGGGTGCTGTGATTAGAGTGTTTCCATAAATAAATTTTATATAGTAGCCTATATGTCCAAGGATTGAACACGGCTGTTTCTCAGTCGTAGGTACTGCCAGATTGATAATAACTGCTACTTTCACGGGGTCCACCACCAACCCTTGTCGGCAAACTATGTGTCTGAGCAAGATTCCGAAGGGTACGTAGAAGATACATTTCTTGATATTTAGGGAAATATGGTGTTTCCGGTAGTCATCCAACATCATGCGCAAGTTTTAAACATGTGCCTTTACCAGGCTGAAGACAGTCTAATCATCGAAATACACTTCTAGGAATTTGTGGATGAATTCCTTGAACACTGCGACAACGACCCGTGAGAAGATAACAGGGGCATTCTTGAGTCCAAACGACATGACTATATACTGGAAGGATCCCTATTCAGTGGAAAATGTAGTTTTTCTGCAATCTTATAGTGTGATTCTGATATGATGGTATCTTGAGAACCCATCAGTGAATGAGTACGCTTTCTGGCCTCCTACACTATCCAGGATCTCATCGGAGAATAGTGATGGAAAGGGGTCATGTATGCAGGCGTCATTTAGTTTCTGTAAGTCCACACAAATTCATATTCTCCCTTTTTTTTCTTTTCCTTAACCACCATCGAACTTACCCAATCCAACTGCTCAACTGGCTCAATAATACCTGCGACGAGAATTTTATCGATTTCTTCATTAACCTTCTACTTATACTTAGGGTTCAGCCGATAAGGCTACTGCTTTATAGGGTGCGCATCCAGTTTTAACATGATGCGCATAACCCCTAGGTCCCTTATGATCCCTTCGAACTCTGAAATTTTTTTTAGGAATAAGTCTTGATCTTCTATGAGCAATTCAACAACTTTTCTTACAGTGTCATCATCCCAGTAGTCCCCAATTTTAGCCAACTTAGGCTGCTCTGCCATGCCAATGTTGATTTCCTGCAGTTTCAAAGGCTTCATCACATCCACAGTCTGTAATGGAGGTCCTTCAACTACACGCTCCCCCTTTGATTCCAGGATAGAGATATTGTGTGGATTCTCATCGCACTCTTCTATCATTATATTACGATAATTGACAATATCCTGCATCTGCGTTTCCCATGTTGGTGGCCTGAATACTGCAGAGGAGTTGGATTCACCAAACAAAAATGTATCTATATCCTACAGAGCTTCGTCAAGCGCCTCTGAACCCCCTGTCAGTCCAAATGTTCCTATGAGTTCATCCTTCAGATTTTCCCAGTGGCGAGTGCGTTGATGTAGCTCTGCATCCAGGTACCATGCAGTAGGGATTGGACCTAATGCATTGTTAGGCGGACAAATCCCTCTTGTGGAAAAGAGCGATCTCCCTAGTATCCTAATGATATCTAAAAACAAATAGACAAATGTAGACCATTTTCTCTAGACCATTATGCTTAAGAATGATTAATTAACTATGGAAAGATTCTCCTACCTAAAGTCCAACGCTTACTCAGTCTTCAATCCAGTCATTCCAGAAGTTATTGATCCAACATATAAGATTTGCAATCAAAGACAAGAAAACTAGATCAAAAGCATCTGCAAAATAGATAATTTGAAAGCAATAATCTATCTTAGTGATCAAGGAGTCTAAGAATTAAATAATTCAAAATATAAATGAACAACTCAATGAGAAAATAGAATCCATTTGTATTAACATCGAATATAAGAACAAACCTTACAACCTTGACACCTTGATGTTTGTACAGGTTCTTAGGGGTCCCGAACAGCCATTTTCCTTATTTTGACAAGACTCCAACTCTCTGAATCAGCATAAGACTATATCTATGAATATGTAATCTCTCTCATGCCAATGATGCCAAATGTGGAGAGTATAATTTCTTCAGCAATTCTATTCTACAAGCTAAGAAGCATGTCCCTCTATAGTCTACCCTTGAGACTGAAACATGAGTTCAATTTTTAGCTGAAGGAAGGTAGTTTCAGTTCCAATAAGGAAGGGATAAAGCCCTCTCATCATGGGATATTAGGTCCAAAAAATAATGGATAGCTCCATTTATGAAGGGATAAAGGTTCATGAATGGAAGGGGCGAAGCTCGACCAGATAGCGCTTCTAGAAGGTCACAACTGGGAGAATATTCGACCAGCTGGGCTTCTAGAACTTACTTTTCTTTTTATTTTACCTTTTCTGAGGATCCACAATTTTAATGAGTAGAACATGCAGGATGTACCACAGGTTTTATAGCAATTATCCGCGATACCGCATGGAATGACTAGGAAAAGTGTGGATTTAGGCTTTTTAGGATTTTTAAGAGATTTTCTCTAGTTCCAAGACTTGGTTCAGGAACTTTAAATTTTTATACCTCTAAGGGAGAAATAAATAGTTAATGATGAACCCATATAGACAGCTAAATTTCATGGTGACAAATTTTTGTATAACAGATTTCCCCTTAAAGTGTGAAGTCTGAAGAGTTCTGAAGAGTGAAGTGCTTTATCATTCCAAGGATCGGGCTGTAGGCACACCGGTTCAAACCCTGAAAAAAACATTCAATGCAAGCATATATATATATGTATATCATCGTTGTGGTAGGCATTCCCATACTTAGATCAAAACTAACTACATGTTCTGATGCAGAAATGATTTTAGAATTACATGAAGTACTAGACACAACATGGATGCAGCCATCTGTTAGAATTAGTCTACTGTATGATGAATAATAAAACTCCTCACAGCCTGGATGTTGGAAACTATATCCAGGGTCTTGATTCCTGCTTCTCTAACTAATACGATTCTATCCATGCGATTTATTATGTCGAAGTCGAACATGGTAGAAACCACTTGATTACCAGTAAATGATGTGAAATTTTAAAAAGTGTGGGAGAAACCACCAATAATGATAATGTTTCTCAAAGTACTCAGTACAGTCTATGAAATGTGAATTTGTGATCTAAAGTTGAAAATTTCACAAAATCGTTCGATCAAAGGTCAATGATGCAACCTATCGTCGAAGGCGAGAAACTTGCTATTAGGGCATGCGGATTCCAAGGTACTATTAGGATTCTAGATCAACTTTCTAGATGATGAGTTGTCGTCGATAGAAAGTGATCCATCGTAGGAAAGCCCACGACACGAAACCATTAGATCAAGTTTTTAATAAATTTTTAGCAAGGACTGACTCAGGGATGGTCAATTCGAATGTAGACAAATGTTTGCAATGAATGGTTTATTAAACTGATATCATGAACACATAACGACACTGTAGATGGTGACGATTGACCTAAAGCTAACACCTAGAAACCGGTTGAAGACTTTCAATGCGGTTCGATTAACTCTTTGGCCAAAGGATTTTTCCAACCCAAATATGAATGTGACAAAAGTGTCGTGTTCAAGAGTGGTATACAACTTTTTGAAACAAAGTGTGACAACTGGATTCATTTTCTCTATTTTCCCCCACCATTTCTTGCAGGTACCTCTTTATTTTTGACAAGCTTGAGGAGGTTAACATCTGCTTGTTATATAAGATCATCCTTCGTATGAGTCCAACTTAGTATTAAAATCGAACCCTAAGAAGGAGTGGTGTTTTCCTTTATAATTTACAAGTCCTTTACTGTTAAGTTTTAACGAGTCTAGTATAGGTGAAACTCAGTGCTTTTCAGTTTTAGGGAGTCAGAAGAAAAACTTAAGAAAACTTCGTGGGTGTACTTTTTCATATATTTAGTCTCTCAAGCCTGAAAAAGGATAAAATAATGCATGAGAGAACTCTATTGACCATGATTATTCAACATATACCTTTTTCGTACATAGTCCATTTCAGTTTGGAAAAGGGGTAAACTTATACTGAAGGGACGATTGTTCATTTCCTTTAATGAGTTTGAATAGTCAAGTACTCGACAATCTTTTCATGTTTAGAGAGTCTGAAAAGGGATTAAAAGAGAACTCCAGGGTTTCTCTTTTCTGTAAGTTTTAACGAGTTCAAAAAAGTGATAAAAATGTACTCATATGGTGTCGTTTTTTCTGTAAGTTTAACGAGTTCGAAAAAGTGACAAAAAGCATACTCATTTAGTTTTCCTTTTTTGTAAGTTTTAACAAGTTCAAAAAAGTGATAAAAATTATACTCAATTAGTTTCGTTTTTTCGTAAGTTTTAACAAGTTCGAAAAAGTGATAAAAATTATACTCAATCGCCGACTTTCAATTTAATTAACGAGCAGGAAAAGATGGAAAGAACTCGACATTTTCTTGTACATTTTACGAGAATGAAAATAATAGAAAAAGAAGCTCGGGATTTTCATGAGTTTAACGAGTCTTGAAAATAATAACCGAAATCTATTCAAGATAGGTTTCATTTTTACAGAAGCTTGAAACAGAGAAAACTTTGTTTGACACAGGTTTCATTTTTACACAAGCTTGAAACATAGAAAAACTATGCTTGAAAGTAGTTTCATTTTTACACAAGCTTGAAACAAAGAGAAAATTGTGCTTGAGAATGGTTTCAATGCCCCCCAAGCGTAAATTTCTAGAGCGCATGCCCCCAAGTTGCATTTCATTCAACTAAGTAGACTTCTAGTTACTAATAGCTGGATGGAATGAAGGTTCATTTACGAGATTAGATGAAAGACTCAACTTGATATTTACAAGATCTAATCAAAGACTCGACTCAATTAGGAGAGGATTTGTTTCATTTTTTAATGAGCTTGACACAGTAAAAGAACTATGCTCATGGAAACTTGTTTCATTTTTTAACGAGCTTGACACAAGAAAATGAACTATGCTCATTACTCAATTCACTTTTTAACGAGGTTGAAAAAGTAAAAGGAACTATCCTCTCGGAGACATGTTTCATTTCTTACTGAGGTTGACATAGGAAAAGAACTATCCTCAAGGAAGCTTGTTTCATTTTTTAACGAGCTTGACATAAGAAAAGGAACTATCCTCATTGGCATCTGTTTCAATTTTTAACGATGTTGACACAGGAAAAGAACTGTCCTCATGGATCTATTTCATTTTTTAATGAGGTTGACATAGGAAAATAACCATCCTCATAATGAAATGATTCATTTTTTAATGAGGTTGACGCAGTAGAAGGAATTATCCTCATAACCTGATTCATTTTTTAAAGAGGTTGACACAATAAAGGAACTATCCTCATAACCTGATTCATTTTTTAATGAGGTTGACATAGTAAAGGAACTATCCTCATGGGAACCTTGATTGTGTCTTCCAACAAGAAGAAACACATGTCAAGGGACACTCCTCGATCATGGCTTTGAAGAGGTCTTCATCAAAAGGAAGAGAAATTCTTTGGAAGGAACACGTGTCAAGGGACTCAATAGGGATAAGAAAATCATGTTCAAATAATCCCATAGATTTTTCCATGTCAATTACTCGATGTAAGTTGAAGGAAGTCGAGAAAAAAGTGAGAGACTCACTTGCATCGGTAACTGAAAACATGGGACTGGTTGCCACATAATTAACCTGTGACGGGGTAGATACCACTTCCATATAAGGAACATTTAGGGGTGTCAGATTATTGGTAGTCGAATCAATACTAGCGAATGAAAGTTTGTCAACAATCATAATGTTTCCGTTGTGAGGGAAAGACATCACGTGAAAGAGTGTCAATTCGACAGATTTCATTGCATAGATATAGTCTCACCCAAGGAATAAATTGAAATCCAAGGGGCCTCGGACTACCATAAGATCAATACAGACAGTCCTACCTTCCAAGGTAATAGGAAAATTAGGAAGTATCCCTAAATGTTCACTAATAATTCTGCTAAAAGCTGACAGATTCTGTGTAATAGGAAAAATCTGAGGGGAACCCAAAGCTTGCCAAGCAGTTGAGGATAAAATACTAACAAAAGCACCTTCATCTATATTCGTGTGGCGTACATTTTTACCACAAACCTTCACAATGATTTGGAAAGGGATGAAGGAAGGAAGACGAGGTTCTGTCAGTCTATTACAATCAAAGGAAAAGACCTCAGTGCTTGGATGGGGTTCTATAGGAACAGGTGAAATGCCCCCTGGTGTAGAAGAATCTGATGTAACAAGAAGAACCTGAGTGGTATGAATTTCACTCTCTACCGGGAGAGCGGGATCGACCGAATGTGAAATCATGTCGACCACTTGATCAATTAATGTGTCATCAACCTGATGTTAGAAATTTACTGCAGGAAATAAAATATTTATAGAGAGAAATAAATACAAAGAACCCAGCAACAAAGCATAAACATAAACACAGATGTTTATCCGTGGAAACCCCAAATCCGAGGAAAAACCCAACCAATGAAATTTCATTAACCATTGGCCACAACCCTGGCCAATCCGACCAAGTGAGCCTTCATCACTCACCTAAAGGCCTTGCCTTACAATGAATTCTTTCCAGCATTTTTATAGGCTCCATTACATGCAATACCATGGGCCAAAACCATGGGTGCACAAAACCATGTGCCCCAAAACCACTACTATTTACCCTAGTCAACATTGACTCTACCCCAAGTCATGTTTACCTAACAATTCCCCCCTTAAACTTGACTTGGGGATTATTGACTAAATCCAGCCAAACCTGCTAAGTGAGACAACCCCGCTCACTCTAGCTCTTCCCCCCTCAAATTTTTACCCAAGGTAATTGTTAACTTGACATCCCCCCTATCACCTAGGTCTAACCCAGACTTTACCAGTGATTACCCAGGGGTACGCATGCCATACCAGGTCTTACAGCAGTACGCCCATTTACATGTAAAAATTAACTCCATTATAGTTTTTATTTTTATTTTGTTTCATTTTTTCTATTCTTTGTATGACCATTCTCTACATTCATTCATGATGTCCTCTCCAAAGAGGACATCATAGTTATACATAAATGTCCATATAAAAAGAACCCATCTACCGGATTACATGGGTCACCAGCCTCTGTAACCGCCAGTCCTCTAGGAGTTCTCTTCAGATACATGGTTCATCAATTTTTAATTAATCCACCTGCAAATATCCTCTCTCATTTGACTGACACATTCTGTAAAACACTTTGCTCTCCTGAGAATTCCTCCAATGGGTTATGTATCAATTCTCCTCTACACCACGCCCTTCTACTCCCGTGAATGGAAAACCTCATCCTATTTTCTTTTTCCACCACACATCTATTGAAACTCTCTGTCCATCTCCGCAGTGGTCAATCACCTTCAATGTACGAACCAGCTGGAAGATGCCTTTTAGCATGTTAGCTTCAATTAGGATGTTGCCTTTGTGAGCGGTATCACTCGTGACAAGATCTTCTTTTCTTGGGTTTTGAGTTTCCTTCGCATGTCCTCAAAAATTTATATTCAGGCCAATTCCAAACCTCTACATCTGCATATCTAAAACTTGCACTGCATATATCCTCAAAAAAATTTCATTAAAAACTTACTGAATTTCATCTACTCCTTGCGTCATAGTGTTTTCACAACCATCAATATTTCATTCACTTCCATTTCCCAAGCATTCATCTCCTTCGGTGCCTAGACACTCATATACTTGGGCATTTCATGCCCGCCATCATGTCTATCTCTCGTTTTAATGCAATTGATGAAGCTAGGTCCATAGTAACCACCCACATCATCATCATGGTGGAAATTCTCAACCAACAGATATCGTAGGCTACTTCACTTCATGCATAGTCTAGTCATCTGAAACTAGGCATAGTTCACCATCATGCGTGAAATCCCATGCTTCAGAGCGCATACCTGAGTGCTGCTCATTTCGGTCAGCTCTCTCATGGGAATTTTGCAAGTAGGAGTTCACCAACTCTCTCAGCTCTATCCTGACACTACCAACATGTCCACTCTCATGCTTCTTTGCTCTTGTGCTCCGACTTTCCCATCCCACGGCTGGTGCAAGCGGAAACGCTCCACGCAGAATATAAAAAAGCACTCAGATCTATGCTCACGCAGCGGTGCTCCTCCCAATTGAACAATAGATCTAAAACTCTAGCTATCAGCAAGTATTAAAATCCCATGACTCTTCCTTTATGACTGTATTTTCGTGGAAATTCAAACTCGGCTCTTCCACCGTAGCCACACAAACAGGCTTAACAGTCTTCTATGCTTGGCCGGTGTTTTGCAAGGCCCTCCAGCCAATGGCCTCATCGACCAAATCTAAATTCGGTTGCCTCTTTTCTAGCAACGTCATATTCATTACACCAAAAAATTTCAAATACATTTTGTCGGATCCCTCCATGGGATTCCCTATTATTCCTATGGCTTATGCTATCACCAGATCCATGAACTCGCTCATGTTGTCAAGTCCACGTACTTGGTTATCCACCCAACACGCACTCGTATTCCTTGGCGATCTAACTTAGTGCTACCTTTGACAATTTAGGTCGAGCGTGTTGCTCTGTTGATTTGCAGTCAGATCTCTCCATTCACCAGGCCACATAAAACCATGACAACAGAAGCGTCCCTCTGAAGCCAAATATGGCTCTGATACCAGTTATTAGAAATTTACCGCAGGAAATAAAATATTTATAGAGAGAAATAAATACAAAGAACCCAACAACAAAGCATAAACATAAACACAGATGTTTATCCAGGGAAACCCCAAATTCGGGGAAAAACCCAACCAATGAAATTTCATTAACCATTGGCCACAACCCTGGCCAATCCGGCCAAGTGAGCCTTCACTGCTCACCTGCAGGCCTTGCCTTACAATGAAGTCTTTCTAGCCTTTTTATAGGCTCCATTACATGCAATACCATGGGCCAAAACCATGGGCCAAAACCATGGGTGCACAAAACCATGTGCCCCAAAACCACTACTATTTACCCTAGTCAACATTGACTCTACCCCGAGTGATGTTTACCTAACACCTGAGAGATATGATTTTCACTCTCCAATGGAAGAGTGGGATTAACTGTGTTGTGGTCCTATGATTTGGAAGATTGGCATACCAAGTGAAAAGGAAACATCAAAACCAGTCTTTAGAGCTCTAGGACCTAGCCTTCCTAGTCTCAGAGAGGGATCTCTCAATTGTTTGCAAAGATGTAAGCTTGTTTGCTTTAAAGGGTTTATTTTAGGCTAGTTATGAGGCATAAGTTTGTTTGATTGTTTGGTTGGACATGACGATCTAGGCATCATAGATAGAAAAGGGATATCTCTAAGTCATTGGGCAATGTAGTCAAGTGGAATTTGTAACAAGTTTGTAAATGGATTGGGGGTATCAAAGGGAAAATATAACTTGGCCAGTGTGTTAGCTACCTATAAAATTTATTATACCAAAAGGTGGCTAAATCATTTTTTTGGAGCCTTCAAGGAACAAATTTTATTGCAAAAAAGTGTTATCTCTTGAAGACTCTTGAAGGCCTCATGCCTCTGTCCAAAATCTTCCCTACTATGCCAATTTTACACTATGGAACTCTGTTGATTTCATGAGGAAAGACTGCTGCAAAATCCCTTTTTCCCCTCCTCCATTAAGAAAACTAACCTTCATTTTGCTCCCCTTTTTCCTCCATAAAATTCCTCTATTTTCCATGATTCCCCTTCTTCCATTCATGAAAATAATTTTCCATAGTTTAAAACTCATTTTTCAACTATACCGAAACCCCCAAAATCCATTAAAAACATTGAAAATTTCATAAAAAATACCGTTTTATGTTGCAGACTTAAGCCCCCTTGGGCTAAGTCCTAAACCACTTCCTCACTGTATGCCCTGGTGCTGGAACCAGGTGCTAGACCCATCGGGTGCTTATCGCATCAGAGTTTTTCCTTTGGGAGCATTTTTAATGTCTTTCCCCCACCTCCGATTGTGATGGCCCGATCGCGCAATCCAACGGCCACGCTCCTCCCCACACCCTCTAAAGCAGTAAAACCAAATAACGCAGGATTTTCTAATGTAGTTTTTTATTGTGCAGGTGTTTGAATGGAATTCTGTTTTATGAGTTAGATTCTATACTTCATGATCGGCTATCGATCACTGGAAGGATCGATAGCACTCTAGTACGGTACTGTAATGTTGTCGCTCGTAGGAGCTGCGAACCTTGTCCAAAGGAAGAAACCTGCTTATAGAAGAAATAAATCAGGAATGAGTTAATGGAGCCATAGTTCCGAGTTTTGAACCTAGAGTTTAATGGACCGAAGTGAATAAGAAGCAGTGTGTTAACCCTTGTTTAACCTACGGTCACTTACTGTTCAAAAGCCGGAAGAAGTTTTGATCGCACTGCTTTTGGTACGGAAAGGAAACCACTCGACAGCAAGCGATCCTGTAAAAATCCACCATGTCGACTGGCCAATACCGCCTCATCGCTCCCTCCCTGCACGTTAAATGTCGACTGTGGGCTCAGCGCGATATTGGTGTACGCCATCCAATGTGAGGCTGGCTCATCGAACGATGATCGCACTCAAAGGAGCTAGGGGGATAAACTAAGGTATGGCGTCATCCATGGCCCAAAATCAATCACCCTCATCCCCATGGCCACGGCAGCAGTCAGCAGTCCCACAAAGGCAGTGGTCCCCAACGCCTAGTCAGCACACACGCAACAACAACTGATTGGAGCGGGTCTTGTTTGGTTGCTCGCATAGTCATGAAATCCGGACCTGATAAGCTTTATATGGCGGATTTCATAAAAATTTTGGGTCACACTTGGGCTGACGTCAGCAGGCCCCAAAACGGACCCGGGGAACTTTATATGGCAGATTTCATAAAAATTTCGGGTCACAAACACCCTGACGTCAACAAGCTCCTTTTGTGACCCGAAATGGTTTATGAAGCTTGGTTTTATCGAGACTTTTTAAGTCTGGGGTATATCATTTGATAAACGGTGATTATATGGCTTTTTCATTATAATGAAGAAAAATTTGAAGGCTGGGGTTCAATTCTCACGCCTTCGATTTATTAAAAGGAAGCCATCCACGGGTTAAATTTCCACGCCTCGTCAATGCTTCATGGGAATTGATGCCTCGTGATCCCTGCGCAACACTGCACATCAACAAAAACACAATGAATAAATCACAAACGAAGAGTATCAGTGTCGAAGACATAAATGCACCAGAGCAGGAGATTGAAGACATATCTGTGGGGATTACGGCTAAGATTGATTATCAAAATCCTAATCCTCCCAATTAAGACACAGTTAAAAGAAAATCCTAGATGTTTATCAGATAGAAGGCCTCCACTGCCACATCTAATGCAAATTGATTCCTCCCAGCTACCACAGTGCCACCTGTGCCTCAAGGCATTCAAACACAGGGCGAAAGTTATTGATCAAGATCAAATATTTGCCTTAGCGAAGCCAGAGAAATAATTCTGCAAATAAACTTAATGATAAAATATCAGCAAAGTTATTTTGACATGACACAGAGCCTCAAAAGTCAATAAGATATCCCACTGAGCTTAATCTTAAATGAAAAACATTAATATAGACAAAACACCTGTAAAATTATTCATCGAGCCCCCCAAAGGCCGAGAAGCCATTAAGACTGTATTAATTATCTTTGGAGATCTTTTATCAGATCTCACCTCCTCATTCTTCTATAAATACTACTGGAGAAGATGAGGAAGGGGTTGGTTGCTGAACTTTGAAATATACTTGAGCTTGAGACTTCTACTTGTAAACAGTGTTCACTAGCTCTTGAAGCTTTTCTTGTGATAGATAAGTTAGTCTGGGAAGTGTAGATGATTGCTAAGCTAAAGCATTGGACTTAGAGTTGTAACTGGTTTGGAGCATCAATACAAGCGGATTTATGGGATCCTGGTCTATGTTGATGGTGATGTTATTTATTATTGTAAATTGTTATTTTATTTCTATTTTCACTGTGTTCATCTTCCCTTATAAAGAACAACATGCATAGAGTTAGGACCTACTGTATATCAGTACCCTTCTCTGGCTGAAAATATTTATCTACATGTTTTCTTCCAATTCATGTTATTTAGGAATGATTTAATTCAGTTCTAAGCATAGGAATGTTGGCATTCCCTCGTCCTATTGCTTTAGCTAATTATTATTCTTAAAGGTTATTTTCAGTATATGTTAAGTAGAGATGAACTAAGGAAGATATGGTGTGCCCTGGTCCTAGTCTTATCCCCAAAGACTGTCTGAATGTTTCCCTTGGAATGTGTTGAAAGCTAGCTAATGTTGAAACACTTACAGATCTTAGGCCATTCTTTGTTATCTTTGTGTTTGTCTTGAAAGTTACCAAGTAGAGCAGAGCTAGGAGAGGATTTGTGGTGAGCCCGACCCGCTAGTTTCTACTCCAATATTTGCCTTCAATTTTCCCTTTGTTTTAAAATGTTTTTCTATTGAAGGTGCATCAAAAGCAAGCTAGTTTAGAAATACTTACCTGATCTTAGATCACTTTTATGTCTTTCTTAAGTGTGTGTCAAAATTAGGCTAGTTTAGAAGTACTTGCCTGATCTTAGGCTGCTCTTTGTTCTTCATTTGTTTAAATCCCCTTCTTTTTGTAACACTTCATCCCATAAAATCAAACTTTAAAGAGATCCTTAGACATAGATGACTTGCCCCATGGACCACTCTTGAACCTGATTGTTTCAATTAAACCCTATTATGACTCCATAGCCCAATGGACTAAAACCTGCAATTATCTATCTTCTTGGCCAAAGCTTGTTCTATTTTCTTGCAACTTCACATATTTGAAGCTCTTTTCATTGAGAACTTTCCACCTCAAATAATAATCATGCTCAACCATCCAAAAACAAAACAAATCCCTTGGCCTTCATAACTAGCCTAACATCATTACTATAAACTTCAAAGACAAATCCATCTTTGCACCTATTAGAGAGATCCCTCTCCAGATTCAGGAGGGCTAGATCCTAGAATCCCAAAGTGGTTGAAATAATGTTCTTTCTATAGTTCGAACTTTGCCAATATTGCTAATTACAGGGTGCCAACATTTCTGGCGACTCCAGTGGGGACTGAGTCGAATTTTCATCTTAGGTTCCCTTAAAAACTTCATAACACCTTGTGAGTAAAAGCCACCTTTTCAAGCACTACCAAGAAATGGAAATCATGATGAAACTTGTTTGAATCAGTGACAAACTAGGCAAACCATAGGATTCTCATAAGACTTTATCTAACCTTGAAAAATCAGCCAGTTTAGCCATAAGACTAGAATGTCTTTGTCTCATAACCGTAGCTAAGTTTTGAAACAGATTTAGGACACTCTTAACAACCAATAGGACTGAAAAATAACTCAGAAAACCCAAAAATATTTCAGATTGGTATCCAATAAACATGGTAGCAGACCATAAAACCTTTTACCTATGAAAAGGAGCAAAAAAATTCCACTTGGCGACTCCACAATCCTAAAAAGACCTTAAGACTCCACTGGGAAGAACCCTTATCATTGTAATATCATTCAAACTTAGTTAGAGGACTATAGGATCAAAATTTGTGTAAACAGATTAGTTGACCTTTTAAAGACTATCATACCTGGTTGAACTTTTCTTGTTTATTTGGGTCTGAAAAACACAGCATAGTCGCTCCTAGAAAGATTCACACTAGAGCCTATCCTAACCCTGATCCACCTGAGATAGTTGATAACCCAGAAAGTATCCTTAGGAAGTCTCATAGGATTAAATTATCAACTGTTTTCAGATCACCCTTGAGAGCTAATTCAGTTCCTGAAAATATTTTAGCTCTACAACGATCACAAGTTGAATTAGTAAATCCCTTTAGAACTAGGTCATTTGATGATATAACTCAGCTAGATTCTGAGTCTTCACTTTCATCTCCTGAAACAGGTGAACATCCTAGTAGTAGAGAAGCAACACCTCCTGATTTACATTTCCTTCACAATTTAGGTGTCTCTCATCCAAGATCAGCTCAGCAATCTACTGTTGTTCCATCCACATCCCTTCATCCTCCATTCATTGTCCAAACCACTCCACTTCGGCCCACTTTTCCTGTTGTTAATCCACCTTTTGTGAATCCACCCCCACCACATATCATGGCAGCATGGTATGCTCCCTTAGTCCTTCTTGTACCATTAGTCAATCTTCCAGAGGACTATCAGTCCAAAATTCCATTGTATGATGCTAGTAATGCTACAACTGCATCACAACATGTGGATAAGATGAATGAATACTTTGACAGAAATGAAATTGATGATGATTCTTTCAAGCTTAGATCATTTGCTCAAATTCTGGGGGGAGAAGTAAGAAAATGGTTCAAAGGTTTAACCCCCCATAGTATCAACGATCTTCAAGCCTTCCATCAGACATTCTTAAACAAATGGGAAGTAAAGAAGAATCCTCTCCAAGTCCTTTTTTATTACAAGAACCTCCATAGAAACACGGGGGAAAGTGTACAAGATTATTGTACCAGATTCAACAGTGTATATAATGCACTTTCCCCAGATCTAAAACCTCCACAAGGCTCAGCGTTAAACAAGTTTCTTGAAGGGTTTGACCCTGAAATAGCCTATCAGCTGAGAGAGAGAGATCCTGCAACTCTTGAAGAGATGCAAAAAGGTGCTCTTGCAGTGGAAGTCAACTTGATGGAGAAGAGAGCAAGAATGAAAAATGAGAAGAGAGTGTCCTTTAGAGAAGAAAATACACCCTCTACTTCCAACTCAAAGATGGAGAAAATGATGGAGGAGATGATGAATAAAATGAGCATCCTTGAGAGAGCACAAGCCAGTCAAAACCAAACTGCTCCTCAAAATAGAAACCAGAACCAGAATCAGAATTTTAGAAGGAACCAACCTCCAAATAGACCTAGGGAAGATGATCAACAGATCACTCCTCCCTTTCATCAAAACTATGTAAGTGAGGTTGAGGAAACAAATGACATAATAGAGGAAGATGATATTGACATGCTGGGGGTAGATAATGATGACTTTGAGATTCATTATGATATAAAACAAGGTCTATACACACCTTATGATGACAAAAGAGATGATGATGAAATTTATTATCAAGACATGGAAAATGTTATCATAGTGTCTCAAAAGGAGTATGACCTTAGAAGCAAGAAAAATATAGAAACCCCCAATAACCAAAACCTCTGAAAAATCTTCACAAAACAACACTACAACCAAGCCTAAAGTTGTCAAACAAAAGGAAAAAACAGTGGTCATTAATTCTAATAAAGGTAGAGAGAAAGGTACTCAAAACAATGAAAAAAAGAGTGTAGACATTAGTAGTACTAACACTCTAGCTAGTACTCCTATTAAGACCATTTTATCAAATGTAAATAGAAAAAATCAGCAAGTTGATGTTGCTGATAGACTGGCACCTAGTAAGGCTGAGACAAGTTCTTCGAAGAACCAAATTCCTTTCAGCCTAGAGCAAGAAATTTCAAAGATCAAAATCTCTGTTCCCCTGACTGAGTTAGCTGCCCAGAATGTATATAGAACCCAAATCTTGAAGGTTTTAAATATTGAGGATAATAATGACATAGTCAATCTTAATGATGACCAGCCAGAGCTCATTTTTGGTCCTAAGATTGAAGGTAGATATCAAGAGGGACCTATTCCTCCCTTTTATGTACGTTTAAATGTTCATGACAAGATTTTACATAACGCTATGCATGATTCAGGTGCCTCTCAGAATTTAATGCCCAAAGCTGTCATGGAGAGCCTAGGCCTTGAAATCACCAAACCTTACAAAGACCTTTACTCCTTTGACGCAACCAGAGTAAAATGTTTAGGATTAATTAAATATCTCTGTGTTAACTTAGCTCAAATTCCAGCCAAATTTTTAGTCATGGATATTGTTGTGGCTGATGTGCCCCCAAAGTATGGAATGCTATTATCTAGGTCTTGGGGAGCTAAGTTACAAGGAACTATGCAGATAGACATGACCTATGCGACCATCCCTGTTTTCAATCAAACAAGAAGACTTTATAGGGAGTCTCATATGCGATACATGGTGACTAGCCAAGACAGACCACAGAACTCTCCCCTTTATTCTATAAACATAGGCCTGTATTCTTTTATCCTTTTTAATCAAGAAATATTAGATGAACAAGTAACTTTAACAGAGTTAATGGCCGATAGAGAGGAGGAGGAAAACACCACAGAAATGTATAAACAGTTTGCTAAACCCGTGAACTTTATCGAATCAAACGTAGGTCTTGAACTAAAAATCATACGTCCATCATGTTTCAGCCTTGACGGTCAAGAAATAATTCGTCAACTTAACAAGAAACCAGAATAATTAAAACAAATTCAACTAAGCGCTAATATTCAAAAACAAACCAAAAGCATGCTTGTTGAGGAGGATAGTCAAACTGTTGAACCCGAGACTAATCCTCTGTGGAGTATGAACTTCGACGGATCCTACACTAAGAACAATGCTGGTGCAGGGGTCTAGATTCATGACACTAAGAATAATCACACAGAAAGCCTTTCCTGTAGATTAAACTTCCAGTGTTCGAATAACATAGCGGAATATGAATCCCTTCTCTTAGGCTTACGATTGTTGAAGAAGTTAGGAGCCAAAAGAATCAATGTGTATGGGGATTCAGATTTAGTCATTAGGCAAGTCAATGGGGAGTATAATGCAAATCATCCCAGACTTAGGGCCTACATAAATGATGTCATCGACCTTTTAAAAGTTTCGAGGAGTCCAAATTTATTTTTGTCCCAAGAAAAGGAAATATTGCAGCCCACAATTTAGCTTTTTCAGCTAGAACATGCTTAACGCCATATGAAACCAAATACTGCACAACTCAGATAAAATTTAGACCAGCCGTTCCTGATAACAAAAAATATTGGCAGGTGTTCGACGGAGACAAACAAATAGAAGACTTCATGCAGTTCAGAAACGAATTCGAACTACCAAGTTCAGATTCAGATTACGAAACCGACTGCCCTAGTGAAGAAAATTTTCTTGATGAAGAACAAAGGTCTCCTGAACTTGCTAATATAAACCTGTTACCTAGCAAACTTGAAAACAAAATGGAGATGAATGTAGAGTTTGAAACAGGGGAGTTAGAAACCTTGTAGTCTAATGATGAAAGTTTGCCAAAGGGTCTGGCACCATTAGAAGAGTTTTTTTATTTTAACGATGTGGCCAAGAAGCCAAAACTGGAACCTGTAGATACTGAAGTGGAAGACTGAAATATAGACAGTGAACTTAAACTGAAAATGATCAAACTGTCTAAAACTTTACCAGCTCACATTAAACTCAAATACATAGAGTTGTTTAAATAATTTTCTGATGTTTTTTCTTGGAGTTACGAAGATCTGAAATCCTATGACACTGAAATAATACAACACAAAATTCCTCTCAAAGAAAACAAAAAACCATTCAAACAGAAACTGCGCAGAATAAACCCTGTTTAGCTGCCTATGGTCGAGAAGGAAATCAGGAAAATGTATGAAGCTGGTATTACTGTCCCTATTAGATATTCTGAGTGGGTGTCTAATATGGTGTCAGTTAGGAATAAAACTAGAGAGATCAAGATTTGTATAGACTTTAGAGACTTAAACAAAGCTTCATTAAAAGACAACTACCCTTTGCCCAAGATGGACCATATTTTACAAAGGGTGGTAGGGTCTAGAAGAATTTCTTTGCTTGATGGCTATTCAGGGTACAATCAGATCTTAGTTCACCCTGCTGATCAATTAAAGACAACCTTTACTACACCGTGGGGCACTTTGATGTATGTGAAAATGCCCTTTGGTCTAATGAATGCTGGAGAAACCTTTCAGAGAGCCATGGAAATAGAATTCTCTGAAGAGTTAGGCTACTTTATCATTATATACCTTGATGATGTTACTGTGTTTTCAAAAACAGATGAAGAGCACTTAAAACACTTAATAAATTTTTTCAAGAAATGCATAAAGTTTGGGATATCTTTAAACCCTAAGAAAACACTATTTGGGCTCCAAGAAGGTAAAATTTTTGGGCACATTATTTCAGAAGAGGGTATTAAGATAGATCCCAAGAGGATTGAGGCCATATTGCAAATATCTCATCCTCAAAACATCAAGGAATTGCAATCTTTCATTGGAAAGATTAAATTTTTGAGAAGGTTCATCCCCAATTTGGTTGAGCTTCTTAGAAATATCAAAAAAATGTTGAAGAAGGAGCAAGGGGTAAAATGGACCTTGGAAGAAAAGAATTCCTTTGAGCTAGTGAAGCAAGCGTTAACCAAAACACCAGTTCTAATAAGTCCTGATTTTTCAAAAGATTTTTATATTTTTTTGTTTGCATCAAAACATACCATAGTTGTTGTCCTTTTACAGAAAAAATCCACTAGGACAAGAGCAGCCTATTGCATTCTTTAGCAAGGCATTGAGGGATGCCCCTCTGAAGTATAACATTATGGAGAAGCAAGCTTTTGCTTTGATTAAATATTTGAAAGACTTCAGAGTATACATCTTGCACTCACACATCATTGCCTTTGTCCCAAATGCAGTTTTGAAATACATTCTAACACAAGATCCAGATGGTAAGAGAGGTAAGTGGATTGATGTTATTCTTGAATATGATTTAGAGATAAAGCCTACTAAACTCATCAAATGCCAAGGTCTAGCTAGATTAATGGTTGAATCCAATTTTGAGGTTCTCGATATTAATATGATTAATGCTTTGGACGAACACGAGGAAATCTCAACTCCCATTGTTGAAGATCATTTTATGAATTCCTTTTGGTATGCTAATATTATTTATGTTTTTCTTAATTTAAATACACCTCCTGGTTTGAAAAAAACAAAGGCAAGGTTCCTAAAGTTAAAATCTGTAAACTATTGCATTATAGATAGATGTCTTTATTGGAAAAATGCAAGTGGTGTATTGCTTAAATTTTTTCCTGAGCATGATGCAAAGAAGGTTAAGCACGAGCTCCATGAAGGAGAGTGTGGAGGTCATTTGTACTGGAAGACAATAGCCAACAAGATTTTGAGGGCTGGTTTCTATTGGCCTACTCTTTTTCCTGATATACACAAGATGATCATTGCCTGTCATAAATGTCAACTTTTTGAAGGAAAAATAAAACTGCTACCCCTACCTCTGCATCCAATCACTGTTGAAGCTCCTTTTCAACAGTGGGGACTTGAATTCATAGGAGAAATCCATCCACCATCTTCTGCTCATCATAGATGGATCCTCACTGCCACAGACTATTTCACTAAGTGGATAGAAGCCATAACTTGTAGGCAAGCCAATGATTCTGTTATTATAAAATTTATTGAGACTAATATTCTCTCTAGATTTTGCTATCCTACCAAGATCATCACTAATAATGCAGTAGCATTTGGATCAAATAAGATGGTTGAATTCTGTCACAGATATCAGATAACATTGGGGCATTCCACGGCCTATTACCCTCAAGGTAATGGACTTGCAGAATCCTCAAACAAAAGTTTAGTGAACATAATCAAGAAACTGTTGGAGGATAATAAAAATTCTTGGCACACAAAGATAGTTCATGCACTTTGGGCTGACAAATTGACTTTGAAGAAATCTATTGGCATGTCACCTTTCCAGCTTGTGTATGGTACTGATGCAATTTTCCAACCATCCTGGGTATACCAGTCATGAATTTGATTCAAGATTTTCAAACTGAAGATAATGACATGATTAGGAGAATAAATCAGACCATTCATCTTCAGCAAACCAGGGAGGAGGTTTATAAAAAATCATTGCAAAAACAGGACATCATTAAAAAGCTTTTTGAAAGAAGAACAAAGGCCAGCAATTTCAATATTGGGGACAAATTTTTGAAGTGGGACTCAAGGAAGGAAGACAAGGGCAAGCATGGAAAATTTGACAACTTATGGCTTGGCCCTTACTCTATCCATTCAGCTGCTGGTAATAATGCCTATTTCTTGCAAGAGTTGAAAGGAGCAGAATTGTTTGGGGGTCCTGTCAATGGCAAGATCCTTAAGCATTACTTCTCTTGATCCATGTTATGTTCTGAAATCCTTTTTGTCTTTTGGCTCATTGTAAATACTTCACCCATCATTTCATTCAAATTTATAAACATCAAAAATACAAAAAATAATGAAATAATGAAAAGAGGGCAGATTGTGAAAATAAGAAAGGTATAGCCCCATACCAAAAAAGAGAAACAAATTCTGAAAGTGTGCAAGCTTAAGTGCCACTCCTGAAAAACACACTCCTAATTAGTCATACTGCCTAATCTTGACTAATTATTTTTAAATTTACTGCTAATAGGATGGTGAATTCGATTTTTCAAACTGTTTAATCTTGGCTTATCAATAGGTAGTTTAGGATAGAAATTAAAGGTTCAAGCATGCTCAAAATCTGAACCTAAGTTTCCAAAGAGAATGACTCAAATCTGTTTCAAATTCTGAGTAAAAAAAGATGTGAATCTGGTTCTAATCAGTTCATAATCTGAACCAGTTTACAAAGGAAAGACAGCTCAAACAAAAGTCAAAACAAAGCTATAAAAAAGATGAAGGAAATGCTTTGAAATTTCAGATCCTAAGCCTTCCATTTTGTTTTAATTTTCTGCAAAATAAGATCTATGTGCAGCTTTTTTTTATGCCATAGATCAAAAACAAGTTAGACTGTTCAATCCTGACTTGTATGCTTTTAAATTTATGTTACATAATTTAGTGAATAAAATCTGTTGGACAGTTTAATCCCAACAGATAGTAGATTAGGTAGATAATCATATGGGCTCAACTGTTTAATCTAAGTCCATGGAGAAATAAGGAGTAGAAATAGATTAGATTTCCTGCTTTCAAAAGAATAAAATTTTGTAAAAGAGTTTTCCAATCCAAGTGCACTCTAAAGAATAAAAAGTGTTAGATCTGTAGGATTGGGTAGGTAGAAAGCTTGTTGATGAAAGATCCATTGTTTTTATGGCTACTAACCTGATTTCAGAACAAAAGAAGATCATTCAAGGAAAGAAAGGCATCCCAATGGATGAGGCACTGATCAGCCTCCCATAGAATGCAATTCTGAAGTTCTTGATGCCTTCAAGAAGGCACCATCCCCAAGTGGAGCCACTATTAGCCACCTATAAAATTTGTTATACCAAAAGGTGGCTAAATCATTTTTTTGGATCCTTCAAGGAACAAATTTTATTGAAAAAAAATGTTATCTCTTGAAGACTCTTGAAGGCCTCATGCCTCTGTCCAAAATCTTCCCTACTATGCCCATTTTACACTTTGGAATTCTGTTGATTTCATGAGGAAAGACTGCTGCAAAATCCCTTTTTCCCCCTCCTCCATTAATAAAACTATCCTTCATTTTTCTCCCCTTTTTCCTCCATTAAATTCCTCTATTTTCCATGATTCCCCTTTTTCCATTCATGAAAATAATTTTCCATAGTTTAAAACTCATTTTTAAACTATACCGAAACCCCCAAAATCCATCAAAAACATTGAAAATTTCATAAAAAATACCATTTTATGTTGCAGACTTAAGCCCCCTTGGGCTAAGTCCCAAACCATTTCCTCATTGTATGCCCTGGTGCTGGAAACATGCACTAGACCCATCGGGTGCTTATCGCATCGGAGTTTTTCCTTTGGGAGCATTTTTAATGTCTTTTCCCCACCTCCGCTTGCGATGGCCCGATTACGCAATCCAACAACCATGCTCCTCCCCACACCCTCTGAAGCAGTAAAACCAAATAACACAGGATTTTGTAATGTAGTTTTGTATTCTGCAGGTGTTTGAATGAAATTCTGTTTTATGAGTTAGATTCTATACTTCATGATCGACTATCGATCACTGGAAGGATCGATAGCGCTCCAGTATGGTACTGTAATGTTGTCGCCCATAGGAGTTGCAAACCTTGTCCAAAGGAAGAAACCCGCTTATATAATAAATAAATCTAGAATGAGTTAATGGAGCCACAGTTCCGAGTTTTTAACTTGGAGTTTAATGGACCGAAGTGAATAAGAAGCAGGGTGTTAACCCCTATTTAACCTATGGTCACTTACTGTTCAAAAGACGGAAGCAGTTTTGATCGCACCGCTTTTGGTACGGAAAGGAAACCACTCGATAGCAAGCGATCCTATAAAAATTCACCATGTCGACGGGATAATACCGCCTCATCGCTCCCTACCCATGCGTTAAATGTCGACTGTGGGCTCAGCATGACATTAGTGTACGCCGTCCGATCTGAGGCTGGCTCATCGAACAGTGATTGCACTAAAAGGAGCTTGGGGGATAAACTAAGGTATGGCGTCATCCATGGCCCATAATCAATCACCCTGGTCCCCACAGCCATGACAGCAGTCCCACAAAGTCGGTGGTACCCAACACCTAGTCAGCACACACGTGACAGCAACTGATTGGAGCGAGTCTTGTTTGGTTGTTCGCATGGTCGTGAAATCCGGACTCGATAAGCTTTATATGCGGATTTCATAAAAGTTTCAGGTCACAAACACCCCGACGTCAACAAGCTCCTTTTGTGACCCGAAATGGTTTATGCAGCTTTGTTTCATCGAGAGTTTTGAAGTCCGGGGTATATCATTTGATAAACGGTTATTATATGGTTTTTTCATTATACTGAAGAAAAAGCCGAAGGCTGGGGTTCAATTCTCACGCCTTCAATTTATTAAAAGGAAGCCATCCATGGGTTAAATTTCCACACCTCGTCAATGATTCATGGGCATTGATGCCTCGCGATCCTTGCGCAGCACTGCACATCAACAAAAACACAGTGAATAAATCACAAATGAAGAGTATCAGTGTCGAAGACATAAACACACCAGAATAGGAGATTGAAGACAGATCTGTGGGGATTACAGCTAAGATTGATTATCAAAAGCCTAATTCTCCCAATTAAGACACAGTTAAAAGAAAATCCTAGATGTTTATCAGACAGAAGGCCTCCACCGCCACACTTGAGGCAAATTTATTCCTCCCAGCTACCACAGTGCCACTTGTGCCTCAAGGCATTCAAACACAGGCCGAAATTTATTGATCAAGATCAGATATTTGCCTCAACGCAGCCAGAGTGTTAATTATACAAATAAAATTAATGATAAAATATCAGCAGAGTTACTTTGACATGACACAGAGCCTCAAAAGTCAATAAGAGCTCCCACTGAGCTTAATCTTAAATGAAAAACATTAATACAGACAAAACACCTGTAAACTTCTTCATCAAGCCCCCCAAAGGCCGAGAAGCCATTAAGACTGTATTAATTATCTTTGGAGATCTTTTATCAGATCTCACCTCCTCATTCTTCTATAAATACTACTGGAGAACATGAGGAAGGGGTTGGTTGTTGAACTTTGAAATATACTTGAGCTTGAGACTTCTACTTGTAAATAGTGTTCACTGGCTCTTGAAGCTCTGCTTGTGATAGATAAGTTAGTCTGGGAAGTGTAGATGATTTCTAAGCTAAAGCATTGGACTTAGAGCTGTAACTGGTTTGGAGCATCAATACAAGCTGATTTATGTGATCCCGGTCTATGTCGACGGTGATGTTATTTCTTATTGTAAATTTTTATTTTATTTCTATTTTCAATGTGTTCATATTCCCTTATAAATAAAAACATGCATAGAGTTAGGACCTACTATATATCAGTAACCTTCTCTGGCTGAAAATATTTATCTACATGTTTTCTTCCAATTCGTGTTATTTAGGAATGATTTAATTCAGTTCTAAGCATAGGAATGCTGGCGTTCCCTCGTCCTATTTCTTTAGCTAATTATTATTCTTAAAGGTTATTTTCAGTATATGTTAAGTAGAGATGAACTAAGGAAGATATGGTGTGCCTTGGTCCTATTTTTATCCCCAAAGACTATCTGAATGTTTCCCTTGGAATGTGTTGAAATTTGGCTAGTGTTGAAACACTTACCAGATCTTAGGCCATTCTTTGTTATCTTTGTGATTGTCTTGAAAGTTACCAAGTAGAGCAGAGCTAGGAGAGGATTTGTGGTGAGTCCGGCCCGCTAGTTTCTACTCCAACAGTTGCCTTCAAGTTTCCCTTTGTTTTAAAATGTTTTTCTATTGAAGGTGCATCAAAAGTAGGCTAGTTTATAAATACTTACCTAATCTTAGATTAGTTTTATGTCTATCTTAAGTGTGTGTCAAAAGGAGGCTAGTTTAGAAGTACTTGCCTGATCTTAGGCTACTCTTTGTTCTTCATTTGTATAAATCCCCTTATTTTTGTAACACTTCATCCCATAAAATCAAACTTTAAAGAGATCCTTAGACATAGATGACTTGCCCCATGGACCACTCTTGAACTTGATTGTTTCAATTAAACCCTATTATGACTCCATGGCCCAATGGACTAAAACCTGCAATTATCTATCTTCTTGGCCAAAGCTTGTTCTATTTTCTTGCAACTTCACACCTTTGAAACTCTTTGCATTGAGAAATTTCCACCTCAAATAATAATCATGCTCAACCATCCAAAAAAAAAACAAAACCCTCAGCCTTCATAACTAGCCTAACATCATTACTATAAACTTCAAATACAACTCCATCTTTGCACCTATTGGAGAGATCCCTCTCTGGATTCAGGAGGGCTAGATCCTAGAATCCCAAAGTGGTTGAAATAATGTTCTCCCTGCAGTTGGACTTTTTCCAATATTGCTAATTATAGGGTGCCAACACAGTGGATATATAAGGTCTTTCAAGTGAAATGAAATGGACATCTATGGTTTATAATGAAAAGTAGAACTAAGGGCAATTAAGAATCCTTAATTATATGTACTACTAAACAAAGGAACTTAAAACATTATCTGAACATGAAGAGGCATTCCATAGGCAGGGCTAACCATAAATTCTAGAAACCACACTTCAACAAATAATATTTCCAAGACGAACTTCTCTAATGAAATATAGAAGGTGAGAAACTCATTTAACTTCTAGTGATTTCACCTTCAAGGATAAGAAAACATTCAAGATTCATAAATAACTACATTCATAAAAGAGGGAACTCCTAGAAATATTTGATTACATCTATAAAGACCTTAAAAAAAATTATTTAAGTAGGAGCAAAGGATATGATCGGTAAAAAACCTCTTTGGCACACTTTAAACAATGGTACTTTAAAGGGAGACTTCAGAAATAGTTTTTAAGTGGCAGTAAGTAGGCAAGGAAAACCATAAATCATTCTTGAGACCAACTGTATTGAACTTTTTAAGAAATAAACAAGCATAAGGGTTCTAGAGAGAAATTAATAATTCTCTATAATACCTTAGCAAAAGAAAACATTAAGACAATCAAGAGTAAACAGAACTAAGGTGCTTTCAAAAGACATTTCTTAGCCTAAAATTTTTACTCTACTGTAACAGAGAATGGTGAAACATAATGGAACAGGAAATAACAATAACATATTTAGAGTACTTCACCAACAACCAAGCTCTGGGATCCAATGACAGAGCTTTCTTCATCAACAAACATGTCGAAACATCCACCAGTTCCAAAACATCAATTTTCTTTCAACTTTAGCAGAACTATGTATTACTTCATATAGTTACCAAATGCCAACGATACAATGAGTTCAAATGCAGTATTTATGCTGCAAATGAGGAGGTGGAACTGATAAAGGGTTCAAGAGTCATTAACTAAAGAGTAAATGCATTCCTAACCTTGAAAACCATGCAAGGCATAAGGTAGGAAGATATTCAACTACTTCTTTGTTTTAATAACTCTGTCTTAACTTCTGATAGAAAGATAGGAGAAAAGTTTTGACTTTTAAGGCTTATCCTTATCTTTACAATAAATATCCTGATAGTTTTAAATATTTTATTTTAGTGTAATAATTGTTTGTTTGTATTTGTAGGTATAAATTATGCCAAAGGTGTCAGTTAGATATTCTGAGGGAATTACTTCTCCTGTTTGATGTATTCGAGGTTGTCATTAGCTTATCTTTCCTTTTCTTCATCATCAAACTTGGTAATGGGCCTTTAACTTTTATTTCCCTTTAATTAATCCTTTTTTCTGTGTTTTATCCTTGGTCCTCTTTAAACAACTATTCATTTGTTATTTCTTTGACTTTAGAGCTTCTATCTTTAACTATGTTTTCACCTTTAATCTTCATTTAAGCCTTTAATCTCAGTCTCTGTCCTTTGGTATTTTGTTGTTCAAACTTCATTGATTTCTTTGTTTATGTCTGTAGGAGGCTTTTTTGGTGCGTTGGAGGGTTTCATAAGGATCTCGATGGTCATGAAGCACCAATTTCGTCCTTTTTTGCAAACCATGGATCTCTTTTCTTTGTTTCAGATCCTCGGATCATCATCCTAGGACCTCAGTCACTAATTTTAATTGTAGGATGACCCTCTGGGATCAGGGTTATCATTAAACCTACACATATAAACAAAAACATTAATAAAATCCTACGTTCTGGCTAAGACTAGTTTTCAGAGGCTTATGGAGGGTTCGAGAGAAATTTTCAGAGGAAGGGGTTTTTGCAGGGAGGGGGCCTTATGGCAAAAAACTGAAAGAACCAGAGGAATATTTGAATCTAGTGTGAAAATAGAGAATGGAGGTTTTGTAGAAAACTAGGGTGGTATTCGTGCGGACAGAAGGTGGTAAGCGGTTTAGGCCTTTTCGAACGTGATTCCTTTCAGTGATTGCCACGCATCCTCGGTAAAACCACCCATTTCACGTGGAAATGGGTTGTTAAACCCTGACATAAAATTTTGTGTGATATTGATCAGTAGTAGTTGGATCTGAGTGAGTCATATCAACGGTGTGGGTTCATCCCGACAGGCAAATTTGATCGGGTAGACGTGGTAATGGAAGACAGGTGTCGAAGGGGGATTGGATGGTGGTCTTCTGAGTGGAGGGTGGCACCAAATGGGTGACGTAGGCTCCTTCGTTGGGTTAACATGATGGAAAGGTAAGGTTGGATGATAGCCGTCGGATCACTATGATAGACAGTTGGGATTTGTTTGGAGGGGCGAGTAGACAGGGTGTCAGGAAAAATGAAGAAGGGCCTTAAGGAAAGGGGGAGGCGTGGTCCTGTGAGAAGTGGATAGGACTAGGGTTTAAGAGGAGGGGAGCTTGGGAAACAGGGAAAGGTCACACCCCTGGGTTTTATGAAGAAAGGGGCTGGGGGCTTAAGGCCTATTTTTTCAAAAAGGGGCGGAATAGGCCAAGAACAGGGTGTTTTAAGCCTTTTTTAAAGGTTTCGATAGGGTTAGAAAGGGGTTTTTTCATGATTTAAAAGGGTTTTTAGCGAGAATGGAGGATAATGAAGAAGAAAAGGTCTTTTTAGAGGGAAAAAGACTGATAGAGAATAGATGTAGGAATGATAAGATGAGGAAATTAAATGGAGATGAAATGGTGGAAATAGCCTTAAATTTGTTGTTTTCTGAGATGGCAGGATAACTTGGAGGCTTTGAGTGAAGATTTTTTGGTGATTTGATAAACTTGGGATAATGAAGGCAGTGAGATTTCTAGAACTCATAATGTTTCTGCAAATATTGTTTCTAGAAATCTGAGATTGTCAACTTAGTCATCTTTGGATAGGATCAAAATTATTGATGAATAACAATGGCTCCACTTGGGGAGGGCAGCTATTCTTTCAAGGTGCCCAGAACCTCAGCTTATGAAATCTTCTAAGTTTCAACAAATCAGTGCCTCATCCATTGGGCAGATTTCTTCTTTTTACTTGTTGATATTCTTTTATTTTTTGACAATTTCAATAAATTTGCAACATGTAATTTCTTCAAACAGCATCTCTACCTACCCAATCTTACTTTTCCTAACATTTTTTTCTTCCTCTTGAGTGCATTTGAACTAGAAAACTCTTTGAAATTTTTATTTTTGAAAACTGAAAATAAACTAACTATCCTATCCTTTTTTCTTCCAAGAGTTCAAATTAAGCTGTTGAACTCTTTTTATTCCATACCTATGCTACTTTGACTGCCAAGATTAAACTGTTTTGCAATCTTTGATTCTCTAGCTATTGACATAAAAATTTAAATCATGGTTCAAATTAGGTTTAGACAGTCTGATCAACCATGGTTGTGGCATTTTGAACAAACTGCACACAAAATTATTTGCATAAAAGAAATTTAGAAAGATAAGGCTATGTTTTTTTCTTTGTGAGGCATCCTTTTCTATCTCTTTGGTTCTGTTTTGAGCATGTGGAACCAGTATCTTTATACTCTCCTAATCTATCCTTTTGAATAAGCCAAGTCTGAAATAATCTTATCAATCAGTGTTTCTTCTAACTTATCAACGTAAATTTAAAGCATGTTCAGCCATGATTAGGCTAGATGACTGAACAAGAGATCCTTTTGAACTAGTAGTGGCATTTAGACTTGCTCACTTTTAGAAAATTCTGTTTTTCGGGTATGGGGCTATACCTCTTCTGAATCTGCCCTCTTTTCCTTTTCTTTTCTTTTATTGTTTTTGTATTTTTCATGATTTCTTTCCAAATGAGTTATGTACAATATAATAAAAACTTTGAAGCTATGACTCTTGACAGAAGTAGTGCTTGAGCATCCTGCAATTGACAAGACCTCCAAATAGGTCTTCTCCATTCAGCTCTTGCAGAAAGAATGCATTATGACCCTGTATAGAATGAATGATGTAGGGCCCCTTCCATATATTTTCAAATTTGCCATGTTTTATCTTTTCTTCCCTTCTAGAATCCCACTTTAGAACTATATTTCCAACTTAGAAATCATTTACTTTAGTCCCTTTATCAAATAATTTCTTGATGCCTTCTTGGACTATTTTTGTTCTCTTATACACTTCCTCCCTGGACTGCTGCAAATGAATGGTCTGATTAATCCTTCTCTGCATATCATTTTCCTCAGATTGTACTTCTTGGAGGAGTTTCATGACTGGAACTCCTAGAGATGTTGGGAAGATTGCATCCATAAAATAAACCAGTTGATATGGAGACATATTTATTGATTTCTTGGTGGTCAAAATATTAGCGCATAAGGCATGAATTAGCTTACTATGCCATGATTTCTAGTTTTGCTCCAACAGTTTTTTGATAATATTGACAACGATTTTGTTGGAGGATTCAGCTAATCCATTTCCTTGGGAATAGTAGGCAGTGTAATGACCCAATGTAATATGATATTTATAGCAGAAGTCAACTATTCTTTTAGACTTGAAGGCAACAACATTATCTGTGATAATTTTTCTAGGGCAACCAAATCTGGATAATATGTTAGTTTCAAGGAACTTGATAACGACAAAGTCAGTAGCATTCCTAGAAGGTATGGCTTCAATCCACTTGGTGAAATAATCAGTGGCATTGAGGATCCACTTATGTTGGGCCGAAGAATATGGGTGTATTTCCCCAATGAAGTCCAAGCCCCATTGTTGAAAGGGAGCCTCAACACTGATGGATGTAAGGGTAAAGGTAGGAGTTTTATTTTGCCATAAAAAATTTGACACTTATGGCAAGACACAACAAGCTTTTGAGTATCTAGGAAAAGGGTGGGCTAATAGTATCCAGATCTAAGGATTTTATTTGCTATAGTATTCCAGTAAAGATGTCCTCCACATTCTCCCTCATGCAGCTCATGCATGATTTTTCCTGCATCAATCTCAAGCAAACATTTAAGCAATATTCCAACAGCATTCTTCCAATATAAAACCCCATCTAATATACAATAATTTAAAGCCTTTTGTTTTAAAAATATATCTTTAGTTTCAGACAGAGAAGGAGGGGTATTCAAATAAAGCAACACATATATGATATCAGCATACCAAGGTGAATTCACAAATTTTTTTTCAATAAATGGAGTTGTGAATTCTTTTGTTTCTTCCAAAATATCAACCATATTCATATCTAGTGCTTGGAAGTTTGACTCAGCCATGATTTTTTCTAATCCCTGCCCTTTGATTAATTTGGTGGGCCTGATTTCTAAGTCATATTCTAGAATAATAGAAATCCAATTTCCCCTTTTACCATCAGGGTCTTGACTTAGAATGTCCTTGACAACAGTATGAGAGAAAAAAGCAATGATGTGAGAATGTAAAATGTAGACTCTAAAGTCTTTCAATGCTTTTACCAAGGCTAAGGCTTGTTTCTCCATGATGTTATATTTGAGTGGAGCATCTCTTAAGGCCCTACTAAAAAAGGATATTGGTTGTTCTTGCCCCATGATGCTCTTTTGTAGTAATACTGCAGTTATTGTATGTTCATATGCAAAAGAGAAGATGTAGAAATCTTTGGTAAAATTAGGACTGATAAGAACCAGTGTTTGAGTAAGAGCTTTTTTCACTAGTTCAAATGATTGTTTAGATTGTATTTTCCATTTAACACCTATCTCTTTCTTAAGCATGTTTGTGATGTTTCTTAATAGCTCAGCAACGTTGGGGATGAACCTCCTTAAAAAAATTATCTTCCCAATGAAAGATTGTAATTCTTTGAGGTTTCTAAGATGGTTGATTTTCAATATGCCATCAATACTTTTAGGGTCTACTTTTATTCCCTCTTCAAAAATTATGTGACCAAGAATCTTTCCTTCTTGGAGACCAGAGAGTGTCTTTTTGGGATTCAAAGATAAGCCATATTTCCTACATTTCTCAAAAAACTTTCTTAAATGAATCAAGTGCTCTTCATCAGTTTTAGAGAAAATAGTAATGTCATCAAGGTAAATGATTATAAAATAGCCTATGTCTTCTGAGAGGGCTATATCCATGGCCCTTTGGAAGGTGGCCCCTGCATTCATCAAATCAAATGGAATTTTGACATACATGAATGTACCCCAAGCTGTAGTGAAAGTAGTTTTATGTTGATCACTTGGGAGTACTAACACCTAATTGTAACTTGAGAACCCATCCAACAATGATATTCTCCTAGACCCAACGACCCTTTGAAGTATGTGATCCATTTTTGGCAAGGGATAGTTGTATTTTAGGGAACCTCTATTTAGATTTCTAAAGTCGATGCAGAGCCTACTTTCCCCAGTATTTTCCTTGACTGATACTAAGTTGGAAACCCACTATGAATATCTGAGGGGAAATATGATCCTAGCATCATACATTTTCCTAATTTATTTCTCAACAAAAGGCAATAAAATAGGGTTTATCCTTCTTAGCTTTTGTTTGAAAGGTTTCTGATTTTCCTTAAGAGGAATTTTGTGTTGAATGATGCTGGTATCATATGATTTTAGATCCTTGTATCCCTAGGCAAACACATCTCTAAATTCTTTGAAAAGTTCTATGTATTGCTATTTGATATGAGCAGAAAGAATGTTGGATAGCTTGATCATTTTGGTTTCTTCTAGGCTTCCTATGTTATATTCTTCTATATTTGTTTCTATAGGCTTTATTCTTGGTTCTTTGGCTACATCATTAAAATCAAAGAACTTCTCTAATGGTGTAAGACCTCTTGGAATTGTATTATTTTTACATTGTAAAACTTCCAGGTCTTTTTGGTCTGTATTGTCAACTATTTATGTTTCAAAAAGATTTTCAAATTGATTTATACTGGCAGAAAAGGACAACTCTGTTTCAGGGATTTTTTCATTATTTAAACAATTTTCTTCATGGCTAGTGTTTAATGTTGGTATGTCAAAGTCATTTTTTGATTGTAGAAAATCATCTATCTGTTTGTCTCCTTCAAACAATTGCAAATAGTCTTCATTGTCAGGTACTACAGGCCTATTTTTTACCTTGACATTGAATTGTTTATTTACCTGTGGTATTTGGCAATCACTAGCAACAACGGCAAGTTCATTTGCTAGATTTTTTTGAGCTATTGGGATAAAAATAGGTTCATATTTTTCAAAGGTTTTTAGGAGATCAAGGGAAACATTCCTATATGTTGGGAATCACAATTTCCGTTAGACCAAAACCCACAGGTGTTAGTCAACGATCGCATCGCCAGAGATAAGGATCCATGACAGGCGGTTATTCCATGTCACGAAACACATGGGGAGTGTTGGTTTATCCAATGTCCAACACTATACTCTCTGAGTTTTGGGTTTTTGGCTGAATATTCCCCTTTAATATGTCTAATGATTAACTCAAAATCTCCTTGGACTGATATTTTATTAGCTCCTAAATCTTTGAGCCAATGTAGGCCAAGGAGGAGGGCTTCATATTCTACAATGTTATTTGTGCATGGAAAATCTAGTTTATAGGAATATCCTTTCTTTGTGTTGTGTATCCATACACCAGCCCCTGAACCTAATTTGCTACAAGAGCCATCAAAGCTTATTCTCCAAGAGGTTTCAATCTGATTTTCATTTCCTTTCTGCTGTTCAAGGCTGCTAGAGTTTGAGTTTTTTTGCAATTGAGTTGAGGGCAGATTGGACTGTTCTGGTGGACTAAATTCTCCTTTGTTTTCCTTTTCTTACTGGCTGATTTCATATTCATTATACAAAATAAAGGAATCTAAATTTGAATGGATAGAATAAACAGGAGTTTTTTTTGGCCTATCTATGTTACTCACCATGTATTTCATATGAGACTCCCTGTATAGTCTTCTGTTTCGATTGAACACTGGGATGGTGGCATAGGACATGTCCATTTGAAGGCTCCCATGAAGTTTGGCTCCCCATGATCTATATAGAAGCATGTCATACTTTGGAGGAATGTCAGCTACTACTATGTCCATAACTAGACCTTTAGCATGAATTTGTACCAATTTGACACATAAATCTTTTATTAGGCCTAAGCATTTGACCCTGCTTGAATCAAAGGAATACAGGTCCTTATATGGTTTAGTAATTTCTAGGCCTAGGCTTTCCATTACTACTTTGAGAATAAGGTTATGAGAAGCACCCAAGTCTAGCATGGCATTGTGCAAGATTTTGTTATGTATATTCAAGCTGACATAGAAGGGAGGGACAACCCCCTCTTGGAATTTTCCTTCAACTTCAAGACCAAACAATAATTCTGGTTTATCATCTGTCAAGTTTAAAGTATCAGTATCACTGCCTATATTCAAATCTTTCAAAACTTGGTTTTTATATACATCTTAGGTTACTAATTCAGCTAGAGGTATGATAATTTTGATTTTGGAAATTTAACCCTCAAGGCTGAAAGGAACTATTGTTTTTGAGGTATTTACATATGTTTTACAATTTACAGTTCTTTCAGCAATTCTGATTTGCTGAATTTTATTTGGATTGTTATTTAGTACAGATTTGTTAAGACCACTAGCAGAGGTACTAGGGTATCTTTGTTCAACACTTTGTTCGCTATTTTTTTCTTTATTTAAATAAAAAAAATTTGCCACTACGTTGGTATTAGTTTTTGTTTTTTTAGGCTGATTTTCTGAAGTTTTCCTAATAGCAATACTAGTATTTTTGTCATTGGAAATCTCTGGGCTCCCTTTGCTTCTAAGATTATATTATTTGTGTACCTCCATGATTTTATTTCAAACGCTAATCTGTAACCTTCAGAATCCTCATCGTTGTTTTCAGTCTATTATGAGGAGAAGAATCCTTGTTCTTCTTCAGTGAGAAAAACATTTGTCTCACTGTCAGATCCTATCAAATTTACATGATTTTCTTCCACTCTTTCAGTTTCCCTTTCCTCCTCTTGATCTACATAATTTTGTTGGAAGGTAGGCCTGATTTGTTGGCCATTATCTCCTTGCTTATCTTGATTAGGATCTCTTCTGAGATTTGGATTTCTATTTCTGTTTTATGGATTGGTTTGATTTTCTCTAGGAGGCACTCTATCATTCAAATTTATCTTTTCAAGCACTCTCTCCATTACCTTTACTAAGTTATCAATTTTGGAATCGAATGATGAGGTTGATGCCATTGTTTCATCCCTGTATGTAACTCTTTTCTCTGATTTTAACCTAGCTCTTTTCTTAATCAAATTTTCTTCCACACTTAAGGCTCCCCTCTGCATAAATTCTAAAGTCAAGGGGTCTCTTTCTCTTAGCTGGTAGGGAATTTATGGATCAAAGCCTTCTGGAAATTTAGCTAAGGCTAGGCCTAGTGGAGGTTTCATGTTTGGGGGAAGTGCATTATACACACTATTGAATCTAGTGCAATAATCTTGGACACTTTCCACAGTATTTCTCTTGAGGTTGTTATAGTATGAAAGTATTTGGAGAGGGTTCTTTTTAATTTCCCATTTGTTTGTGAATGTTTGATATAAATTAGGGAGATCATTTATGCTGTGAGGAGTTAACCCTTTTAACCATTTTTTGGCTTCTCCTCCTAAAATTTGAGCAAAAATTCTCATCTTAATAGTCTCTTCTTCTATTTCCATATAATCAAAAGCATCATCCACTTATATACATGTTGTTGAGCAGTAGTAGGTTCATTTCCAGTGAAATGGGGAATTTTGGATTGGTAATCATTGGGTAAAAGAACCAGAGGTTGTGGTAACACTAATGGAGCATACCATGCTGCCATGATATGAAAGAATGTGGGATTTACAAGAGGTGGATTTACAAGAGGGAAAGTGGGCTGACTTGGAGTGCTTTGAACGGTGCATGTGTGGATATGAGTGGAGGAAACACTTGGGCCAAAAAACTGATGATGAGCATATTTTTTATGGAAGGAGCTGAAGTGATGGAGAAGCTGAGAATCAGGTGGAGTAGAAGGTGAGGCTTCTCTGCAAAAGCTCTGTTAAAAATCTGTGGTTTCAAAGTCAGCTTAGTTTAAATCACTTTGAGACTTATTTATAAATAGGTTCTTTGTATGAGGCAAATCAAAGTGAGGATCTTTTAAGACTGTGAGATTTTCAGGGACAGATCTTGTTCTTGGGGTTGTCCTATCAGTAGTTAATTTTCCAGATCTGGAAGTTTCCCACAAAATCCTTTCTGGATTATCAACTATGGTAGGATGGTTAGGGTATGGATGGGATCTAGTATTGACCCTATGTGAAACCAGATTTCAGTTTCCAAGATTTAGAGAGGTTGAGGTTTTTAGGACTATTTTCCAAAGTTTTCCTCTCACAGTGATTTCTATAATAGGGGACTAGGTTTCTAAACCTCATCAGGGTTGGTTAACACAGTACCAAGGAAACCTGGAGATCTAGAGGGGTAATAGGCCTACTGGGGCTAGCAGAGTCGTGAGGTGGAAATTTTTATCTTTTCTGAAGGTAAAATGTTTTATGGTCCACCACCAATGAATTATTTGAAAACCAATTTGAAACGTTTTGGGTTTTCTGAGTTTTTTGTGGTTCTATGGCTGTGAGAGTGTCCTATACCTAATTCAACGCTTAGTTAAGGTGGTGAAACAAACAAATTCCACTCTATGGCTTGGTAGCTGATTTCTTCAAGGTTTGATAAGAGTATCTTAGAATCCTTAGGGTTACTTAGATTGCCACTGATTCAGACAGGTCCTATCATGATCACCATTATGTTTGTAGTGCTCGAAGAAAGCTATAGTTCACTTGGATGAATATTGAGTGTCTTATTTAGGGACTTTTACTTAAAAAGGGTCCCACCATGATCACCATTATGTTGTGGTCCTGTGATTTAGCAGACTGGCATACCAAGTGACAAGGAAACATCAAAATCAATCTTTACAGCTCTAGGACCTAACCTTCCTAGTCTCAAAGAGGGATCTCTCAATTTTTTGCAAAGATGTAAGCTTGTTTTCTTTAAAGGGTTGATTTTAGGCTAGTTATGAAGCATAAGTTTGTTTGATTTTTTGGTTGGACATGATGATCTAGGCAACATAGATAGAAAAGGGAAATCTCGAACTCATTAGGCAATGGAGTGAAGTGGAAGTTGTAAAAAGTTTGTAAATGGATTAGGGGTATTAAAGGGAAAATCTAACTTGGCCAGTGGATCTACAAGGTCTTTCAGGTGAAATGAAATGGACATCAATGGTTTAGAATGAAAAGTAGAACTAAGGGCAATTAAGAATCCTTAATTATATGTACTTCTCAACAAAGGGACTTGAAACATTATCTGAACATGAAAAGGCATTCCATAGGCAGGGCTAACCATAAATTCTAGAAATCACACTTCAGAAAATAATAATTCCAAGACAAACTTCACCGATGAAATATAGAAGGCGAGAAACTCATTTAACTTCTAGTGATTTCACCTTCAAGGATAAGAAAACATTCAAGATTCACAAATAACTGCATTCATAGAAGAGGGAACTCCTGAACATCTTTGATTATAGCTATAAAGACCTTCAAAACAATTATTTAAGCAGGAAAAAAGGGTATGATCGGAACAAAACCTCTTTGGTATACTTTAAACAATGGTACTTTAAAGGGATACTTCAGAAACAGTTTTTAAGTGGCAGCAAGTAAGCAGGGAAAACCATAAATCATTCTTGAGACCAACTATATTGAACTATTTAAGAAATAAACAAGAATAAGGGTTCTAGAGAGAAATTAAGAATTCTCTAGAATACCTTAGCAGAAGAAAACATTAAGACAGTGAAGAGTAAACAGAACTAAGGTTCTTCCAAAAGACATTTCTTAGGCTAAAATTTTTACTCTACTCTAACAGAGAATGGTGAAACATAATGGAACAGGAAATAACAATAACAGATTTAGAGTACTTCACCAACAGCCAAGCTCAGGGATCCAATGACAGAGCTTTCTTCATCAACAAACACGTTGAAACATCCACCAGTTCCAGAACATCAATTTTCTTTCAACTTCAGCAGAACTATGTATTACTTCAAAGTGTTACCAAATGCCAACGATACAATGAGTTCAAATGCAGTATTTATGCTGCAAATGAGGAGGTGTAGCTGATCTAGGGTCTGAGAGTCATTAAATAAAGAGTAAATGAATTCCTAACCTTGAAAACCATGCAAGGCATAAGGTAGGAAGATATTCAACTACTTCTCTGTTTTAATAACTCTGTCTTAACTTCTGATAGAAAGATAGGAGAAAAGTTTTGACTTTTAAGGCTTATCCTTATCTTTACAATAATTGTCTTGACAGTTTTAAATATTTTATTTTAGTGTAATAACTGTTGTTTGTCTTCATAGTTATAAAGTAGGCCAAAGGTGTCAGTTAGATATTCTAAGGGAATAACTGCTCTTGTTTGATGTATTTGAGGCTGTCTTTAGCTTATCGTTCCTTTTCTTCATCATCAAACTTGGTAATGGGCCTTTAACATTGATTTGCCTTTAATTAATACTTTTTTCTGTGTTTTATCCTTGGTCCTCTTTAAACAACTATTCATTCATTATTTATTTGACTTTAGAGCTTCTATCTTTAACTATGCTTTCACCTTTAATCTTCATTTAAGCCTTTAATCTCAGTCTCCATCCTTTGGTATTCTATTCTTAAAACTTCATCGATTTCTCTATTTATGTGTGCAGGAGGCTTCTTTGGTGTGCTAGAGGGTTTCATAAGGATATCGATGGTTATGAAGCACCGATTTCATCCTTTTTTTCAAACCCTGGATCACTTTTCTTTGTTTCAGGTCCTCAGATCATCATCCTGCGACCTTGGTCACTAATTTTGATTGTAGGATGACCTTCTAGGATCGGGGCCATCATTAAACCTGCACATATTAACAAAAAAATTAATAAAATCTTTTTTTCTAGCTAAGAATTCTTTTCAAAGGCTTATGGAGGGTTCGGGAGCAATTTTCAGAGGAAAGGGTTTTTGCAGGGAGGGGGCCTTATGGCAGAAAACTAAAAGAACTAGAGGAATATTTGAATCTAGTGCGAAAATAGTGAATGGTGGTTTTGCGGAAAACCAAGGTGGTATTCACGTGGACAGAAGGTGGTAAGCGATTTAGGCCCTTTCGAACACGATTCCATTCGGTGATTGCCACGCGTCCTAAGAAAAACCACCCATTTCACGTGGAAATGGGTCATTAAACCCTAACATAAAATTTTGTGCAATATTGATCAGGATTTGTTGGATTTGAGTGATTCAGATCAATGGTGTAGGTTCATCCTGATCGGAAAAGTTGATCGAGCGAATGTGGTAGTGGAAGACAGGTGTCGAAGGGGGATTAGATGGTTGTCTTATGAGTGGAAGGTGGGGCCAAATGGGTGACGTAGGCTCCTTCGTTGGGTTAACAAGATGGAAAGGTAAGGTCGGATGATATCCATCGGATCAGTATGATAGACGGTTGGGATTTGTTTAGAGGGGCGAGTAGATAGGGTGTCGGGAAAAATGAAGAAGGGCCTTAAGGAAAGGGGGAGGCATGGTCCTGTGAGAAATGGATAGGACCAATCTCTAGGAGGAGGGGAACTTGGGAAATAGGGAAAGGTCACGCCCCTAGGTTTTATGAAGAAAGGGGCAGAGGGCTTAAGGCCTGTTTTTTCAAAAAGCGGCGGAATAGGCCAAAACAGGGTGTTTTAAGCCTTTTTTAAAGGTTTCAGTAGGGTTATAAAGGGGTTTTTAAACCAATTTAAGGGGTTTTTTCATGATTTAAAAGGGTTTTAGGAAGAATGGAGGATAATGAAGAAGAAAAGGTCTTTTTAGAGGGAAAAGGACTGATAGAGAATAGAGGTAGGAATGATAAGATGAGGAAATTAAATGGAGATGAAATGGTGGAAATTGCCTAAAATTAGTTGTTTTATGAGATGGCAGGATAAATTGGAGGCTTTGAGTGAATATTTTTTGGTGATTTGATAAACTTGGGATAATGAAGGCAGTGAGATCTCTAGAACTCACAATGTTTCTGCAAATATTGTTTCTAGAAATCTGAGATTTTCAACTTAGTCATATTTGGATAGGATCAAAATTATTGATGACTAACAGACTGTACTTGGAATTAGATCAATCACTCCGTCATTTGACGGTAGGTTGGGAGAAAGTTTACGGTAACTAGTTGGAATTTGTTGCTATGGAACAGTAAGGTTTTCCAACAATTTTGAGGCTTCATCCATGTGAGGAAAAATGTGAGTTTGATGACTCCCATTGCATAATCTACAAGGAAACTTAACTTTATTGTTTTTCACAGGAACCTGACAATCACTCGGTGATGGATCAACAGTAAGTTGATGAGATTTTTCTGACCATACTTCCAAGACCCTAGGAATACCAAGACAATTGATAAGAAAATGGTCACCCTTACAAAGCTTGCAAGGGTATTTGGGTTTATGATGCATGTTGGAAGTTTCCTCAACATTACTAACACTTACAACCATCATTGGTTGGTTGAATTCTTTCTTATTTTGCTTCTTCTTCTTCCCTTTCTTCTTCTTCTTAGCCACCTGGTTACTAGCATTAAGGCTTTTACCAAGTGAAGAGGAAGAAAGGGAGGAATAAATGTTGGGCGAAGAAGGTAAAGGGTCAACATAAGGTTGGTGATGTTGAGATGATGAACTCTGTTGAGGTGAAGCATCCAGTTTAGGGGAACAAATTGAGTATTTGGGGCAAACGAAGTTGAAAATAACCATACTTCTAAACCTATTGTAAATCAAGGTAATGACAATGTAGCCATATAAGGAGGACCAACAGTTCCAAAGCAAGGAAAAGTACTAGGATTCTTGTTAAGTGGGGTTCCTTGGTTGGTAAATTCTAGAATAGTTTCCATTAGATTCAACTTCAGTGAATTTTATTAAAAATTTAAAAATATTCACAATTAACAGTTCATACCTAACAATTAAAATTCATAATTCACACCTAAGGTCTCTAAAAAGTAAAAATAAACAAATGATCACACGCTAACAAATCTAGGAGTCAAACCACACACAAAAAATAGATTCCCGCACTAAAAACACTAGTTGGTGATGAAATCCAACATCGTAGAATTTTAATGAAGAAATGGCAGTTGGAAAAGTTACCCCGACAACCTGCTTAATGAAACAGACCAGTGCAAGTTTCTCCACTTAAACCATCTCAAGTGAAGAGAACCCTCCGGAGAGTCCAAGTGAGTCTAGCCGACATCTATTCCAGGTACAATGAGACCTTCCCTCCACCGTCACCTCGGGAAATAATCCTAAAATTTATGGGCACTAAGGTCACCAACGGGAAAAAATATACCTGGCGGTACAGTCTACGATCCGATATACACGCAAGGGCAGAGTAACAAGCTCAATCCCCTTGAAGTCTCCTTGACATAATCCAAGGTTTACCGACAAGTGACGCCAGGCTCCTCAACAATGGTCTATCCGAGGTTTACCGTTTTTAATACATGCACATATTCTATCGTTCCCAATGAGATAGGTATGATTACCTCACTGGTTCGGATATAATATCATGCTTGACTCCTTTAGGAGGAGCTTCCCAGATCATACATGCTACAATTGGATTTTCCTACCGCAAGATTTACTACTTGTTTGTTTGAACTGCCTTGGAAAGTTAACTACAACCTATTTCAAAGCACTAGCCTAAGATATATTGGTGAAAATAGCCCTAGAAAATATAAAAATTTCTAGATGAATTTTAATTAAGCATTGTGTTATTTCGTTGTTATTACTCAGAGGGTAAATGGACATGAAATCAATGGTTTTATGACCTGACCCAAAACTGGATGCAATCGAATATGATAATGTAATATTTTCAATTCGATGAATCCTAACTAAAGTAAGGAGAGAGATTCCATTCACTTCCAATAATGCAAAAATTGATAAATAAGAGAAAATATAACAAATTCTTTGATGCACTAATTTCAGCAAGAAAAAATAATGCTAATCAATTCAAATTTTTATTTTTATGTTTTCAAAACAAGCATAAAAACATGTAAATTCAAATCAAAGAAAATGATCTAAATCTACAATTGATTTTTCCAGAATGTAAACTATGTAGTTGTAATCTGTGCACAATTCACTTGAAAAGTATGCAAATGTAATCTATGCACATTTTTCATTCATATTCTAAAAATGAGAATTCTAATTATGCAAATGTTATCTATGCAAGAGAATTCTCAGACACAGATGATTCCAATGTAATCTAAAGAACCAATCAAGTGTAAGTAAAGAAAATTGGGTGACAATTCATAAGGTCAAAAAATAAAAACACTCAAAGGCGATTAACACTTAGACACAATTTAGCCCTCCCCCCGGTGAATGAGGGGGAATTTGTTTTGCAAAAACAAAAGAAAAAAGATGCAAAATTGTTAAAATACTAAGACAAAGATCAAAGTAATGACCAAAGGAAATCAAATTAAGAATTTCTCAAAAAATAATTTTCAAAACACTGAATTAACTTAACGTAGACTCATGAGATTGTAAAAGTTGCTAAAAGAAATTCACACATAAGATTTTGACAGTCAAGACAAGTTGGGGAAAACACAGAGAATCTGGTAATATAGACTCCTGAAAATAGAATTTTAACTTTTTTCAAAAATTTTCCACAGGTCTGCAGGTTGTAATGGAGAACAGTGCAGTATCGCACTGTTCTAAACTATAAACTACGGATATTACCACACTGTATTTAAATAAAAACCGTGGAGGACAAGAAACACACAGAAAAAAAAAAAAAATCAGATTAAATTTTCAAGGATTCTAGTAATTTATCTACCTAACCCAACTTTTAGACTAATCAAAATCAGAAGACTCTTAAAATTATAACTGAAAAACAAAAAGGAAAACTAATTTCTATTCCCTAGTTGAGTCGCCAATTTGTTAGGCGGACAAATCCCACTTGCGGACAAGAGCGATCTCCCTAGTATCCTAAGGATATCTAGAAACAAACAGACAAATGTAAACCATTTTCTCTATACCACTATGCTTAAGAATTAATAATTAACTATAGAAAGATGCTCCTACCTGAATTCCAACACTTACTTGGTCTTCAATCCAGTCATTCCAGAATTTATCAATCTAGAATATAAGATCTACAATCAAAGACAGGAAAACCCAGATCAGAAGCATCTGCAAAATATGATAATTCAAAAGAAATAATATATCTTAGTGATCAAGGAGTCTAAGAATTAAATCATTCAAAAGATAAATTAACAACTCAATGAGAAAATAGAATCCACTTGTATTAACTTTAAATAAAGAAGAAACCTTACAACCTTTACGCCTTGATTTTTGTACAAGTTCTTCCGTGGTCCCGAACAACTGTTTTCCTCAGTTTGACATGACTCCAACTTTCTGAATCAACATAAGAATATAGCTATGAGTATGTAATCCCTCTCATTCCAATGGTGCCAAATGTGGAGAGTCTAATTTCTTCAGCAATTCTCTTCTACAAGCTAAGAAGTACGTCCCTATACAGTCTACTCTTGAGACTGAAACATGAGTTCAATTTATAGCTGAAGGAAAGTAGTTTCAGTTCAAATAAGGAAGGGATAAATCCCTCTCATCATGGGATATTAGCTCCAAAAACCAAGGGATAACTCCATTTATAATGGGATAAATTTTCATGAATGGAAGGGGCGAAGCTGAACTAGATAGTGCTTCTACAAGGTCCCAGCTGGGAGAATATTTGATTGAATGGGCTTCTAGAACTTAATTTTCTTTTTATTTTACCTTTTACGGAGGTCCGCAGTTTTAATGAGCAGAATGTGTGGGATGTACCACAGGTTTTATAGAAATTAGCTGCGGTACTACGGGGAATGACTAGGAAAAGTGCGGAGCTAGGCTTTTTAGGATTTTTAAGAGCTTTTCTACAGTTCTAAGACTTGGTTCAAGAAATTTAAGTTTTTAGACCTCCAAGGGAGAAATAAATAGGTAATGATGAACCCATATAGACAGCTAAATGTCAAGGTGACAAATTTTAGTGTAACACGCATGAATGAACAAGTGAACCCATTCTTATGTAGTTTGGTCGCACAACTTCTCTATCCAAGCGAACAAGTGTGCACGCAGATCCCTTGGGCCAAGAAATGTCTTGATGTGAGTCTCAGTCGGGGGCTCAAATCGCAGGATCATCATGTCTCGACAGTCCTCCCAATCCTGGAACACCCCCTTATGTGTATCCCACCATCTTGTAGCTCTTGTGCACATGGCTAGATTAAAGGCCCATAACCTTCATTCTCTACGAACCTTGGCTTTAAATGTTCGCAAAAATTCTTTTACACAACTAGACCCATCAAAGTAGCATAGTTCTCTCACCTCAGAGGATATGCAATGGAATTCCCTTGTAATTCGCAGGTAGAGCAGTGCTGAGACATCCGCAGCGGATTTTTCCAATTTTCCATTTCCTCAATGAAGTTGTAGAAGCACTCGCTATCTCCTTCCCAACAAAGCATACCATCAACGGTAGGATTGATCTAGTCTTCGTCCCTCACATTTAGCTTATAGATTTCATCCACCTCTTCTTCCTCATGCACTGGCTCAGTATGCCTTTCTCCTTCTGCGGGATCTAGCGGTACTATCACCCCTGTTCCTTCACTTTCAAATACCATGTTCCTCTTTTTTAAGTTGATAATACCGCCCATATCTATGGCCTGGTCCAATCCTAGGAGTATCGGCTAAGGGTTTGCATATTCTACAATATGAATGAGTTCAAAGTCAGCCCGGACCTTAACTCCTATGATATCTATCATGATCTTCGACAATATTCCTAATGGGATAATCTTTTGTTGGTTGGCCATGTGCAGCTAGATAGTGGACCACTCCAACTTAGGTTCCCCCATTCGATGCCAAGACTACTTAGGGAGGACGTTCACATCCGATCCCAAGTCTAGAATAACCTGATCCATCTCATAATCACTGATTTTCGCAATCAAGCACATCTCCTAACCCGTGCGTCTCTTATGCTTATAGAGTTTGTGTACATCCTTAAATTCCATAGCTGGGGTTGTCTTTTCTGCGCAGTATTTATCAAATCTTGGAGGTTTTCTACGGCCCTTTGGTTGCGCAACAGCTTCATACATGCCTATAGGAATGGTTTGACGTCATCATCTTCTCTGAGGTTCAAAGGGGCTTGATGAGTAGGTGCCTCAGCTTTAGCAAAGTCTTGGAAAGCTACGACAAAGGTTTCTTTTTCTTTCTGTAAGTCCAAACCTTCTTATTTAACAATATCTTTATCGATGAGAGGCTCTACCTCAACTTTCTCCGCAACTCCTCTAGTGGCCATGCTGCTGCGTGTTATAACATAAACACTTGGTCCTTCATCTCAAGGTTCCACCTTGACCCTTTGTACATTCTACGTAGGTGTCTGCTACTTCTCCTACATCTTGGCTATCAAAATTGGGCATTCTTCAACCACATGATCCAACTATCTACAATATATGCAAGATTATCTCGCAGGGTTCGTACAATCCCTTCTAAAGTGGCATATTTCTCCACATTTATAGCAAATCAGTTGCCCTCTCCCTTTACCTGCACTTCCACCTCGTCCCCCTCCCCTGCCTCTAGCTGGAGAACCACCTATGCTCGAGGGGGATCTTGGTGATGAAGGATCCACCTGTATCCTATACAGATTTCCTCGTTCTATCATTAGATCATACTTTCGGCAGTTATGTTCATCATGGCCTACATATCTGCAGAACCTGCACCATTGTTGCTTTATTTCTGGGACATATGCAGCAAGGAGGGGTAGTGGTTGGTATTTTGCAGCCCAACAACATGACATTCATTGCACCAAAGCACTAGACTAGGTCCTGCAGCTTCCCTAGGTCGCAACGGACTAGGTCCCCCAGCCTGTACATATGCTGCTAGTAGAGGAAAATTATCCTTGGTGTGTCCATTCACCCTGCATCGTATGCACCATATTTTAGGGCTAGCCTCTGTTCCTCGTTCCTTCCGCAGATTCTAGATCTTCATATGCATTACTTCTAGGTGGCCTTTTATTTGTTGTACTCCTAACTGGGTATAATCTCTTGGCGCAGCTTCTAGCTTCATCACAATTTCCGAGGCCTTTTCCTACAATTCAATGGCTTAATTTCCCATTGGCACGTGCAAGTGGGGCAGCATCATAGCAATGAACCACTCTGTGTGCTGCCTGTCATCATACAGAAATACTCCTTCTCTAATTACCTTCTATAACCATTGTTCAGCCTCCCATACGGATTCAGACAGTACTTGCTTGAAATCCTTCAAATCGTTCACTATCTGCGAGTAGGACTTGGGATTTTTGAACTGTTGTTTCAAATAATTCTTAATTTCTTCAATGGTTGCATTCACATGCTAGTTAATTTAACCCATAAACTAGTCCAAGGCCCTTCCTTCTATTAGCCCCCTGTAAATTTTTGACAGACAAAGTAGGGGGCTAAATTGTTTTTGAGCCTTCAAGGAATGCATCTCCCCTAAAGACACATCATCCTTGAAGTCTCCTGTGCCTTTGCCTTTGATAAAATCCCCTCTATTGATCCCCATTATAAAGCCTCCCTGATTGTGACAAATTGTGTTTCCAAAGGCCTATATTTATCCCTTGTATCCCTGCAAAATGTCCCCTTTTCAACCCTTTTCCCCCTATGTTAAAGTCCCCCATTTTACCTCTTAATTTATCCCCAAATCCCCCTAAACCTGCTAAGTCACTTTCTTTCCCCTCTCCAAACCTTTAAAAATCCTTATTGCCTCTACCGTTACCTTTCCCTGGCCTTGAATCTCACTAAAAATGGGCCAAAAAAAAAAAAAACCATGTCTCCCATACATATGGGTCCTAGCCCCTTTCGGCCAAGCCCCCTATATCTTTTTCCTCTACATGACCTGGTGCCAAGACCAAGTGCCAAAATATAAAGCGCTTAGCGCATTTGGTTATGGGGAGCGGTTGTAAACCATCGATCTATATAGATCAGACGATCGTTGTGTTCCCTGTAGCGTCCACTGTTCACCCCATCCTCCACTCCGATCACAGATCCACTGTCTATTTAATTGTTGATCTGATGGCTCACAGTACACCCACCCGGTGGTCCCCGCAACCGTGCCAACACTGTTCAAAACCATCCGGTTTGTATCACACCGCCTTTCGGAGGTGGGCGGTATTTCTATTTTCGCAGCGATTCCACTCATCAAACGACGTGTGGCAGCGGCACTATTTGAAAACCACTGTCTCATCGCGCGTTATCGTTCGGTGTTTTCCACGGCGCGATATCGCTGTGCACCGTCAGATCTGCAATTGCCCATCTAACGGTTATCACTCCATGAAGTTGCACGCGGGTTAATTAGAGTCATCTATACCCCTGGCCCACCATCCATCACCCTCTGACACGTTCATAGCTGTCAATCTCCTCCTGAGATCGGACAGTCCTATTTTAAAGTTAGTCCCGCCGTAACCCCGTCCCGCCACATCATCTGTCCATGTGTGTTCGTCGTTTTCTCATCCGTCCCCTGTATAATTTCATTCCAAGGTCAAAGTTTTAATGTCTTTCATCGGAATTGTTGTTTCGACGTCGCACCTGTGCATTTCTCACCATTACACATTTTTCCTCCATAGTATCCTCTGCATGCATCGTCGTCCAGCGTGTCACGTCGCCGTCTCCGCCATCATCCACACCACCCTCTCCATGCACAGTTTTCTTAATTTTTTTTCGTGTTTTGCAGGGTTACAGGCAGGTGGAAAACCGCCATGATTCATATGCGCTATTGTAAAGGCACAAAGCACAGAAGTAGCTGATTTTAGAGCCCGATTTTACAGAAAAAAGTCTGGAAGGATGTCTGCACCATAAATTGCATCAAAGGATGGAGTTCAAACTCTGTAAACCTTTCTTCAGTGCCATTAAAGCTCGGATTGCGTAAACGAAGGTAGTACGGGAGCAGCAGAGAGCTCGAGGCAAGAAATAGAAAATTTTTGAGTTTTTCAGGGATTTTAGAAGGCAAGGCACCAGTTCACAGACATCATGGATTGTGCAAATGGTCCAGCGCGCAGAAAACAATGCTATCAGGATTTCAAATCAGCAGAATGTTTCTTCCTGAGCACTGAAACAGTACACCTTATTGTTTCAGTATACATTGTTTCCAAGAGAAGTTCCCCCCCCCCCCCCCCCTACAGTAGTCCTATGCTATCAGAAGCATTTTTTGCACAATATGGTAGACCCTAGCATCATTTATTTACCTTTTTGTTTATCCACCAGAAGTACTACAAAATGCTGCAGCAGAGTACATCAGAGACATGCCCGGAGTAAATGGAAGCCTGGAGAAGGCCACTCTTTCACTCAAAAGAGTGCCATGGATAAATGCACAGAACTTAAATAGAATAAGCCTCGAACATCTTCTTTTCCTGAGTGTTAATGCTGCATTTAGTGTGTCACCTACCTTCCTAGCTCCACTTGAGCTATAAATTCATGAAGAAACTTATTGTAAAGTTTTTTGATCAGTTATCAAAGAATTGCAAGTAGTTTCTTTTGAGACACAGTCTCTTTGTAAAGCTGTAAGATAGGCTGAGGAATATGATTTCAGACTGAGTATTCAACTGTTGGCAATGTTGTACTTGACTGGTATTTCTTTTTAATATGAAAAGCACATTTCTTTGGATCCTGATTTAAAGCAGCGGTGATGTTTTCCTATCTCTGTGTTTTAATTCATTTCATTTCGTTTCTACTGGATTGCATCAGAATATTGCCATAGGATTTACCCTTGTTAGGTACCCTATGTTTATGCTCTCCTTGCCTTTGATGTTTTCTACTAAATGTGTTATCTAAGAATTGATTTCAGTTGATTTAACCAGTGTAGTGGATGTTATTGCCTACTCTCTGATGTATTAATTAAATGAATATGTTCTTAGATGTTCTTGTTAGGTTTCAGATGGAAGATTTGGGAACACTGGAGATTAGAGTTAGCCCTGTCCACTAGGATCCTTGTGCGACTAGCTGGTCTTTAACTGTGTGTTCTAATCTATGTTTTTTCCTCCTCCTCTACCATTCCACACCACACTATCATCTTTAAGATCCAACGTTTTAGACGACTAGCCCAATTGAAAGCCTGCCTATTGATTAGCAAGCAAATCCTTTCCTAAATCCATTGCCCAATGGTTCTGAATGCTCCCTGGAATACTTCACCTCTGCCTTATTCCTCTTTGCTCATCCTTGTCATACATTGAACGCTTCTTTCCTGATAACCAGCAACCAAACAAACAATCAAGCAAACAAACCCTGAGCCTTATAACTAGCCTAATATCCTAAACCTCTTGACCTTGAAAGACATTACCTTTAGCAATCATAGAGAGATCCCTCTCTGGACCCAGGAGGGCTAAATCCTGAGGTCTGAAAGTGGTTTTGATGTTGTCTCATATTTTGGTATTTACAACCTTGCCAAAACATGGGAACCCCAACACCTTCAAAGGCAAGGGATAGCTACGCCCTTTTCACTGGATCACTAGCTACATTCTGCGCAGTCCATACCAATCCTGCAATGAACCAAAACTGATCCATATCCTCATCTCCTACACCCTTGAAGGTGGGTAGCTTCATGTGTGAATCCATATCGTCTTCCGATGGTGGAGGTGGCGAGTTCTTACCCCTATGAGGGTTAAACGGTGGCATAGACAGAGAGTTATGTGCAACAGAATTTCTTACTAGATTGTAGACAAATCGATCTCCCTCCTGATTGGTTATGTATTATTTACCACTATGCGTTGTACCCTCACTTTGATTGGAGCTCATTCACTATGTGTGACTACTCAAGATACTCTTTTCGCACAATAAGATCTTAATTAGTAATGGCAAAGTTTTTAGAAATTTACCACGAAAACCCTTGAAAAATCTTCGTTCCGCCTCAGAGTAGGACACAACTTCATCAATCGAAAATTCCGTCACAAACTCTCCTATCACATTGTCCACCCAGTGATCTATCGTGCGAGATATGGTGTTATCAGTCTTTTCTAACCGTTGAATCAGCTCTGGGTGTAGAAATTTGCATAATTTGCTAAATTATTCACCGATATTATCCTAATTACACACTATTTAAGCTTCATGCATAATACATAACCTCTTCTACAATTGATCATCAATATGCGGAAATAGAAGCAGTCGCATGCGCGCATTAAAACATAATCAAGAACACATATAACACAGTATGTAACGGGGAAAGCATACAGCTGAAAACCCCCAACTATCTGTATATTATAATGATAGAGAACATGTAACAATACATAGCACAAAGCTCCTCATAGCTCTCAGAACTATCTCACATGCTACACACAAACAAGCACGGAAGATGAACAAGTCACGGGTTCAAATCTCCTCCACAAGCCCGCCGCCTCTATCACAAAGAATTCAAGATGATTAATGAATGAGATCCAAGTTCGAATCCCACTGGCTTGTACTGCGCAATCCTCATTGGCAATCTCAATCAATGTGTGTGCAAATCTCATGCACAGTTATAGTCACAACTGATAGTACACTCACCCTTTCACCCACCTCTAACACTGGTCTCCACTGAACTGTCCATGCATTGCAGTTAACTGATGTATTCTTTAGTTGATTTATGAGTTAAAAATTAGTGAATTAATTAATAATTAATTCACACCACTCATCACTAGTGTATTTATCAGTTAGACTAAATACAACTAGTTCAACTAAGTTAAACCGAACACAACTCCACCAACCGTCTCATCAACTCCACCAAACTCTGCCACATGAGTTCTAACTGAAGTCAACCATGCAATAGCTCAACTAACCCTTAGGAAAAGCGTATTTCCTTCTGTCAGCTGCATGTGCCACATCCAAGCATCAAACTCAAGTGCTCCAAGAGGATAAGATAATGTTTATAGTCTAAATATTATTAAGGGTTAATAATATTTGACTGTTCTATTTTTAGCCCGGCAGTCTAAAAATAGATTCCACCCAATGTCTAAAAATAGAGGTCCATCTATTTTTACCAACTCGACCAATCATCCATAAATAGCATCCTGCAACTCATAGACTATGATCCATATGTCTAAAAATAGACATAGTCTAAAAATAGACTTTGCGCCAAAAATAGCCTGCGGGCCCACTTAGTGAAGGCGACTTCATTTCACTAAGCTCCATCATCTTGTTGCATTTTCAACACTCCCTCTCAACAAGATATGAATTATCTGCAACCCCTATCCTGCCTCTGTGGTATTCGAATTTGCTCCTGGTGAGCGCCTTCGTCAAGATATCAGCATCCTGATCCTCCGTGGGAATGTATGAAAGTAACATGATTCTCCGCTGCACACAATCTCTGATATGATGGTACCTGATGTCGATGTGTTTGGATCTATCATGAAATACTATATTAGCTGAGAGTTTAATGCAACTCTGGTTATCACAATAAATCACAGTAGGCTCCAAGTGTGACCCGAACAACCCGACCAGGATCTTCCTCATCCATATAGCCTCGCATGCAGCCAAGCTTGCTGCCATATACTCGTCCTTTGTTGAACTGAGTGCCACGGATCTCTGCTTCTTGCTATACCAAGAAACTGCTGTCGACTCGATACTGAAGATCCCTCTAGATGTGCTCTTTCTTTCCGTTGGGCTCCTTGCCCAATCTGCATCCGTGAAGCCACACAGCTTCACCTCATCCTCCTGTCTGTACCACAAACCATATCTCGATGTGCCTCTAAGATAACGCAATACATGCTTGCCCGCCTTCCAGAAGAGTTTGGTAGGCTTAACCATAGCTTGTGAAAGCTAGTTAACAGCATAGCATATATCGGGTCGTGTATTGACCAGATACATAAGCGACCCCACCAACTGTCGATAAACAATGGCATCCACTACCTCCGTCGAAGTAGCATCCTCCTTCCTCCCAACCTCCAGGAAGAGGAGTATCAAATGAAGCTACACCATGCATGTTGAACTCTCTCCGTATCTCCCATACTTACCCCAGAAACAAATGTACCATCACTACGCGCCAAATTTCCAATCCCAGAACAATGAAGGAGGCCCAAGTCCTTCATCTCAAACTTTCTAGCAAGATCCTCCTTGCATGAAAGTATCAATAGCTCATCACCCGTCAAAATCAGATCATATACATACAGTACAATGATCAGCAACTTCCCCTCCACCACAATCTGGTACAGGTTAGGATCTACCTCACTCTTGGAGAATCCAAGTCCAGTAAAATAACTGTCTATCCATGTGTACCAAGCACGAGGTGCTTGCTTCAACCCGTATAGTGCTCTCTTGAGTCTGCACACATGCGACTCACTGCTGAAGATCTCGAAACCTTTGGGCTGCTCTATGTACACCTCCTCCTCAATGACTCCATTGAGGAATGAAGTCTTCGCATCTATTTGATGGATGTTCCACCCCATCTACGCTGAGAGAGCTAGGATCATCCGTATGGAAGAGTACCTTGCGACAGGTGCAAAGGTCTCCTCATAATCGATCCCCTCTATCTGTGAGAAGCCTCAGGCAACAAATCTTGCCTTGTACTTCTCCACACTCCTGTCAGCCACCTGCTTCACTTTGTAGATCCATCTCGAACCCACCACTGATTTCCCCTCCGACCTTGGGACAATCTCCCATGCACTGTTTCTGACAATCGAATCATACTCTTCCACCATGGCATCTACCCATGCGGGGTCCTCCACAGCTTCCTCGAAAGAGGATGGCTCTGTCACAACACATTTTCGCGCAGCCATGTATCCAGTTGTATTTCAGTCTAGTTTTCGTCTGCCTCACGCGTGCCGAGGGTGCTCCCACAACCTTCGCATTTGAGCCGCCACAACGTTCACGTAGTGCGCCCTTCCGCCATGGTTGGCGCCGCATGAGTGGTTTCTTCCCCACTCCATGAACTTCCTCTTGTGGATGATCCACATCCGGAAGCTCATCCTTAGGAACTAATAGCTCCTCATCTGCATGCAAGTGTGGCTCCCTCTCAAGCGAACACTTCATGGCTTTCTCCTCCTCAAATTTGATATCCCGTCGCACAACAGTCTTGCGACTGTCTGGAAAATACACACGATAGTTGTGGGGCGTATCAGTGTACCCCACAAATATCCCAACCTCTGTAGTCGGCTCCAGCTTCTTCCTGGCATCCTTCGTCACATGAATGTAAACAAGTGAACCAAAAATCCTCAAATGGGAAATATCAGGCTTCTTACCAGAAAACGCCTCCTCGGGTGTACTCATGCCAAGTATCTTGTGAGGACAACGGTTCTGCACATATACTGCAGTATTGCATGCCTCCGCCCACAAGTGTATGGGTAGGCCCTGATCATGCAACATCACTCGTGCAACACCCACGATCGTTATGTTCTTCCGCTCAACAACCCCGTTCTGCTGTGGGTTATGAGGTGCTATGAGACCTTGAATCTCTATGCCGCAAAGTATTTGAATTCGCTGCAGATGAATTCACCACCATTTTCGCTCCTAAGAGCCTTCACATGCTTCCCCGATTCCTTCTCAACCAGTGCCTTGAACTCACAGAACTTTGAGTATGTCTCGCTCTTCTTTTACATGAAGAAGATCCAGCACTTCCGAGAAAAATCATCAACAAAGATCACATAGTACATGTGCTTTTCTGTCAAAGCTACTAAGAAAGGTCCACACACGTCTGTGTGAATTCTCTCAAGGATCGTCGTGGCGCAACTATCCTTCTCGTGAAAGGTGGCTTTCACAAATTTTTCCAAGCTACACCCCTTGCACTGATTTGACTGCGCAAGAGTGCCCTTAGGAAGCCCAGTAGAAATCTGCTGCAGTATCTTCAAAGCTCCATGGTGAAGGTGGCCCAATCTCCGGTGCCATAGCTCGCCATCATCCCAGCTCACCACTCCTTCTGCCTTGCATGCCATTGCTGCGCAACCATCTACTTGCAGCTGATAAAGGTTCTTGACTCGAACCCCTATCTTCTGGGTTTCTCCAGTTGTCTTACTGCGCAGGAAAGCCTTTCCTTCGCTGAAGACAACATCGTACCCTTTGTCTTATAACATTGCCAAAGAGATCAGATTCTTCATCAATCCTAGAACATGCAACACTTCCTTCAATATGAAGGGTTTACCAGACTCCCTCTCAAAGGAAATGGTACCGATACCTGTCGCACTGTATCTACCATCATCGCCCATCTCGATGTGCACTCCAAGATCTTTCTCATCCAGATCTGAAAACAAATCCCGATCTCCAGTCATGTGAAAAGACGCACCACTGTCCAAGAACCATACTAATCCCATCACACTTGAGACCAAGTTACGATCAAATAAAAATCCACCAAACTATGAGGCTAAGGGCCTCTCCCGTCGCATCCAAGAAAGATGCTTATTTTTCTTCTTCACAGACAATTTTTGTAGCATAATGTCTCCAGTACGGTGACAAAGGAGCACTTCACCTTGACATGTCCGTTTCTTGCCTTTTGCACGGGAATGAGAAGCTTCTCTTGCTCTTCCTTTTCTTCTTTGGGTACCAAAGCGCAATTTTATTCACCGATGCCTTCGATGAAGATCCGTCCCTCGGTGCTCTCGCCTTATCTCCTCTTGCATGAGATCCGACCAAAGTCGCTCCCATCCTGGCAATTTCTCCCGACCATTGACAGAGTCCTGATAGGAATGCCAACTCTTCGGAAGCCCAAGGAGAGCCAAGCTCACCAATTCCTCGTCATCTACAGTCACCCCCACACTTCCCAGCTCATCCCCGCATTGGGTGAACTTCGTGAGGTACTTGGGCATACTGTCGCCTTTCTCCATCTTTATGTTTCTGAGTTTATCCTTGAGCGCCAACTTCCTCTGGTCGCTCTTGCTTTGGAATAAATCTGTCAACACTTTCCACATCAAGTATGGAGAAGCTTTACCATGCAGGCTGGATACAATGTGATCCTTCACGCCCTCCAACAGAATCCTTCGACATTTTGCTGTCTTCTTTTGCCAAGCCTCAACTTGAGCAGCATCAGTAGGCTTTGGGACTTCAGCATCTATGAAATCCTTCAACCCATTGTCATCTAACACCACCTCCATCCTGTCCTTCCATGCAACATAATTCGAGCTGCCCTCAAGGGCATACTCCAATCGCAATCCGTTGAAAGACATTTCAACTTTGACACCAAGAAAACTCTTCTGCAAATTCGAATTCCACCAGCTCAAAACTCAACCACTTCTGATCTGTGAGAACAAAGTATTTCTAGCACAGAGATCGACTTTAGGGGAATTTACTGGATTTATCACCTTTCAAAGAAAGGATGGATCCAGAGGCTACCTGGCCCGCTTACAGACTCTGTCTACCGAAATAAATTGTAATCACTGTAATAGATCTGATGATCAATTTCGCTCTGATACCATGTAGAAATTTGAATAATAGCTGAATTATTCATCGAGATTATCCTGATTACACACTATTTAAGCTTCATGCATAATACATAACCTCTTCTACAATTGATCATCAATTTGCGGAAATTAGAAGCAGTCGCATGCGCACATTAAAACATAATCAAGCACACATATAACACATTATGTAATGGGGAAAGCTTACAGCTGAAAACCTCCAACTATCTGTATATTATAATGATAGAGAACATGTAACAATACATAGCACAAAGCTCCTCACAGCTCTCAGCACTATCTCACATGCTACACACAAACTAGCATGGAAGATGAACAAGTCACGGGTTCAAATCTCCTCCACAAGTCTGCCTGCCTCTACTGCGCAATCCAAGATGAATAATGATGAGATCCAAGTTCGAATCCCACTGGCTTGTACTGCGCAATCCTCATTGGCAATCTCAATCAATGTGTGTGCAAATCTCATGCATAGCTATAGTCACAACTGATAGTAGACTCACCCTTTCACCCACCTCTAACACTGGTCTCCACTGAACTGTCCATGCATTGCAGTTAACTGATGTGTTCTTTAGTTGATTTATGAGTTAATAATTATTGAATTAATTAATAATTAATTCACACCACTTATCACTAGTGTATTTGTCAGTTAGACTAAATACAACTAGTTCAACTAAGTTAAACAGAACACAACTCCACCAACTGCCTCATCAACTCCACCAAACTCTGCCACATGAGTTCTAACTGAAGTCAACCATGCAATAGCTCAACTAACCCTTAGGAAAAGCGTATTTCCTTTTGTTAGCTGCATGTGCCACATCCAAGCATCAAACTGAAGTGCTCCAAGAGGATAAGATAATGTTTATAGTCTAAATATTATTAAGGGTTAATAATATTTTACTGTTCTATTTTTAGCCCGGCAGTCTAAAAATAGATTCCGCCCAATGTCTAAAAATAGAGGTCCATCTATTTTTACCAACTTGACCAATCATCCATAAATAGCATCCCGTAACTAAAAATAGACATAGTCTAAAAATAGACTTTGCGCCAAAAATAGCCTGCGGGCCCACTTAGTGAAGGCGACTTCATTTCACTAAGCTCCATCATCTTGTTACATTTTCAACACTCCCTCTCAACAAGATATGGATTATCTGCAACCCCTATCCTGCCTCTGTGGTATTCGAATTTTCTCCTGGTGAGCGCCTTCGTCAAGATGTCAGCATCCTGATCCTCCGTGGGAATATATGAAAGTAACATGATTCTCCGCTGCACACAATCTCTGATATGATGGTACCTGATGTCTATGTGTTTGGATCTATCATGAAATACTGGATTAGCCGAGATTTTAATGCAACTCTGGTTATCACACAACGAGGCGGCTCCAAGGTGACCCGAACGCGCCACAAGGATCTTCCTCATCCACATGGCCTCGCATGCCCAAGCTTGCTACCATATACTCATTTCTCATTGACCTAAAAGCACGGATTCTGCCTCCCACTAAGCAAACTGTCAATTCGACATCGAAGATCCCCTCTAGATGTGCTATTTTTGTCCGCGCTCGCTCGCCCTCCGTATCCGTGAAGCCACACAGCTTCACCTCATCCTCCTGTCTGTACCACAAACCATATCCCGATGTGCCTCTAAGATAACGCAATACATGCTTGCCTGCCTTCCAGAAGAGCTTGGTAGGATTAACCATAGCTTGTGAAAGCTGGTTAACAGCATAGCATATATCGGGTCGTGTATTGACCAGATACATAAGCGACCCCACCAACTGTCGAAAGATAGTGGCATCCACTACCTCCGCCGAAGTAGCATCCTCCTTCCTCCAACCTCCAGGAAGAGGAGTATCAACAAGCTTGCAGCCATGCATGTTGAACTTCTCCAGTATTTCCCGGGCATACTTACCCTGAGAAACAAATAGTCCATCACTGCGCTGCCAAATTTCCAATCCCAGGAAATAATGAAGGAGGCCCAAGTCCTTCATCTCAAACTCTCTAGCAAGATCCTCCTTGCATGAAAGTATCAACAGCTCATCACCCGTCAAAATCAGATCATATACATACAGTAAAATGATCAGCAAATTCCCCTCCACCACAATCTGGTATAGGTTAGGATCCGCCTCACTCTTGGAGAATCCAAGTCTAGTGAAATAACTGTCTATCCGTGTGTACCAAGCACGAGGTGCTTGCTTCAACCCGTATAGTGCTCTCTTGAGTCTGCACACATGCGACTCACTGCTGAAGATCTCGAAACCTTCGGGTTGCTCTATGTACACCTCCTCCTCAATGAATCCGTTGAGGAACGCAGTCTTCACATCCATCTGATGGATGTGCCACCCCATCTGCGCTGAGAGAGCTAGGATCGTCCGTATGGAAGAATACCTTGCGACAGGTGCAAAGGTCTCCTCATAATCGATCCCCTATATCTGTGAGAAGCCTCGGGCAACAAATCTTGCCTTGTACTTCTCCACACTCCCGTCAGCCGCCTGCTTCACTTTGTAGATCCATCTCGAACCCACCATTGATTTCCCCTCCGGCCTTGGGACAATCTCCCATGCACTGTTTCTGACAATCGAATCATACTCTTCCACCATGGCATCTACCCATGCGGGGTCCTCCACAGCTTCCTCGAAAGAGGATGGCTCTGTCACGACACATTTTCTCACAAGAACCATGTATCCAGTGTACCGGTCCGGTGACTGTCTCTATTTGCATTGTGCTGTAGGTGGTCCTACAACCTTCTCTGCATCTTGAGCCAGTCGCTCAGCTTCTGTAGTGCGCTTCCGCCCTCTGATGGTTGGCGTTGCATGAGTGGTCTCTTCCACTCCATGAACTTCCTCTTGTGGCTAATCCACATCCTGAAGCTCATCCTTAGGAACTAATAGTTCCTCATCTGCATGCAAGTGTGGCTCCCTCTCAAGTGAACACTTCATGGCTTTCTCCTCATGAAATTTGATATCCTTGCCGTACAACAAATGGCATCAAGGTCTGGAAATACACATGATAGTTGTGGGGCGCATAGTGTACCCCACAAATATCCCAACCTCTGCGGTCGGCTCCAGCTTCTTCCTGGCATCCTTCGTCACATGCATGTAGACAGGTGAACCAAAAATCCTCAAATGGGAAATATCAGGCCTCTTACCAGAAAATGCCTCCTCCGGTGTACTCATGCCAAGTATCTTGTGAGGACAACGGATTTGCACATATACTTCAGTATTGCATGCCTCCGCCCACAAGTGAAAGGGTAGGCCCTGATCATGCAACATCGCCCGTGTAGCACCCACGATCGTTCTGTTCTTCCGCTCAGCAACCCCGTTCTGCTGTGGGTTATGAGGTGCTATGAGCTCTCTTCGAATCCCTTTTGTGCTGCAAAAGTCTTTGAATTCGCCAGAGATGAATCACCACCATTTTTGCTCCTAAGAGCCTTCACATGCTTCCCCGATTCCTTCTCAACCAGTGCCTTGAACTCACAGAACTTTGAGTATGTCTCACTCTTCTTCTGCATGAAGAAGATCCAACACTTCCGAGAAAAATCATCAACAAAGATCACATAGTACCTGTGCTTTGCTTTCGAAGCTACTGAGAAAGGTCCACACACGTCTGTGTGAATTCTCTCAAGGATCGTCGTAAGAATTATCCTTTTCCCGTGAAAGGTGGCTTTCACAAATTTTCCTGCTGCACACCCCTTGCACCGATCCGACATCTGATCGCGCAAGAGTGCCCTTAGGAAGCCCAGGAAAACCCATCGCAGATCTTCAAAGCTCCATGGTGAAGGTGGCTCCAATCTCCTATTTACACCCGCCATCATCCCTAGCCCACCACTCCTTCCCGCCTTGAACTGCATTGTCGCGATTACCATCTTTCCACAAACATAAAGGTTCTTGACTCGAACCCTATCTTCAGCTCAGTTTGCTCCAGGAAAAGCAGAAAGCCTTCTTCCCAAGACATCACCTCTGTCTTATAACATCGCCAAACCCAAAGAGATCGATTCTTCATCATTTCATCAACTCGGAACATGCCCTACTTCCTTCACACAAGGGTTTACTGATCTCCTTCCCAAAGGAAATGGTACCGATACCGTCGCACTGTATCTACCATCATCGCCCATCTCAATGTGCACTCCAAGATCTTTCTCATCCAGATCTGAAAACAAATCCCGATCTCCAGTCATGTGAAAAGACGCACCACTGTCCAAGAACCATACTGATCCCATCACACTTGAGACCAATCATGCGATCAGCAAAAAATCCAGCTCAAACTATGAGGCTAAGGCCTCTCCCACTCCAGATCCAGCAGCATGCTTATTTTTCTTCTTCTGCGGACAATTTGTGGCATAATGTCTGTGCTGGTGACAGTGAAAGCACTTCACCTTGGACATGTCCTGCTTCTTGCCTTTCGCACGGGAATGAGAAGCTTTCTTGCTCTTCCCCTTCTTTTATTTGGTAGCCAAAGCACAATTTTATTCATCAGATGCCTTTGATGAAGATCCGTCCCTGGTGCTCCGCCTTATCTCCTCTTGCATGAGATCCGACCAAAGTCGCTCCCATCCCGGCAATTTCTCCCGACCATTGACAGAGTCCTAATAGGAATGCCAAATCTTTGGAAGACCAAGGAGAGCCAAGTCGACCAAGTCCTCATCATCGACAGTAACCCTCACACTTCCCAGCTCATCCCTGCATTGGGTGAACTTCGTGAGGTACTTGGAAATACTGTTGCCTTTCTCCATCTTAATGTTTCTGAGTTTATCCTTAAGCGCCAGCTTCCTCTGGTTGCTCTTTCTTTGGAATAGATCTGTGAACACTTTCCACATCAATTATGGAGAAGCTTTTCCATGCAGGCTGGATACAATGTGATCCTTCACGCCCTCCAACAGAATCCTTCGACATTTCGCCATCTTCTTTTGCCAAGCCTCAACTTGAGCAGCATAAGTAGGCTTTGGGACTTCAACATCTATGAACTCCTTCAACCCATTGTCATCTAACACCACCTCCATCCTATTCTTCCATGCAACATAATTCGAGCTACCCTCAAGGGCATACTCCAATTGCAATCCGTTGAAAGACATTTCAACTTTGACACCAAGAAAACTCTTCTGCAAATTCGAATTCCACCAGCTCAAAACTCAACCGCTTCTGATCTGTGAGAACAAAGTATTTCTAGCACAGAGATCGACTGTAAGGGGAAATTACTGGATATATCAGCTTTCAAAGGAAAGGATGGATCCAGAGGCTACCTGGCTCGCTTACAGACTCTGTCTACCAAAATAAATTGTAATCACTGTAATAGATCCGATGATCAATTTCGCTCTGATACCATGTATAAATTTGAATAATTTGCTGAATTATTCACCGATATTATCCTGATTACACACTATTTAAGCTTCATGCATAATACATAACCTCTTCTACAATTTATCATAAATATGTGGAAATAGAAGTAGTCGCATGCGCACATTAAAACATAATCAAGCACACATATAACACAATATGTAATGGGGAAAGAATACAGCTGAAAACCCCCAACTATATGTATATTATAATGATAGAGAACATGTAACAATACATAGCACAAAGCTCATCACAGCTCTCAGAACTATCTCACATGCTACACACAAACTAGCATGGAAGATGAACAAGTCACGGGTTCAAATCTCCTCCACAAATCTGCCTGCCTCTACTGCGCAATCCAAGATGAATAATGATGAGATCCATGTTCGAATCCCAGTAGCTTCAACTGTGCAATCCTCATAGGAAATCTCCATCAATGTGTGTGCAAATCTCATGCACAGCTATAGTCACAACTGATAGTCACACTCACCCTTTCACCCACCTCTAACACTGGTCTCCACTGAATTGTCCATGCATTGCAGTTAAATGATGTATTATTTAGTTGATTTATGAGTTAATAATTAGTGAATTAATTAATAATTAATTCACACCACTCATCACTAGTGTATTTATCAGTTAGACTAAATACAACTAGTTCAACTAAGTTAAACCGAACACAACTCCACCAACTGTCTCATCAACTCCACCAAACTCGGCCACATGAGTTCTAACTGAAGTCAACCATGCAATAGCTCAACTAACCCTTAGGAAAAGCGTATTTCCTTCTGTCAGCTGCATGTGCCACATCCAAGCATCAAACTCAAGTGCTCCAAGAGGATAAGATAATGTTTATAGTCTAAATATTATTAAGCGTTAATAATATTTGACTGTTCTATTTTTAGCCCGGCAGTCTAAAAATAGAAACCGCCCAATGTCTAAAAATAGAGGTCCATATATTTTTACCAACTCGACCAATCATCCATAAATATCATCCTGCAACTCATAGACCATGATCCATATGTCTAAAAATAGACATAGTCTAAAAATAGACTTTGCGCCAAAAATAGCCTACGGGCCCACTTAGTGAAGGCGACTTCTTTTCACTAAGCTCCATCATCTTGTTGCATTTTCAACACTCCCTCTCAATAAGATATGGATTATCCGCAACCCCTATCCTGCCTCTGTGGTATTTTAATTTTCTCCTGGTGAGCGCCTTCGTCAAGATATCAGCATCCTAATCCTCCGTGGGAATATATGAAAGTAACATGATTCTCCGCTGCACACAATCTCTGATATGATGGTACCTGATGTCTATGTGTTTGGATCTATCATGAAATACTGGATTAGCCGAGAGTTTAATGCAACTGATCTGGTTATCACAATAAATCACAATAGGCTCCATGTGTGACCCGAACAACCCGACAAGGATCCTCCTCATCCATATGGCCTCCCATGCAGCCAAGCTTGCTACCATATACTCATCCTCTGCTGAACTGAGTGCCACGGAACTCTGCTTCCTGCTGTACCAAGAAACTACTGTCGACCTGATACTAAAGATCCCTCTAGATGTGTTCTTTCTGTCTGTTGGGCTCCCTACCCAATCTGCATCCGTGAAGCCACATAGCTTCACCTCATCCTCCTGTCTGTACCACAAACCATATCCCGATGTGCCTCTAAGATAACGCAATACATGCTTGCCTGCCTTCCAGAAGAGCTTGGTAGGCTTAACCATAGCTTGTGAAAGCTGGTTAACAGCATAGCATATATCGGGTCGTGTATTGACCAGATACATAAGCGACCCCACCAACTGTCGATAAACAGTGGCATCCACTACCTCCGTCGAAGTAGCATCCTCCTTCCTCCAACCACCAGGAAGAGGAGTATCAACAGGCTTGCAGCCATGCATGTTGAACTTCTCCAGTATCTCCCAGGCATACTTACCCTGAGAAACAAACAGTCCATCACTGCGCTGCCAAATTTCCAATCCCAGGAAATAATGAAGGAGGCCCAAGTCCTTTATCTCAAACTCTCTAGCAAGATCCTCCTTGCATGAAAGTATCAACAGCTCATCACCCATCAAAATCAGATCATCTACATACAGTACAATGATCAGCAACTTCCCCTCCACCACAATATGGTACAGGTTAGGATCCGCCTCACTCTTGGAGAATCCAATTCTAGTGAAATAACTCTCTATCCGTGTGTACCAAGCACGAGGTGCTTGCTTCAACCCGTATAGTGCTCTCTTGAGTCTGCACACATGCGACTCACTGCTGAATATCTTGAAACATTCGGGCTGCTCTATGTACACCTCCTCCTCGATGAATCCGTTGAGGAATGCAGTCTTCACATCCATCTGATGGATGTGCCACCCCATCTATGCTGAGAGAGCTAGGATCGTCCGTATGGAAGAGTACCTTGCGACAGGTGCAAAGGTCTCCTCATAATCGATCCCCTCTATCTATGAGAAGCCTCGGGCAAAAAATCTTACCTTGTACTTCTCCACACTCCCGTCAGCCACCTGCTTCACTTTGTAGATCCATCTCGAACCCACCACTGATTTCCCCTCCGGCCTTGGGACAATCTCCCATGCACTTTTTCTAACAATTGAATCATACTCTTCCACCATCGCATCTACCCATGCGGGGTCCTCCACATCTTCCTCGAAAGAGGATGGCTCTGTCACGACAAATTTGCTCACAAGAGCCATGTATCCAATGTACCGGTTCGGTGATTGTCTTTGTCTGCGCTGTGATGTAGGTGATCCTACAACCTTCTCTGCATCTTGAGCCAGTCGCTCAGCTTCTGTAGTGCACTTGCGCCCTCTGATGGTTGGCGTTGTATGAGTGGTTTCTTCCACTCCATGAACTTCCTCTTGTGGCTGATCCACATCCGGAAGCTCATCCTTAGGAACTAATAGCTCCTCATCTGCATGCAAGTGTGGCTCCCTCTCAAGCGAACACTGCATGGCTTTCTCCTCCTGAAATTTGATATCCCGTCGCACAACAGTCTTGCGACTGTCTGGAAAATACACACGATAGTTGTGGGGTGTATCAGTGTACCCCACAAATATCCCAACCTCTGCGGTCGGCTCCAGCTTCTTCCTGGCATCCTTCGTCACATGCATGTAGACAGGTGAACCAAAAATCCTCAAATGGGAAATATCAGGCCTCTTACCAGAAAACGCCTCCTCGGGTGTACTCATGGCAAGTATCTTGTGAGGACAACGGATTTGCACATATACTTCAGTATTGCATGCCTCCGCCCACAAGTGAAAGGGCTGGCCTTGATCATGCAACATCGCCCGTGCAGCACCCACGATCGTTCTGTTCTTCCTCTCAGCAACCCCGTTCTGCTGTGGGTTATGAGGTGCTATGAGCTCTCTTCGAATCCATTCTGTGCTGCAAAAGTCTTTGAATTTGCCAGAGATGAATTCACCACCATTGTCGCTCCTAAGAGCCTTCACATGCTTCCCCGATTCCTTCTCAACCAGCGCCTTGAACTCACAGAACTTTGAGTATGTCTCGCTCTTCTTCTGCATGAAGAAGATCCAACACTTCCGAGAAAAATCATCAACAAAGATCACATAGTACCTATGCTTTGCTGTCGAAGCTACTAAGAAAGGTCCACACACATCTGTGTGAATTCTCTCAAGGATCGTCGTGGCGCAACTATCCTTCTCATGAAAGGTGGCTTTCACAAATTTTCCCAAGGTACACCCCTTGCACTGATCTGACTGCGCAAGAGTGCCCTTAGGAATCCCAGTAGAAATCTATTGCATTATCTTCAAAGCTCCATGGTGAAGGTGGCCCAATCTCCGGTGCCACAGCTCGCCATCATCCCGGCTCACCACTCCTTCTGCCTTCCATGCCATTGCTGTGCAACTATCTACTTGCAGCTGATAAAGGTTCTTGACTCGAACCCCTATCTTCCGGGTTTCTCCAGTTGTCTTACTGCGCAGGAAAGCCTTTCCTTCGCTGAAGACAACATCGTACCCCATGTCTTCTAACATCGCCACAGAGATCAGATTCTTCATCAATCCTAGAACATGCAACACTTCCTTCAATACGAAGGGTTTACCAGACTCCCTCTCAAAGGAAATGGTACCGATACCGATCACACTGTATCTACCATCATCGCCCATCTCAATGTGCACTCCAAGATCTTTCTCATCCAGATCTGAAAACAAATCCCGATCTCCAGTCATGTGAAAAGACGCACCACTGTCCAAGAACCATACTGATCCCATCACACTTGAGACCAAGCATGCAATCAGTGAAAAATCTAGCTCAAACTGTGAGGCCAAGGCCTCTCCCGCTGCAGATCCAACAGCATGCTTATTTTTCTTCTTCTACGGACAATTTGTGGCATAATGTCCGTGCTGGTGACAGTGAAAGCACTTCACCTTGGACATGTCCTACTTCTTGCCTTTCGCACTAGAATGAGAAGCTTTCTTGCTCTTCCCCTTCTTTTCTTTGGTAGCCAAAGTGCAATTTTATTCATGAGATGCCTTTGATGAAGATTCGTCCCTGGTGCTCCGCCTTATCTCCTCTTGCATGAGATCCGACCAAAGTCGCTCCCATCCCGACAATTTATCCCGACCATTGACAGAGTCTTGATAGGAATGCCAACTCTTCGAAATACCAAGGAGAGCCAGGTCCACCAAGTCCTCATCATCGACAGTCACCCCCACACTTCCCAGCTCATTCCTGCATTGGGTGAACTTCGTGAGGTACTTGGAAATACTGTCGCCTTTCTCCATCTTAATGTTTCTGAGTTTATCCTTGAGTGCCAGCTTCCTCTGGTCACTCTTGCTTTGGAATAGATCTGTCAACAATTTCCACATCAAGTATGGAGAAACTTTTCCATGCAGGCTGGATACAATGTGATCCTTCACGCCCTCCAACAGAATCCTTCGACATTTCGCCATCTTCTTTTGCCAAGCCTCAACTTGAGCAGCATCAGTAGGCTTTGGGACTTCAACATCTATGAACTCATTCAACCCATTGTCATCTAACACCGCCTCCATCCTGTCCTTCCATGCAACATAATTCGAGCTGCCCTCAAGGGCATACTCCAATCACAATCCGTTGAAATACATTTCAACTTTGACACCAAGAAAACTCTTCTGCAAATTCGAATTCCGCCAGCTCAAAACTCAACCGCTTCTGATCTGTGAGAACAAAGTATTTCTAGCACAAAGATCAACTGTAAGGGGAATTTACTGGATATATCACCTTTCAAAGGAAAGGATGGATCCAGAGGCTACCTGGCCTGCTTACAGACTCTGTTTACCGAAATAAATTGTAATCACTGTAATAGATCCGATGATCAATTTCTCTCTGATACCATGTAGAAATTTGAATAATTTTTTGAATTATTCACCGATATTATCCTGATTACACACTATTTAAGCTTCATGCATAATACACAACCTCTTCTACAATTGATCATCAATATGCGGAAATAGAAGCAGTCGCATGTGCACATTAAAACATAATCAAGCACACATATAACACAGTATGTAATGGGGAAAGCATACAGCTGAAAACCCCCAATTATATGTATATTATAATGATAGAGAACATGTAACAATACATAGCACAAATCTCATCACAGCTCTCAGAACTATCTCACATGCTACACACAAACTAGCACAAAAGATGAACAAGTCACGGGTTCAAATCTCCTCCACAAGTATGCCTGCCTCTACTGCGCAATCCAAGATGAATAATGATGAGATCCAAGTTCGAATCCCACTAGCTTCAACTGCGCAATCCTCATTGGCAATCTCCATCAATGTGTGTGCAAATCTCATGCACAACTATAGTCACAACTGATAGTCACACTCGCCCTTTCACCCACCTCTAACACTGGTCTCCACTGAACTGTCCATGAATTGCAGTTAACTTATGTATTCTTTAGTTGATTTATGAGTTAATAAATAGTGAATTAATTAATAATTAATTCACACCACTCATCACTAGTGTATTTTCCAGTTAGACTAAATACAACTAGTTCAACTAAGTTAAACCGAACACAACTCCACCAACTGTCTCATCAACTCCACCAAACTCTGCCACATGAGTTCTAACTGAGTTCAACCATGCAATAGCTCAACTAACCCTTAGGAAAAGCATATTTTTCTTCTATCATCTGCATGTGCCACATCCAAGCATCAAAGTGAAGTGCTCCAAGAGGATAAGATAATGTTTATAGTCTAAATATTATTAAGGGTTAATAATATTTGACTGTTCTATTTTTAGCCCGACAGTCTAAAAAAGAAACCGCCCAATGTCTAAAAATAGAGGTCCATCTATTTTTACCAACTCAACCAATCATCCATAAATAGCATCCTACAACTCATAGACCATGATCCATATGTCTAAAAATAGACATAGTCTAAAAATAGACTTTGCGCCAAAAATAGCCTGCGGGCCCACTTAGTGAAGGCGACTTCTTTTCACTAAGCTCCATCATCTTGTTGCATTTTCAACACTCACTCTCAACAAGATATGGATTATCTGCAACCCCTATCCTGCCTCTTTGGTATTCTAATTTTCTCTTGGTGAGCGCCTTCGTCAAGATATCAGCATCCTGATCCGCTGTGGGAATATATGAAAGTAACATGATTCTCCGCTGCACACAATCTCTGATATGATGGTACCTGATGTCTATGTGTTTGGATCTATCATGAAATACTGGATTATCTGAGAGTTTAATGTAACTCGTGTTATCACAATAAATCACAATAGGCTCCAAGTGTGACCTGAACAACCCGACAAGGATCTTCCTCATCCATATGGCCTCGCATGCAGCTAAGCTTGCTGCCATATACTCATCCTCTGCTGAACTGAGTGCCACGAATCTTTTCTTCCTGCTGTACCAAGAAATTGCTGTCGACCCAATACTGAAGATCCCTCTAGATGTGCTCTTTTTGTCCGTTGGGCTCCCTGCCCAATCTGCATCCGTGAAGCCACATAGCTTCACCTCATCCTCCTGTCTGTACCACAAACCATATCCTGATGTGCCTCTAAGATAACGCAATACATGCTTGCCTACCTTCTAGAAGAGCTTGGTAGGCTTAACCATAGCTTGTGACAACTGGTTAATAGCATAGCATATATCGGGTCGTGTATTGAATAGATACATAAGCGACCCCACCAACTGTCGATAAACAGTGGCATCCACTACCTCCGCTGAAGTAGCATCCTCCTTCCTCCAACCTCCAGGAAGAGGAGTATCAACAGGCTTGCAGCCATGCATGTTAAACTTCTCCAGTATCTCCCGGGCATACTTACCCTGAGAAACAAATAGTCCATCACTGCGCTGCCAAATTTCCAATCCCAGGAAATAATGAAGGAGGCCCAAGTCCTTCATCTCAAACTCTCTAGCAAGATCCTCCTTGCATGAAAGTATCAACAGCTCATCACCCATCAAAATCAGATCATCTACATACAGTACAATGATCTGCAACTTCCCCTCCACCACAATCTAGTACAGGTTAGGATCCGCCTCACTCTTGGAGAATCCAAGTCCAGTGAAATAATTGTCTATCCGTGTGTACCAAACACGAGGTGCTTGCTTCAACCCGTACATTGCTCTCTTGAGTCTGCACACATGCGACTCACTGCTAAAGATATAGAAACCTTCGGGCTGCTCTATGTACACCTCCTCCTCAGTGAATCCGTTGAGGAACGAAGTCTTCACATCCATCTGATGGAGGTGCCACCCCATCTACGCTGAGAGAGCTAGGATCATCCGTATGGAATAGTACCTTGTGACAGGTGCAAAGGTCTCCTCATAATCGATCCCCTCTATCTGTGAGAAGCCTTGGGCAACAAATCTTGCGTTGTACTTCTCCACACTCCCGTCAGCCTCCTGCTTCAATTTGTAGATCCATCTCGAACCCACCACTGATTTCCCCTCCGGCCTTGGGACAATCTCCCATGCACTTTTTTTGACAATCGAATCATGCTCTTCCACCATGGAATCTACCCATGTGGGGTCCTCCACATCTTCCTCGAAAGAGGATGGCTCTGTCACGACACATTTTCTCACAAGAGCCATGTATCCAGTGTACCGATCCGGTGACTGTCTCTGTCTGTGCTGTGCTGTAGGTGCTCCTACAACCTTCTCTGCATCTTGAGCCAGTCGCTCAGCTTCTGTAGTGCGCTTGCGCCCTCTGATGGTTGGTGCTGCATGATTGGTTTCTTCCACTCCATGAACTTTCTCTTGTGGCTGATCCACATCTGGAAGCTCATCCTTAGGAACTAATAGCTCCTCATCTGCATGCAAGTGTGGCTCCCTCTCAAGTGAACACTGCATGGCTTTCTCCTCCTGAAATTTGATATCCCGTTGGGACCAAAATTACCACCGTCATTGACACCAAACACGGTCGTGACTTAGGGTTGAGAGAACTTGAAATAAGATAAAGATTTGGATGAAACAAAAACACTAGAGTCTAAAGGTGTATTAGGGGGAGGGACATTGACTTGTCTAATAGGTGTTAATGGATTTCTTAATGGAAACAAAGGATGAATACCACAGAGTCTCCATGAAAAATTCTTAGGGGGCACATCAATTTTAATACAAATAGAATGTTAAAGTTTAAAGGAAAAAGCTGAAGAAAAATAATAATAGAGAGCACGAGAACACTACTCTAATTCAAGAAAACTAATCCTATAAATATACAAATGAATCCTAGCCTAAATTTTAAATACACCTCAAACAAATCTTAGTTCAATGGTTTGATGACATTCCAAACAATTTTTTACTTGCAGGGTTTGATTTCTACAAGCAAAGAGTTGAGTGAAAGTTAGGGTAAAGGGATGGTTGCTTAGCATAACCACCACCTTGATCTAAATATGGGAAGACTAGTTATTTCTATGCTAGCTCCCTCATTGATATTAAAAAAAAAATTAAGGATTGTACTCAAATTAACCACTTGTGAAGGGTTTATGTGTCAAGTTTTTATGTGTTTTTGATGATCAAATTATGAGTTAATTAAATTTTAAAAATTCATGTATAACAACTAAAATGCAGAAATATAACTCATAGAAATCACATAACACAATGGATGATAATGGAGTTCACCCCTCCTGGGCTACATCTCCATGGATCTACTTTAACTAGCTAGGCCCTCTTGGTATTATGAGTCAAATGTCTGATTACAGGAATATTTGATGCTCCAATGGATTTTATGATTGTCCCATTGGCTTCAGAAGGCATTAAAACCCCAAAAATTACTATTCAATCTCTGAATTTGGTTAGCTGATCTAGGATTGACCTCCCATCTTGCTGGAAATGGGCTTGTTTAATCTCCAAAGTGACAAAAGCACCTTCAGATTTGCTCCAACACCTGTAAAAAAATTACCACTATGTTTGTAACATCAAATACATCTAAAAATGATTGTTCATTCACTCCATTTGGCCTTCAGTTGATCTGGGCATGGCCTTCCCTCCTAGTGGCCCTAGGCTTCAAAATTCTTCAAGTGACCAAAAAAACCTGTATGTTTGCTCCAATTCTTTTGAAATTTGTTCCAATAGATTCAGAAAATGCCAATATACTAGGAATGACTATTCCTAAGCCAAAATTGGTCGAAAATTTCTCAAGATAGGCCTCATTAAATTTTCCCCTAGATTTTTCCTCTAAATCTAGAGAACTGCGAGTTAACGCCGACAAATCTGGAAGTGGCATCCGATTTGGAGGTGGCTACCAAAATTCCGTCAACTTAATAATAGCTTAATTAAATATTAACTGCAGATTAATTAGTGATATGTGTGCACTAAGTGTGTTTTATGGTAGGCGCTTGGTTAAGGTTATGTGGCAGGGCCACATGGGAAGAAGGTTGGCCCCCTCCATTCCACCATCGGAGACTGTATGCACTTTACATGGAAGTGGGGAACAATTCTTTAATAAGTATTATTCTACAACCTATTGGTAAGGCGTGGTAGTAGTTGGGGGGAGATCATGAGTGTCTGCTCAACTTAGTGTTCCTAAATTGATGTCATAAATTGTCAACTAGGGCTAGTAAACTGTTGAAGTGAAGTGCACTATATGTGCCTGGGTATTTGCTTCCTACTTCGTTGTGTTTAGTGTTTTTCTAGTGTTTTTTGTTTTTTGGTTTTGTGTTTTATGCTAAGAGGAAAAGAACTAAGTGTTGGTAAAGAGAATTTGTTGGTCACACTGAAACAGAGAAAAAACTATTCTAAACTATGTATGGCACTTGAGAACAGAGAATGAAAAATTTAACAAGAAAATAACTCACTAAAACAGAGCAAAATCTCTTCTAAAATATGTATGGCACTTGAGAACAGAGAATGCAAAACTTGACAAGAAAATAACTCATAACATGAACTCAGCCCAATTCATTCATTAGAAGTATATTGGAATAACTTGAGAAAAGGATGAGTTTAATGCAATGAGGTTCTTCTAAGTAAACAACAACCTACAATATCACAGAGAAAACCTCATCCATGGTTAGAAGTTTGTTGGAACACATTTGGAAAAGATTGTCTGCAACATAGTGAGGAACTCTACTCTAAATTAACTTATGACACTGAAATTAATCCATTCTACAACTCAAAATATCACTGTTAAGCCTCATTCAAGAGTTAGAAATCTTTTGGAATAGCTTTGGAAAAAAGGCAGTTTGTGAAATTATGAGAAATCGCAGAACAATCAAGACTTCAAAATGACATTACCAATTCTTGTTCCTATGATGATGATGTATTAGTAGAAATTAAGAACAAGAGTGGTTTGTAAATAATGAAGGTCGTTAAGTCTAATTTAAAAAAACTAGAATACAACTAACTAATAAAACTAGAAATACAATGGATAGAACTGAACTAGAATGCAATCATTCAAACTTGAAATACAGTGAACAGAATTGAACTAGAGTGCCATTAACCTCCGGAGTTTTACAACTAAACTAAAATGCAACTAATCACTGAAATACTACAGCTCTATCTCATTCGGTGTTAGTGATATTTTGGAACAATTCATAAGAGCAAGACTGGCTGTAACAATTGATGTCAGTGAGCATAAAAATATGAAGTTTAGAAAAAATGCAACTAGACTCTAAAACACCATAGCTATGTCTCACTCAGTGTTAGTGATGTTTTGGAACAATTCGTAAGAACAAGACTAGCTGTAACATTTGATGTGAATGAGCATAAAAACATAAAGTTTAGAAAACTACTTGAATTAGGAATGAAACAAGGCTAAAGTTACTTATCTAAACAATATGCACAAAGCTTCTCGGGCAGTAGGGGCCCTCTACCACCGGATTAGCATACAAATCTCCTCAATATTGCCTTAGATCATGCAATGAAGTTGAATGTCTTTCATTAAAGGGAAAATTCTTCAGAAATAGAGTATTACGGACTTTTGAGATCTAACAACAAAACATCAATCTAGCTAACTGTCTCTCGGTCTCCCGAGTCATTCTTATAAAAGAAATACATAACTACCCTTGAGAGGAAATAGGGATAAGTGTCTTTCCCAATTAAAATCAAATTAGAACTCTTGTGGAAGCCTCGTACTCTTCCTGAAGACATCTGTAGAGTTCTTGTCCCGGTAGAAGTCTACCTCTTAGTTTTTATTTCTTCCACGTGCATAACCACTTGGAGATTTTTACTCAGACTTCGTAGAGGACAAGTAACGATGTAGATGAAGTGTGGATTTCAAACATATGTGTTTTTCCTCTAAGTGACACCTGTAACCTGTGTAAACATGAACATAACTGCGTAATAGGCCACTGGGTACAGAATGGCTGCATTATGTAGCTGAGTCTAGTAAAAAATTACTACAACAAAAAAACCATGAAAATATAGCAAGTCAGTCATTATATGCATTCCTAAAGTGACTTTAATTAATCCTATTGATCTTTTAAGCCTGCAATTGATAAGGAACAAAGGAAATGAAGTGAAATTTGGTGAAGGGAAAGGACATCTTTGGGGCTCAACAATGAGGTCGAACCCTGACCTCCGCCCCTCCACACGTTATTTTGCAACGCATATAAAAAGCTCCAACATAACGTTATCCATACTTTAGACTTTGGCATAATTTAAAATCCGCCACCATATAAGCTTTTGAATTGGACTTTGCAAACACAAAATTATATGCCACCTTTGAAATGTATTAAACCTCCACCATAGACTTTCGATATAAATCCAATATGCCAAAAAACCTTTGGACTTTCGTTATAATGATATGCACCATATAATATACGCTACATCCAACCTTTGTAATAAAATTTGGATATAGTTTAATGCATTCCATATATGAATCTGTTGACCCTTGCATATAGTATAGGTTTTGGACTTTAGGTTTGAGAATAAAATGCGGAATTCGATATATCAATAAGGTTTGTAATTATTAATAAATATATATATATATATATTATCAAACTTTAATGATTAAAAATAATTTCCAACACATAAAATTCATGAATCCACATTCAACCTTGGAGGACATTGGGAAAATTTTACCTTCACAAACCAAATTGGTGAATCCAGCAGTGACACTTGTCATAGTCCCATTTGAAAAAAATTGAAGATTCCCTAAATGCTAACTAGGCTGCCATGTCATTAGCATGTACCTGTTCTGCATTTTTCTTTTTAAATTGCTTGTTTTGAACGGTGATTAGCAGACCATAATTTCTTCATCCTAACTTGGTTTTTGACGAAATGAGTTGCATTGGATTCCTGGAGACAGACCGGTCATTTTCATTTAGGTTTGGTGGAATTTGAGCACTTTGAATTTTGAGCAAATATTTGCTCCTGATCCAGATTTCGATCATTCCTTCCCACGAACATGCTTTTGGACCCACAAAAGCTATTTATCTCATAAGTATTGAATACTTTTATGTTTCCCAAGTTCTATCATCTTGATTCTACTTGGAAAAATCACCATGAAAAATACTTGGTCACTGACATGCCTTGCCTTGCAAATTGCTTGGCTCTTCAACCATTGTTCTCCTTTTGTTGCTGACCCAATCCAACACTTGTTGGTTTCTTACTAGCTGACATAACCCTTTGTTGTACCAAATTGATTCTTCGGTGCTTGGAAAACTAACTGATTTGCCTTCCCACTGAGAATCATGTTCCTCCTTTGCACACTGAGTGAACTACAACAATGTGTTACAACATCACTAATAATAAGAAAATAAATGACCATTATTTTACCTCCATGGTTCCAAATTCCACATCTAGAAGAATGCATTCACCATCTCCATCTCTTTTCTTTGTTTTAGGTCCTCGGATCATGATCCTAGGACCTCAGTCACTACTTTTGACTATAGGATCACCCTCTGGGCTTAGGGCTATCATTAAACCTACACATATAAACAAAAAAATTAATAAAATCCTGCATTCTGGCTAAGACTGCTTTTTAAAGGCTTATGGAGGGTTCGAGAGCAATTTTCAGAGGAAGGGGTTTTTGCAGGGAGGGGGCCTTATGGTGGAAAACTAAAAGAACTAGAGGAATATTTGAATCTGGTGCGAAAATAGAAAATTGTGGTTTTGCGGAAAACCAGGGTAGTATTCACATGGACAGAAGGTGGTAAGCGGTTTAGGCCCTTTCGAACGCAATTCCATTCGGTGATTGCCACACGTCCTGGGAAAAACCACCCATTTCACGTGGAAGTGGTTCGTTAAACCCTGACATAAAATTTTCCGTGATATTGATCAAGATTCATTGGATCTGAGTGAGTCAGATCAACGGTGTGGGTTCATCCCGACCAACGAAGTTGATCAGGCGGACATGGTAGTGGAAGACTGGTGTCGGAGGGGGATTGGATGGTGGTCTTCTGAGTGGAAGGTGGGGCCAAATGGGTGACGTAGGCTACTTCGTTGGGTTAACAGGATGGAAAGTTAAGGTCGGATGATCTCTATCGGACCAGTATGATAGACGGTTGGGATTTTTTTGGAGGGGCGAGCAGACAAGGTGTCGGGAAAAATGAAGAAGGGCCTTAAGGAAAGGGGGAGGCGTGGTCCTGTGAGAAGTGGATAGGACTGGGGTTTAGGAGGAGGGGAGCTTGGGAAGTAGAGAAAGGTCACACCCCTGGGTTTTATGAATAAATGGGCTAAGGTCTTAAGCCTAAAAAGGGCTTAAGCCCTATTTTTTCAAAAAGGGGCGGAATAGGGCAAAACAGGGTGTTTTAAGCCTTTTTTAAAGGTTTCGGTAGGGTTATAAGGGGGTTTTTAAACCAATTTAAAGGTTTATTTCATGATTTAAAAGGGTTTTTAGGGATAATGGAGGATAATGAAGAAGAAAATGTATTTTTAGAGGGAAAAATACTAATAGAGAATAGAGGTAGGAATGATAAGATGAGGAAATGAAATGGAGATGAAATGGTGGAAATAGCCTGAAATTAGTTGTTTTCTAAGATGGCAGGATAACTTGGAGGCTTTGAGTGAATATTTTTTGGTGATTTGATAAACTTGGGATAATGAAGGCAGTGAGATTTCTAGAACTCACAATGTTTTTGCAAATATTGTTTCTAGAAATCTGATATTGTCAACTTAGTCATCTTTGGATAGGATCAAAATTATTGATGACTCATAGATTGTACTTGGAATTAGATCAATCACTCCGTCAGTTGACGGTAGGTTGGGAGAAAGTTTATGGTAACCAGTTGGAAGTTATTACTATAGAACAGTAAGTTTTTCCAACAATTTTTAGGCTTCATCCATGTGAGGACAAATGTGAGTTTGATGACTCCCATTACATAATCTACAAGGAAACTTAACTTTATCGTTTTTCCCAGGAACCTAAGAATCACTCATTGATGCATCAACAGTAAGTTGATGAGATTTTTTTGACCATACTTCCAAGACCTTAGGAATACCAGGACAATTGATAAGGAAGTGGGCACCCTTACAAATATTGTAAGGGTATTTGGGTTTACGATGCATGTTGTAGGTTTCCTCAACATTACTAACACTTACAACCATCGTTGGTTGGTTGAATTCTTTCTTATTTTACTTCTTCTTCTTAGCCACCTGGTTACTCGCATTAAGGCTTTTACCAAGCAAAGAGGAAGAAAGGGAGGAATACATGTTGGGAGAAGAAGGTAAAGGGTCAACATGAGGTTGGTGATGTTGAGATGGTGAACTCTGTTGAGGTGAAGCATACGGTTTAGGGGGAAAAATTGGAGTATTTAGGGCCAACGAAGTTGAAAATAACTATACCGCTAAAACTATTGTAAATACAGGTAATGAAAATCTAGCCATATAAGGAGCACCAACATTTCCAAAGCAAGGAAAATTACTAGGATTCTTGTTAAGTGGGGTTCCTTGGTTGGTAAATTCTGGAACAGTTGCCATTAGATTCAACTTCAGTAAATTTTATTAACAATTTAACAATATTCACAATTCAAAATTCACACCTAACAATTAAAATTCACAATTCACACCTAAGGTCTCTAAAAAGTTAAAATAAACAAATGAACACGTGCTAACAAATCTAGGAGTCAAACCACACACAAATAATGGATTCCCGCACTAAAAACACTAGTTGGTGATGAAATCCAACATCGTAGAATTTTAATGCAGAAATGGAAGTTGGAACAGTTACCCTAACAACCTGCTTAATGAAACAAACCGGTGAAATTTTCTCCACTTAAACCATCTCGAGTGAAGAGAACCCTCCGGAGAGTCTAAGTGAGTATAGCCGACATCTATTCCAGGTACATTGGGACCTTCCCTCTACCATCACCTTGGGAAAGAATCCTAAAGTTTATGGCCACTAAGGTCACCAAAGGGAACACATATACCTGGGGGTAAAGTCTACGATCCGATATACATGCAAGGGCAGAGTAACAAGCTCAATCCCCTTGAAGTCTCCTTGACATAATCCAAGGTTTACCGACAAGTGACCCCAGGCTTCTCGACAATGGTCTATCCGAGGTTTACCGTTTTTAATACATGCACATCTTCTATCATTCCCAATGAGATAGGTATGATAACCTCACTAGTTCGGATATAATATCGTGCTTGATTCCTTTAGGAGGAGCTTCCCAGAGCATACATGCTACAATTGGATTTTCCTACCGCAAGATTTACTACTTGTTTGTTTGAACTGCCCTGGAAAGTTAACTACAACCTATTCCAAAGCACTGGCCAAAGCTAGATTGATGAAAAGAACCATAGAAAATATAAAAATTTCTAGATGAATTTTAATTAAGCATTGTGTTATTTGGCTGTTATTACTCATAGAGTAAATAGACATGAAACCAATGGTGTTATGACCTAACCCAAAAATAGATGCAATCGAATATGATAATGTAATATTTTCAATTTGATGAATCCTAACTAAAGTAAGGAGAGAGATTCCATTCACTTCCAATAATGCAAAAATTGATAAATAAGAGAAAATATAACAAATTCTCTAATGCACTAATTCCAGCAAGAAAAAATAATTCTAATCAATTCAAATTTTTATTTTTATGTTTTTAAAACAAGCATAAAAACAAGTAAATTCAAATCAAAGAAAATGATCTAAATATACGATTGATTTTTCCAGAATGTAAACTATGTAGTTGTAATCTATGCACAGTTCACTTGAAAAGTATGCAAATGTAATCTATGCACATTTTTCATTCATATCTGAAAATGAGAATTATAATTATGCAAATGTTATCTATGAAAGAGAATTCTCAAACAAAAAATGATTCCAATGTAATCTAAAGAACCAATCAAGTGTAAGTAAAGAAAATTGGGTGAGAATTCATAAGGTCAAAAAATAAAAACACTCAAAGGCGATTAACACTTAGACACGGTTTAGCCCCCCCGCGGGGAATGAGGGGGAATTTTCTTTGCAAAAAAAAAAGAAAAAAGATGCAAAATTGTTAAAATACTGAGACAAAGCTAAAAGTAATGACCAAAGGAAATCAAATTAAGAATTTCTCAAAATATAATTTTCAAAACACCCAATTAACTTAACGTAGACTCATTGTATTGTATAAGTTGCTGAAAGAAATTCACACATAAGATTTTGAGAGTCAAGACAAGTTGGGGAAAACACAGAGAATCTAGTAATCTAGACTCCTGAAAATAGAATTTTAACTTTTTCAAAATTTTCCACAGGTCCACAGGTTGTAATGGAGAACAGCGCAGTACCACACTATTCTGAACTACAAACTGCGGAGGCTACCGCACTGTATTTAAATAAAAACTACGGAGGCCAGGAAAAACACAGAAAAAATAAAAATTCAGATTTACTTTTCTGGGATTCTAGTAAGTTATCTACCCAACCCAGCTTTTAGAATAATCAAAATCAAAAGACTCTTAAAATTCAAACTGAAAAAAAAAGGAAAACTAAGTTCTATTCCCCAGTTGAGTCACCAATTTGTTAGGCGGACAAATCCCACTTGCGGACAAGAGCGATCTCCCTAGTATCATAAGGATATATAGAAACAAATAGACAAATGTAGACCATTTTCTCTATACGATTATGCTTAAGAATTATTAATTAACTACGGAAAAATGCTCCTACCTGAATTCCAATGCTTACTCGGTCTTCAATCCAGTCATTCCAGAAGTTATCGATCTAGCATATAAGATCTGCAATCAAAGACAGGAAAACTAGATCAAAAGCATCTGCAAAATATGACAATTCGAAAGAAATAATCTATCTTAGTGATCAAGGAGTCTAAGAATTAAATCATTCAAAAGATAAATTAGCAACTCAATGAGAAAATAGAATCCATTTGTATTAACTTTGAATAAAGAAGAAACCTTACAACCTTGATGCCTTGATGTTTGTACAGGTTCTTCCGGGGTCCCGAATAGTCGTTTTCCTCAGTTTGACATGACTCCGACTCTCTGAATCAACATAAGAATATAGCTATGAGTATGTGATATCTCTCATGCCAATGATGACAAATGTGGAGAGTATAATTTCTTCAGCAATTCTCTTCTACAAGCTAAGAAGTACGTCCCTCTACAGTCTACCCTTGAGACTGAAACATGAGTTCAATTTATAGCTGAAGGAAAGTAGTTTCAGTTCAAATAAGGAAGGGATAAATCCCTCTCATCATGGGATATTAGCTCCAAAAACCAATGGATAGCTCCATTTATGATGGGATAAAGGTTCATGAATAGAAGGGGCGAAGCTCGACCAGATAGCGCTTCTAGAAGGTCCCAGCTGGGAGAATATTCGACCAACTGGGCTTCTAGAACTTAATTTTCTTTTTATTTTACCTTTTATAGAGGTCCGTAGTTTTAATGAGAAGAGCGTACGGGATGTACCGCAATTTTTATAGAAATTAACCACAGTACCACGGGGAATGACTAGGAAAAGCGCGAAGCTAGGCTTTTTAGGATTTTTAAGAGCTTTTCTATAGCTCTAAGACTTGGTTCAAGAACTTTAAGTTTTTATACCACTAAGGGAGAAATAAATAGGTAATGATGAACCCATATAGACAGCTAAATGTCATGGTGATAAATTTTAGTGTAACACGCATGAATGAACAAGTGAACACATTCTTCTGTAGTTCGGTCGCACCACTTCTCTATCCAAGCGAACAAGTGTGCACGCAGATCCCCTGGGCCAAGGAACGTCTTGACGCGAGTCTCATCTGGGGGCTCAAATCATAGGATCATCATGTCCCGTCAGTCCTCCCAATCCTAGAACACCCCCTTATGCATATCCCACCATCTTGTAGGTCTTGTGCGTATGGCGAGATTAAGGGCCCATAACCTTCGTTCTCTAGGAACCTCGGCTTTGAATATTCGCAAAAATTATTTTACACTACCAAACCCATCAAAGTAGCTTAGTTCTCTCAGCTCAGAGGATATGCAATGGAATTCCCTTGTAATTCGTAGGTAGCGCAGCGCAGAGACATCTGCAGCGGATTTTTCCAATTTTCCATTTCCTCATCGGAGTCGAAGAAGCACTCACTATATCCTTCCTAGCAAATCATACCATCAGCGGTAGGATTGATCCAGTCTTCGTCCCTCGTAGTTATCTTATATATTTCATCAACCTCTTCTTCCTCACGCACTAGCTCAGTATGCCTTTCTCCTTTTGCAGGATCTAGCAGTACTATCACCCGTGTTCCTTCACTTTCAAATACCATGCTCCTCTTTTTTAAGTTGATAATACCGCCCATATCTATGGCCTGGTCCAATCCTAGGAGCACTGGGTAAGGGTCTGCATATTCTACAATCTGAATGAGTTCAAAGTCAGCCCAAACCTTAACTCCTGCGATATCTATCACGATCTTTGATAGTCTTCCTAATGGGATGATCTTCTGCTGGTTGGCCATGCATAGCTATATAGTGGACCACTCCAACTTAGGTTCCCCCATTCACTGCCAAGACTGCTTAGGGAGGACGTTCACATCCGATCCCAAGTCTAGAATAACCTGATCCATCTCATAATCACTGATTTGCGTGGTCAACCACATCTCCTAACCAGTGCGTCTCTTAAGATTATAGAGTTTGTGTACATCCTTAACTTCCATATCTGGGGTTGTCTATTCTGCAAAGCTATTTATCAAATCTTTGAGGTTTTCTATTGCCCTTTGGTTGCGCAGCAACTTCATACATGCCTGCAGGAATGGTTTGACCTCATCATATGCTCTAAGGTTCACAGGGGCTTGATGAGTAGGTGCCTCAGCTTTAGCAAAGTCTTGGTGAGCTACGACAAAGGTTTCTTTTTCTTTCTGTAAGTCCAAATCTTCTTGTTTAACAATATCTTTATGGATGAGAGGCTCTACCTCATCTTTCTCCATAGCTCCTCCGGTGGCCATGCTGCTACGTGTTATAACATAAACACTTGGTCCTTCATCTCGAGGTTCCACCTTGAACCTTTGTACATTCTACGTAGGTGTCTGCTGCTTCTCCTGCATCTTGGCTATCAAAACTGGGCATTCTTCAACCATGTGATCCAACTGTCTACAATTTATGCAATATTATCTCACAAGGTTCGTACAATCCCTTGTAAAGTGGCATATTTCTCACAGTTATGGAAAATCAGTTTCCCTCTCCTTTTACCCGCACTTCCACCTCGGCCCCCTCCCCTTCCCTTGGCTGGAGAACCACCTATGCTCAAGGGGGATATTGGTGATGACGGATCCACCTGTATCCTATACAGATTTCCTCGATCTGTCATTAGATATTACTTTCGGCAGTTATGTTCATCATGGCCTACATATCTGTAGAACCTGCACCATTGTTGCTTTATTTATGGGGCATATGCGGTAAGGCAGGGGTAGTGGTTGGTATCGCGTAGCCCAGCAACATGACAACCATCACACCAAAGCACCATACTGGGTCCTGTAGCTTCCCTAGGTCACAACAGACTAGGTCCCCCAGCCTGTACATAGGATGCTAGCGGAGGACAGTTATACTTGGTGTGTCCATTCACCCTGCATCGTATGCACCATATTTTAGGGCTAGCCTCTATTCATCGCTCCTTCTGTAGATTCTAGATCTCCATATGCATTTCTTCTAGGTGGCCCTGTATCTATTGTACTCCTAACTAGGTATAATATCTTGGCGGAGCTTCTAGCTTCATCACAATTTCCAAGGCCTTTTCCTGCAATTCAATGGCTTAATGTCCCATTGGCACGTGCAGGTGGGGAAACATAATAGCAATGAACCACTCCATGTGTTGCCTGTCATCATACATAAATCCTCCTTCTCCAATTACCTTCTTTAACCATTGGTCAGCCTCCCATTCGGATTCAGACAGTACTTGCTTGAAATCCTTCAGATCGTTGACTATCTGCGAGTAGGACTTGGGCTTTTTGAACTGTTGTTTCAAATAATTCTTAATTTCTTCAATGGGTGCATTCACATTCTGGTTTATGTACCCCATATACTAGTCCAAGTCCCTTCTTTCAAAGGCAAGGGATAGCTACGCCCTTTTCACTGGATCACAAGCTACATTCTGCACAGCCCATACCGATCCTACAACGAACCAAAACCAATCCATATCCTCATATCCTACACCTTTGAAGGTGGGTAGCTTCATGTGCGAAGCCATATCGTCTTTTGGTGGTGGAGGTGGCGAGTTTTAACCCTATGAGGGTTCGATGGTGGTGTAGATGGAGAGTTATGTGCAACAGAATTTCTTACTGGATTGTAGACAAATTGATCTCCCTCCTGATTGGTTCTATAGTATTTACCACTACGCGTTGTACCCTCACTTTGATCGGAGCTCATTCACTATGTGTGACTACACAGGATACTCTTTTCGCACAATAAGATCTTAATCATTAATGGCAGAGTTTTCATAAATTTACCTCGGAAACCCTTGAAGAATCTTCGTTTCGCCTCAGAGTAGGACACAACTTCATCAATCACAAATTCTGTCACAAACCCCAATATCATATTGTCCTTCCAATGATATACCGTGCGAGTGATGGTGTTATCAGTCTTTTCTAACCATTGAATCAGCTCTGGGGTCCACTGTGTGATCCATTCGTCCTTCCAACACTTCTGGAACTCTACGAGCCTTGCAAGCCACTTCTGAAGCTTGGTTCAAAATTTCAGACAGAAAATCTCATAGGTCTCTATGAAAACATACTTATTCTTCCACTTTTCCACCGTCAACCTCGTGCTACGATTCTCTTTTATTACAAATTCCTAAATTTGTTTTTTGAAACACTCCTCAATTTATTTCTTCTCAAGTTTCCAATATTCTCTTGGCATTACCCGATCTCTCTCTCAAAATTCTCCCGATCCCAGCAACGGAACCATTTGTTGGCTCGAGGGGTCCTGACCCAGGTTGGGAGGTTAAGGTTTGCCAACAAACCCCTATACTACTGGCCCTTTCGGCAGTGACCTGCTTGCGCAGGACAAAGTCTCACCTGAAGCAGTATGGGAGGGTGCTGGAACCAGGTTTTTGCACCCTGAGAGAGAGTAGGTAAGTCAAGAAAAGTTGCGTTCCCAGCTTATCATCTTTGTATTTAATAGATCTATTTACATAATTATATCACATGGCTCATATCTACTAACTACCTTCGTATCCACATGCGTAACACCAATCTATCAGTACAGGAACTATAATTGCAAAATCAACATATCATAGATTCATATAACGAGAACAAGGATATTCTCGCAGCTATAAAATAGATCTATTCGCAGGTTCGCTAATCAATTATAGTCCACAGTTACCTGATTTACTATCAATCATAGATCAAATCAGCACCTTCGCATCAACAAAATCATAAGTAATATCATAAACGCACAAACAGGAATACTCTGTATTATACAAAAGATAGATCCGTAGCAACAATGGATAACCAACCATGATCCAATATTTCACATCAACGGTAATACATAAACTCAGATAACGTAGAGATACTCTAACCAGATTCACATATATTAGCATCCAAAACCCAATACAATCCAACACAGCCTACACACAAAGCCAGCAGGGTCCACACACAAGGTTCGCAAACTGTGGTTTGTGGACTCTTGGTCTAACCTTGACCCGTTACAATGCATTAGGGGCTTTGACCCACCCCAAAACCTCTGTGTTAGACTAATTAAGACCAAAATATACAAAATCGCAGATTTTAGGGGACCCTGTTACAACAAGGCATTTGGGAATGGGTTTTTGTGAATATGGGAAGGATGCAAAGGGTAAGGGAGTGAAATTTGGGAGTTTTCAAAAGTGTAATGGGATACTATGGTTTTTTACCAATTCAAACACCAAATTTAAACCTCAATTTTGACAACACCTCAACATATAAAATTTGTGAAACTGGTTTTAAATGGCATGAGCTCTTACTGATTTACTTGGAGGTTAATGAGTGAGCTGAGGGAGATTTGAAGATGCTTTTTTTGATACTTGAACGCCTTTCTAGGGCTTACTGGTCATTTGCGCCATCAACTGTGCATTTGTGCCCTCACTGGAGCGTTTTCACCATCAACTAAAAATGTGCACCCTCGCTCATGAATTTGCGCCCTCGTTTCAGCGTTTATACCCTAAACAGAACATTTGCACCCTCGACTGAGTATTTGCACCCTGCCTTTAGTTTTTCTCACCAATTTCGCCCATAAATGCAAAAATTTGGTCTCTTAGAGTGCTTTCTTGATGTTTGGAGGAGGAAAATGAATTTGAATTGATGTCAATGAGCCATAAATAGCTAAGTGAATTTGAATTTGAATTTAAAAACCCACTTTTCTAATGTCTCATTTCACGTTTTTTGAAAACATTTGCTAGTTACCCTTTTCCTTTGTTTTTTTCTTCTTTGTAGGATGATGTTGCTAGTGTTTGTCACTTTTCATTTGATTTTTCTTCTCTTCAGTTTGGCATGTGAATTTTTGAGTTAGCAGCTTGGGACAAAACTTATTACATATTATGAGCCTAAAATTAAATTCAAAATTCAAAATAAATTACATCTCTATTTTGAATAAAATTACATCTTAGTATGAAAATCATACTCTAAAACCAAAATTACAACTTTAAAAATGATATTTACATGCTTACAAATATTCTTCAAATGATAAAGAAGTATTATTTGAGTCACTCTCACACCTTTGCTGATATTATTGAGATGATATGGCATATTTATGAACCTTGGAAAATGAAACCTAATTTACCTAATGGGACCTTGGATGACTTGACTTCATAGTTGAATTTAACTGACATAATTTCATAATGAAATGAGCTTTCAAGATATTTTTATGTTCAACAAGACATGAAGGTGGTTCAACAAATGTGAAATTTTGAGGGAGAGTGAGTATATATGACTAGGGATACCATCAATGAATCAATTTTTTACATGACCTAATGGAATGATAAAAAAATTCTTGAGTGGGACCCCTAATATGAATATGAAAAGAGTATATTTTTATCACTGATTGCAGGATGCAGATACTGACACTAACACAATGGTTTGGTTATAGTAATTCCTTTTTAGGCTCTAATGTTACCTCCAGGAGGGGTACCCTGAGTATTGTTAGCATTAATATCAATATTACCTTCGCTATTGGCACATGTGTTGGGACCAAAATTACCACCTTCATTGACACCAGACATGGTCGTGACTCAGGGTTGAGAGGACTTGAAATAAGATAAATAATTGGATGAAACAAAAATACTAGAGTCTAAAGGTGTATTAGGGGGAGGGACATTGACTTGTCTAATAGGTGTTAATGGATTTCTTATTGGAAACAGAGGATGAATACCACAAAGTCTCCATGAAAAATTCTTAAGGGGCACATCAATTTCATTACAAATAGAATGTTAAAGGTTAAATGAAAAGGATGAAGAAAAATAATAATAGAGAGCACGAAAACACTACGTGAAGTGGTGCAAAGTGTAAGTTAACTACAATATATTGTTACTCTATTTCAAGAAAATTCATCCTATAAAGATAAAAATGAATCCTAGCCTAAATTTTAAATACACCTCAAACAAATCTTAGTTCAATGGTTTGATGACCTTCCAAACAATTTTTTACTTGCAGGGTTTGATTTCTACAAGCAAAGAATTGAGTGAAAGTTAGGGTAAAGGGATGGTTTCTTAGCACAACCACCACCTTGATCTGAATATGGGAAAACTAGTTATTTCTATGCTAGCTCCCTCATTGATATTAAAAAAAAAATTAAGGATTTTACTCAAATTAACCACTTGTAAAGGGTTTATGTGTGAAGTTTTTATTTGTTTTTGATGATCAAATTATGAGTTAATTAAATTTTAAAAAATCATGTATAGAAAATTAAATGCAGAAATATAACTCATAGAAATCACATAACACAATGGATGATAATGGAGTTCACCCCTCCTGGGCTACATCTCCATGGACCTGCTTTAACTAGCTAGGCCCTCTTGGTATTATGAGTCAAATGTCTGATTACAAGAATATTTGATGCTCCAATGGATTTTCTAATTTTTCCATTGGCTTCAGAAGACATGAAAACCCAAAAAATGACTATTCAATCTCTGAATTTGGTTAGCTGATCTAGGATTGACCTCCCATCTTGGTGGCCATGGGCTTGTTTAATCTCCAAAGTGACAAAAGCGCCTTCATATTTGCTGGAACACCTATAAAAAAATTTCCACTGTGTTCATAACATCAAATACATCTAAAAATTATTTTTCATTCACTCCATTTGGCCTTCAAGTGATCTGGGCATGGCCTTCCCTCCTGGTGGCCCTAGGCTTCAAAATTATTCAAGTGACCGAAAAAACTTGTATATTTGCTCTAATGCCTTTGAAAGTTGTTCCAATATATTCAAATAATTCCAATATACTAGGAATGACTATTCCTAAGCCAAAATTGGCCGAAAATTGCTCAAGATAGGCCTCTTTAAAGTTTCCCCTAGATTCTGCCTCTAAATCTAGAGAACTGCCAGTTAACGCCGACAAATCTGGAAGTGGTGTCTGATTTGGAGGTGGCTACCAAAATTCCGCCAACTTAATCTCACCTTAATTAAAGATTAACTTCATATTAATTAGTGATATGTGTGCACTAAGTGCGTTTTATACTAGGCGCTTGGTTAAGGTTATGTGGCAGGGCCACATGGGAAGAGCGTTGGCCCCCTCCATTCCACCATCAGAGACTCTATGCACTTTAAATGGAAGTGGGGCACAATTCTTTAACAAGTATTATTCTGCAACCTATTGGTAAGGCGTGGTAGAAGTTGGGGGGAGATCATGAGGTCGAACCCCGACCTTCGCCCCTCCACACATTATTTTGCAACACATATAAAACGCTCCAACATAACGTTATCCATACTTTAGACTTTGGCATAATTTAAAATCCACCACCGTATAAGATTTTGAATCAGACTTTGCAAAAATGAAATTATATGCCACCTTTCAAATGTATTAAACCTCCACCATAGAATTTGGATATAAATCCAATATGCCAACAAACCTTTGGACTTTCGTTATAATGATATGCACCATATAATATACACTACATCCAACCATTGTAATAAAATTTGGATATAGTTTAATGCGCTCCATATATGAATCCGTTGACCTTTGCGTATAGTATAGGTTTTGGAATTTAGGTTTGAGAATAAAATGCGGAATTTGATATATCAATAAGGTTTGTAATTATTAATTAATATATATATATATATATATATATATATATATATATATATATATATATATATATATTATCAAACTTTAATAATTAAAAAAAAATTCCAACACATAAAAATTCATGAACCCACATTCAACCTTGGAGGACATTGGGCGAATTTTACCTTCACAAACTGAATTGGCGAATCCAGCAGTGAAACTTGTCACAGTCCCATTTGAAAAAAATTGAAGAAGATTCCCCAAATGCTAACTAGGCTGCCATGTCATTAGCCTGTACCTATTCTGCATTTATTTTTTAAATTTCTTGTTTTGAACGGTGATTAGCAAACCATAATTTCTTCATCTGAACTTGGTTTTTGACGAAATGGGTTGCGTTGGATTCCTGGCGACAGACCAGTCATTGTCATTTAGGTTGGTGGAATTCGAGCACTTTGAATTTTGAGGAAATATTTTCCCCTAATCCATATTTCGATCACTCCTTCCCATGGACATGCTTTTGGACCCACAAAAGCTGGTTATCTCATAAGTATTGAATACTCTTATGTTTCCAAAGTTCTATCATCTTTATTCTACTTGGAAAAATCATCATGACAAATATTTGGTCATTGACATGCCTTGCCTTGCAAATTTCTTGGATCTTCAACCATTGTTCTCCATTTGCTGCTGACCCAATCCAACACTTTCTGGTTTCTTACTAACTGACATAACACTTTTTTGTACCAAATTGATTCTTCGGTGCTTGGAAAACTAACTTATTTGCCTTCCCACTGAGAATCATGTTCCTCCTTTGCACAATGAGTGAACTACAGCAATGAGTTCCAACATCACTAATAATAAGAAAATAAATGACCATTCTTTTACCTCCATGGTTCCAAATTCCACATCTAGAAGAATTCATTCACCATATCCTCCTCTTCTTTGCATCAACACATAAAATGGTCTACAATGGTTGCAAATGTTTTTTTACATCTTGTCATAAAAAAAATTACTCAGATTCAACCATCAATCTGAAAAACACTTCATGCAAGAAACATAACTTGACGACATATCCTCTTTCTCCTTCAAAGCAACAAATTTCACATCTGTGAACATCGCCATGTACTCTTACATCTTCGTGTCAAAATTCATCGATCAAACATAAGTCGAAAAAACATGCCTCTTCAAAAGACTGACTCTCAAGTCAAGAATAAACTTGTGTAACAACTTGATGATTCTTTTCCCAAAACAAAAGAATTTCACATCTCATGAAACACTTCATCAACATCTCCTGTTCATATTTGGAGACAAAATCAACTCTTCCAAGTCAATATGAAATGCATACAACACACAATCGATAAACACATGTCGACACTCATGCATGTGCAAATGATCAACACTCTCAAGTTGACAAAATTCATGTTAAAAAAAGAAATATACCAACACAAGTCAATTACTCCTACAGGTTCAAACACAATGAAACCATCAAAATTCCATTGTTAATACACACAAAATATAATGCATGTACACAATTCTTCGACACTCTCACAAGTAAAATCATAAGTAAAATAACCCCATTCTATGTACATGTACTTAAAGAGCTGAAATGAACAAATTTTGTTGCAATAAAGTGAGTCAAGATACTCCACTTTCAATCACCTTCTTGGCATAAACATGCAACATGAATTCAATTGGAAAAGAATGCATCAATCATCAAAAGACATGCAAAGCCTTCATTAGATAATTAATCTAGCCATTTCTTACCAAACCATTCCAATGGTGATTCTTTCAGCTTCCCATCATTATCATGTGAATCATCTTGACACACATCAATTATGGAATCTTCTTTTCCATTCTTGTCATTCTATTTCTCCACCTTCTTCAACTGTCATCGATGACTTTCTCGATACAAAGTCCAACATTTGTCTACAATATGACCTTGCTTATGGCAATGAGTGCAAAACAATTGCATCTTATTTTCAGCATGTTTGCTTTGTATTTGGCTTTCTACCTCTTTTGCTTTGAAATTTTCCTATGCATGGCTATCTTCTTCCACCACCTTGAAATATTATGGTTATCCAAGCTACAAAAGGAACATGTAACATTTCTCCAAATCTTGTGTGATAATTTCCCATGTTTATCATAATAAAAAGAAACTTGATTAAAATCATATCTATACCTTGAACATTCACCTTTGTCACCTTCTTGAGGAGGTGAATTTGATGAGGTAGTGGCTCTCTTCAGAATACCAACAATGCATCCAAATTTTTTAGAGATTTCAACATCTTCTTGTTCACCATTCTCATTAGTTGCATGCTTATGAGTACCTTCTTGCAAAATAGGTGTAAAAATTTTGCATTCCTCATGAACACAATTTTCAAAAGATTGAGGTAATGAACATGAAATGAAAGTCCTTTTGGAAAACCTTCATGTGCCTCCTTGGTTTTAGATCTTTCTCCATCATGTTTTCCATAACCAAGACCCAAATATTTAGGCATTTCCTCAACAAAAATTGGCTCAACTATGGTGTGTGCATGTTTTCCTAACCCTTTACCTTCATAGCCCATCTTCATCAATAATTTGGACCCTATTCCTCTAGTGTATCTTTCAAAAGAACCTACAGATTCATATTGAGAGGAAATTGAAGATAAAATTGAATTGCATACCTCTTTTTCATGTACATACATATCTAAGGCTTCCTTGGCATCATGGAGCTGAGTATCCATCTCATGCATCCTTTCAAGATAATCATTCACAATATGGAGCTGAGTCTCCATATCATGCATATTTTCAAGAAGCTCTTGCTTCTCCTCCTTCATGGCAATCAATTTCTCTTGAATTTTAATGCTTTCCCTCTTATCTCCATACTTCTCTTGCATCCTATCAATCATGATGTAGATTTTCTGCAACATCTCTTTATCAAAGAGTTTTACTAAGGAAGATTGACTAGAAGCATCACTTAATGAAGTTTACATCACACCTACAATGCATACAAAGCTTATTTTATATGATATAAGAATTCGGTTCTTAATTTTGTCCTTCTTCTTCACACATAAACTTGCAAGTTCAATGCGTACAAGTTCACAGTTAAATTATCCTTGCACAAATTCAAAAGCCAATAGCTATAGAAGAATTAGCTAACCTCGGATAAAATAAGCTAAAACGTTTCTCCAATACCAACTTGATCTGAATATGGGAAAACTAGTTATTTCTATGCTAGCTCCCTCATCAGTATTAAAAATGTGTTTAAGGATTGTACTCAAATTAACCACTTGTGAAGGGGTTTATGTGTTTTTTATGATCAAATTATGAGTTAATTAACTTTTAAAAACTCATGTACAACAACTGAAATGAAAAAATATAACTCACAACAATCACTTAATACAATGGATGATAATGGAATTCACCCCTATTGGGCTACATCTCCATGGACCTACTTTAAATAGCTATGACCTCTTGGGATTATGAGTCAAATGTTTGATTAAAAACATCTGTGATGATCCAATGTATTTTCTGATTGTTTGATTGGCTTCATAAGACATGAAAACCCCAAAAATGACTATTCAATCTCTGAGATTGGTTACCAGCTGATCTAGGCTTGACCTCCCATCTTAGTGGCCATGCGCTTGTTTAATATCCAAAGTGACAAAATTACCCTCATATGTGCTCCAACACCTCTAAAAAATATACCATTATGTTCATAACATAAAATACATCTAAAAATGACTATTCATTCACTCCATTTGGCCTTCAGCTGATTTGGGCATGGACTTCCCTCCTGGTGGCCCTAGGCTTCAAAATTCTTCAAGTGACCACAAACACTTGTATATTTTCTCCATTACATCTAAAAGTTGTTCCAATGGATTCAGAGCATCCCAATATTATAGGAATGACTATTTCTGAATCAAAATTGGTCGAAAATTGCTCAATATAGGCCTCATTAAATTTTCCCCTAGATTGTGCCTCTAAATCTGGAGAACTACCAGTTAATTTTGACAAATCTGGAAGTGGCACCGGATTTGGAGGTGGATGCCAAAATTCTGCCAACTTAATCTCAACTTTATTAAATCTTAACTGCAAATTAACGATTGATAAGTGTGCACTAAGCGTGTTTTATGGTAGCCGCTTGGTCAAGGTTATGTGGTAGGGCCACATGGGAAGAGGGATGGCCCGCGAAGGTGGCCCCCTCCGTTCCACAATCGAAGACTATGTGCACTTTAAATGGAATCAGGGCGCAATGCTTTAATAATTCTTGGTCTTCAACTTGTTGGTAAGACGTTGTAGAAGTTGGGGGGAGGTCATAGGTTCAAACCCGACCTCTGCCTCTCCATACGTATTTTTGTCACGCATATAAAACGCTCCAACATAACGTTATCCATGCTTTGGAATTTGGCATAATTTAAAACCGCCACCGTATAAGCTTTGGAATCAGACTTTCCAAACACGAAATTGTATGCCACCTTTGAAATATATTAAAATTCCACCATAGAATTTGGATATAAATCCAATATGCCAAAAATACTTTGGAATTTGGTTATAATGATATGCACCATATAATATACGCTTCTTCCAACCTCTGCAATAAACTTTGGATATAGTTTAATGCGCTGCGTATATGAATCCATTGACCCTTGCATATAGTATAGGTTTCAAACTTTAGGTTTAGGAATAAAATGTGGAATTTAATATATTAGTAAGGTTTGTAATTATTAAAAAATATTAATTTATATAATAAGATAATATAATATATGATAAAAACCATATATAACATTCTATATATATATATATATATATATATATATATATATATCAAACTTTAATAATTAAAAATAATTTCCAGCACATAAAAACTCATGAACCAACCTTCAACCTTGGAGGACATTGGGAAAATTTCACCTTCACAAATCAAACTGGTGAATCCCGCAGTGACACTTGTCACAATCCCATTGGAAAAAAATTGAAGAAGATTCCTTGAATGTTGAGTAGGTTGCCATGTCATCAGTGTGTAGTTGTTCTGTATTTTTTTTTTCTTGTTCTGAATGAATATCAACCATAACTTCTTCATCCCAATTCGGTTTTCGATGAAATGAGTTGTGTTGGATTCCTTGCGACAGGTCGGTCGGTGTCATTCTAGTTTGGTGCAATTCTGAGCACTTTGAATTTGAGAATTTTTTTTCCCTTGATCTAGATTCCGATCACACCTATAGGTTATTTTAATCATAAGAATGGTAACTATGGTCACCTATGTGCCCTGGTATTGCACCAAGGATGTTGCAACTCCCAATGGATTCTCAACTCAAATTATCAACCTGGGGTTCGTACAAATTTAGAGATGACAATGTTATATGCACAACAGGTTGGGTTATATTCATGACATTGTTATTCATGAATTTAGATCAAGGTGTTCAGAGAACACTCCTCCAACTAATTACAATGATAACTTCTTATGAAAGCATAAATGAACATGATTCTAACTACAAAGGTGAAAATGCCTTTCATTAAATGTAAATGCCAATTGAAATTGCATGAAAGGAGAAAGCTAATATATTTGATGAAGTAAACCATGATACTCTACTTGCATACTTAATAAAATAAATACCCTACTTCCATATATCGTTTATCTACTCACACTTGCTTGAAAATAAGGAATATAATCTTTAACATACCTATGAATAAAAATACTAATTCTAACTCTGTTTTTTTATCTGATGGTTGCAGTGATGAAAGGATGAGGTTGGAGTGGTCCTAGAGTATCCCCTAATAATCAAATCACAATTTGTAGGAAATTATACAACTTAATTATGACATATTCAAGGTATGGACAAAAATTGGTAGAAGAAAACAATGTTACAGGGCTACTACAGGAGGTGCTACAGGACATCCCATATTGCTACAGGAGGCCCTGTTTTACTATAGGAGGAGGGCTAGTAGATTTTTAAGGAAATAAATGGTGTATTTAAGGTAGAGGAAGGTGGATCAAGGTAGAATGAGGTGAATGAAGGGTGTATGAACCCCTTTCCCAAGACTAGTACCCCTCGAAGGTCTTTCTTGCACCAAATTTGATGCCCACGGTGTCCTTCCTTTACCCTATCAAAGTAAATTCATAGACAAAATTTAGAAGCAATTTGAGGCACCTAGGAGGTAGATGAAAGAATCCAGGTGGATGTGGAAAGGTGTGACCACGCTACAAACCAACAAAGTTCTTGTAGTTAGCGAAATACATGCATCAAAGTAAATAATCATGGAAACTATGAGTTGAATTGTATTAAGATCTATTCTACAATACAACACTACCCTAATATCAAAAATAATGATACCAAATTCTAAGTGGCAGAAACAAGACATGCAAAGGGATTAAAAACTAACATTTATCCATTTCCAAGAAATCATAAACAAATATTTTTGAATTGTTATTGTGGACCTTTCCAATCACTCTTCCCATAAGAGAGGTGATAGGCAAGCTTGCAATCACAATTTTTTGACATAACATTTATTGAAACAAGGAAATAATTGCAAAGCTTTCAAACAAGAATAAGAAATAAATACAAGAGAGGGATTAAAGCCTATTGGTTGGGCCCAAAACCCAAGGATTTCAACCCTCCAAAACAAACTCAAATGTAAACCAATATCAAAATTCTCGTTAATATAAAATTATAGTCACATACATAATGATAAATAAGGATGCGAATTTCAAGCACTAGGTTGTCAATAGATACTCCTAGATGCAAAAAAAAAAGTAATCCTAATGAGCCTTTCAATTGGTTTATTTATACAAAAAAAATTAAGGGGAAGGTTCCTTGAAAGGAGGAATGTTACCCTCCAAAATCTTGATATTTTTGGATCTGGTTCCCATTTTCCTTGTCATGCACTTGGAGTTCCTTGTCTTCTAGTGAATTCTATCTGTTGGAGAGGATTTTGTGATATCAAGTTGACTTAAGGAGTTAATGAGGCAAGAAAACTCCCTCTATTATCTCTAGGTGTCTCCATCAAGCCCTTACATGGTAAATATATCCAAAAATGCTTCTTTGACCTACATATTAATCACATCATGCCATACAATATGACAAACACCATTTTGATTTTCCTACTAATCATATTATGGCTAAAACTGTGAATTAATGTGAGAAAATGAAAGTTTTAAATGTTGGAGGATAGCACAATGAAATTCAAAAGTGTTCATGGTGTTGGACCTATTGAAGTCCAACAATAAATTGCAACACACACATTAGTGTGGCACCAATGGGTCCTAGCATCACACACACTAGTGTGGACCAAATTAATTAATAAATTTGGTGCAGTGTCTAATTAAATTTTCCCTTAATTAAATTGGATAATAAAATGTAATCTTATCTCATGATCACTTGTAACAGTTAACTAATTGTGATAAACTTAGTTATCTCATGTATTTTGGTTGAGGGTGGTTAGTGAGGCATGTAGCGTAATTCTATTAGTTATGGAGATTGAATTGTAGTTGGTGCATTAGTTTAATGCATGTGTAATTAGTCAACTCAGTTAGGGGAGTTAGAGTCATTTGAACTAGTTGTAATTGTTTGTTGCACTCGTGAGAGATCAAGTGAATTAAATATTATTTAATTCACAATCAGTGATATTCCATGCAACTAATGATTTACTATTAATAGTTCCATGCACGTCAGTTCCAGTGGAGATCGAGTTGAGACAAAGGTGAAAGGGAGGTTAACTATCAGTTGTGTGATTAATAGGTTTCTTGCATGAAACCAGACATCCATTGGAGTGCCCATGATCCTTGTGCAATTTAGGAAGGCCAAAATTTCTCAAGAATAGTGATTGAGTTCATCGATAATTGCACAAGCAAGGCAGGCTGTTTAGAGGCTAAGAATTGGGTAAGTGTTGGTCAGTTTTGTCGAGAACAGTGTGAGATATTAGCAGAGCGCACGAGAATCTTATGAGAAGAATGAATTTTAATTGTTTCATGATTCCATGGTTAATGCACAATATAAGATAGAGGGTTTTTTAGAAGAAAGCTTTCCCTGGGAAATTATATGTGTTGTGGTTTAATTTGATTCTTTCTTTGCTTCATGTGATTGGCGATTGTGTTTAATTTCTGCAATTGATTTGTAGAAATGATTTAGTATCTAGCTTTATTAAATTATTAGATAAGATTGAATCCATTGATATTCATATGTTTGTATAATTTATACATGGTATCAGAGCACAAGAAATCACTATAGTGGAGGAGAAGTTGAGTTTGTGACTAAATAAAATTCGAATTTGCAGAAGACATTCTTAGTGCTACAGGCGATTCAGGATCGAAATTTTTGATCAGTGGTTGTCATTGATGTCAACCCAAGCAACACCAGGGGCTACCCCAATCTTGCATGGTAATTCTTCCCTACAAAATTACTATATTCTAGGTCAAGCATATTTTTTATGGTTTCTACTTGTTGAGATGTTTTTGTTGATATATGGAACGCCATGTAAGTCTTCATGATTTGAGAGATATTCATGTTTGAAGTTTGTAACCCCAGTTAGTGGACTAAAACCCCATGGGGTTGTGGCATGGGTCATTGAAAAGTCAATACTTAATAATTTTTAAGCTCTTAAAATCCCTCCCATGTTCACTTGTTGAAGACCATCTCAACCTAAGCATTTATATAAATTGTGATCCTCATATCCTCCTTATGTAGGGATTTCGCTACCTGAAACAGGTCATCGTGGAATTTGTGCACTAAATCTTTTTATACAAAGGTTCAAAAGCTGAAATTTTTATGAGGCGAAGATGAAATAGCGAGGAAGCGCTTGTAAAAGTTTCAGATCAAGGTATACAATATTTTCGGAGATATGAACTGTGGAAGTCAATGTATTTGTAGGCTCTTGAACTTCATCTCAAAGACATGACCTTGGAAAAATTGTCATAACTCTCTCTCTGAGTATCAGAATGGATTTTTGTAAAAAGTGGCAGATATTGCACAGATTTTAGTTTTCGTTGTATCAATTTCAGAGCCAAATGAAGAAACAGTTACACGTGGCACGCCATACAAGTTCGCTCTACTGTACCATTCCATAATTAGGTCATTGTGAGAGATTAGGCATAACTCTCTCTTGAAGAATCCCAATTGGGCTAGACCTGCGACATTGGAAAGAAGTCTTAGAAGACTACTACAGAACCGAAAAGAAAATATTGGGGATCTGAAATAACATAGATACACTAGATTCAATATCAAGATCCTAGAAGGAAAGAGAAATCTAGATCATGTGTTGTCAAGGGATGCAAAGGTCCAGACTTTCTAGGGTAGCAAAGCAAAGAAAGGTGCAGCAAAGGGTAGCATGACAAGAGTAGAAATCAAGGTGCAGAATAGTAGCAAGAAGTTCACCACATGAAGTCTTCAAGTGGGAAGCACTGCATACAGTCATTATAAAGGTATCATTGAACTAAGTCATTGTAAATGCATCATTGTAAAAATTTTACAAGTGTCTATCTACCAAGAGTTGAAGAGGCAGTTTTGGGAGGTATAGGATCATCATTAGGTGGTTTTTTCATAGTTTGGGTTATGTTCTAGTGTGTCTTCTTCCTCTACATCATTCTATATCATTGTAAAGTGGACCATTTTCCCTGGTACGAGAGTCCATTCTTCTTTTATTCTTCTATAAGGTGGTAGGCTAGTGCTAGGCTGGTGCATGAAGTCACCAATAGGTTCAAGAATGTGAAAAATTTAGGGTGGTAGGGTGGTGCTAGGGTGAGTTGTAGCTCATTGGGTGTTGGGGCATCTGTTTAGTTGACTACTGAAGAATCTTGGGCGTTGGAGTGTCCATCCAGTGGGAGCTGGAGAAGAATGCTTTTCTAGATTCCAGGACGTTGGATCTTTATTTTCAATTGGAGTTGAATAGTAAAGAATTCAGGTGGTTTTTGTCCTAGAGAGGGTTTCCACCTTAAACTGTTTGCATTTTTATTCCTTTTTTTTTACTGCTATCATTGTGCAAACACTAATAATTATTAAATATTAACGAATGCTCTGAAATACTAATAATAATACTAATTGAAAGGAATACTGATTCACCTCCTTCTCAGTATTTCCAACAAAAATGGATTTCAATGGCTTGAGATTGGATTATTCACTCGAGGGTAGATCTAACTATATTTCTTGGAAAGACATGATGGAGGTGGTACTGGAGGATAATGGGTTAAAAGGATTCATTGAAAATGACGTTCCCAAACCCGTTGTAACAAATGTTGCAAATCTTGATTCTTGGCAAAAGAAAGTTGGAAAGGCGAGGAGGATCTTATTGGAGGGAGTAAAATACAACATTGTCTCAAGTCTCCATGGTAAAGCAACACCATATGCAATGTGGAAAGCTTTTACAGATCTATTTCAGAACTACAGTGATCATAGAAAATTAGCACTGAAGGATAAACTCGGGAAGATCAAAATGGATAAAGTCAAAACCATGCCGAAATATTTAACAAATCTTTTCAAATGTTGGGATGAGATTAGGAGTGTCGACATTATTGTCGCTGATGATGACTTGGTCCGCCTAGCTCTTCTAGGGCTTCCCAAGAGTTGGCATAGTTATCAGGACTCGGTCAATGGATGGGAAAAATTTCCATATTGGGAACAACTTTGGTCGGATTTGGTGCAAGAAGAATTCAGGCAGAAAACCAGGGATGGCTCTTCATCTAAAAATGATGAGAAAGAATATTATGTTTTGGTTTCCAAGGAAAATAAAGGGAAAGGAAAGAAATTCCATTCCAAATCTGAGTCAGGAAATATGGCAAGAAGTGCGACATGTCCAGAGTGAAGTGTTTTCACTGTCACAAGCATTTAAATTGTGCCACTAATTTTCCAAAAAAGAAGAAGAACAGGAAGGCTTCAGGATCTACAAAGGTGATTCTTTGGCCTTGCAATTTGGGCTTTAATTCTCACTCATTGCATGCATGGTGTCAAGTGGAATGGGATCGGTGTGGTACTTGGATAGTAGTGCATACTTTCACATGACGAGAGACAAAGAACTTTTCAGTAGCTTGGAGGAGAAGGACCTCCAGATGCATATTTAAATGGGTGATGACAGAGGGTACAATGCTATTGGGATTAGTAAAATTACCTTCCAGAGATAGTGAGGTAAACCCTTTCAATTAAAATATGTAATGCATGTACCAAGCTTGAAAAAAAATTTAGTCTTAGTTTCAATGTTGGAGTATTGAGGCTATGATGTTGTTTTCAATGAAGAAAAAGCTTTCCTGCTACACAAGACAACAGGACAAGGCAAGAAAATTGGGATTCAAGTTAAGAATCTATATAAACTTGATGTAGATGGTTGCGCAACATTGATGGGTAGGGCAAAAAAAGTGGTGAGCTGAGATGAGGGTGAGTTATGGCACTGGAGATTGGGCCATATTCACCACGGAGCCTTGAAGGTCATGCAACATATTTCTATGGGTCTTCCCAAGGGTACTCTTTTAAAGTTAGACACATGAAAGGGATGTACTATGGGGAAGTATGCAAAGGCCACTTTAGACGAAAAGGAGAACCAAACCGCAGAGATCCTTGATAGAGTTCACTCAGATGTGCGTGGACCATTCTCTACTACTTCAACAACAAAGCATAATTACTATGTGATATTTGTTAATAAAGTTTCTCGAAAGTGTTGGATCTACTTCATGCAGAAGAAAGATCATACTTTCTCAAAATTTATTGAGTTCAAAGCATTGTTGGAGAAAGACACGGGGAAGCATGTGAAGGCTCTTAGGAGAAAAAATGGTGGTGAGTACATCTCCAATGAATTCAAGAAATTCTACATCAAAGAAGGAATTTGAAGAGAACTGATTGCGCCTCATAACCCACAGCAAAATGGGGTCATAGAAATACAGAACAAAACAATTGTGGGTGTAGCATGAGCAATGTTGCATGACCAGGGCCTACCGTTGCATCTGTGGGCAGAGGCATGCAACACAACGATATTTTTGAAAAACCATTTTCCTCATTGGATACTTGGCATGATTACACCAGAAGAGGCTTTTACTAGTAAGAAACCTGATGTTTCACATTTTAATAATTTTATCTCATCTGTTTATGTGCATGTGACCAAAGACACCAAGAAGAAGTTGGAACGAACATATGAGATTGGGATATTTGTGGGGTACACTGAAACTCCCCTCAACTATTGGGTGTATTTTCCAAACAATAGAATTACTATTATGGGATGGGATATAAAATTTGATGAGGAGAAAGCCATGCGATTTTACCTTGACAGGGAGCTGGATTTGCATGCAGAGGAGGAACTCTTGGTTCCAAAAAATGAACCTCAAGATGTGGAGCAGCTAGATGCGGAGGATCATGGAGTGGAAAAAAACACTTATGCAGATCCATCCACCAGAAATGGTAGAAGATGCACCATGGAAGTTGATAGATTGAGACTTGATGTAGAGGAGAATGTAGGATCCCCTACTAAACTGCGCAAACAGAGATAGTCACCAAATAGGTTTACTGGATACATGGCTCTTATGATCAAGTGTATTGTGACAGAACCATCTTCCTTTTAGGAGGCAGTGCAACAACCAGTTTGTCTTGATGCGATGGTAGAGGAGTATGACTCCAGTGTCAATAACAGTGCATGGGAGATTATCCCAATTCTAGTCGGAAAATTAGTGGTTGGATCTAGATGGATATATAAGATGAAGCAAGATGTTGATGGGAGTGTGTACAGAAGTACAAGGCTATATTTGTGGCCTGGGGATTCTCACAAGTTGAGGGGATCAACTATGATGATACTTTCGCACCAGTCGCAAGGTACTCTTCCATTAGATCTATCCTTGCACTCTCAGCACAGGTGGGGTGGCACATTCATTAGATGGATGTGAAAACTATGTTTCTAAATGGAGTTATTGAGGAAGAAGTGTACATAGAGTAGCTATAAGGTTTCGATATCTTTGATAATGATTCGCATGTGTGTCAACTCAAGAGAGCGTTGTATGGGCTGAAGCAAGCCCCTCGTGCTTGGTACACTTGGATTGAAAACTATTTCACCAGGTTGGGCTTCACCAAAAGTGAAGTCAATGCAAACCTGTACCAGATTGTGGTGGATGGTAAGCTCTTGATTATCATACTTTATGTTGATGATCTAATTTTCAAGGTGATGAGAAGTTGATAAACTCACGCAAGGAGGATCTTATAAGGGAGTTTGAAATGAACGTCATGGGACTCCTTACTATTTCCTTTCTTTGGAAATATGATACCGGGATGGTGAACCTTTTTTCGCTCAATACAACTATGCCAAATAGATATTCGGTAAGTTTCACATGGAGAGTTGTAAACACATGGACACTCCTCTTCCAAGAAATTGGAGGAAAGAGGATGCTACTTCAGGAGAAGTAGTGGATCATTAGGGGAATTTTGAGGTCTAAAATGGGCCTCCTAAGAAAAATGTAAAACGAAAATAAACTTTATGAGATCCAATGGGATTCAAGATGATGATGTCAACCATGGGATATGATTCACCATTTTTGGAGTAAAAAAGTAAAAATATTAAAAAATAACAAAATAATAAAACTACATTTTCAACTCATATTTTCAACTTATCTTTGTAAGGTTTTACTCAAGTTTCGAGTGGAAGTACTTGTTGGATTCAAAATTTAATTCCCCGTCCAAGGAGTACCCATGTTGCATACTTTTGATGGACCCTGCTACAAGAAAAATGAGAAATACATGAAAAAACGTGATTGAAATCACGTTTTTCATGTATTTTTCATTTTTCGTGTAGCGGAGTCCATCAAAAGTATGCAACATGGGTACTCCTTAGATGGGGAATTAAATTTTTCATCCAATGAGTATTCCTGCTCAAAATGTGAGTAAAAACTTAGGGAGATAAGTTCAAAATACGAGTTGAAAAAAGTATTTTTTTCTTTTTTCCCTCTAAAATTTGATTATGTAATCAAATATTATTTTATTACTTACACTATTAGTTTATAATTTCCGTAGGAGGCCCATTTTAGACCTCAAAATTACCCTAATTTCTACTATCTACAGGTATCTATTAGGCTCACTGAAGTACTTGGTGAACACTAGACTAGACATTTTCTACGCAGTTAACCAACTGATTCAAGATATGGTTAAGCCGACCAAGCTATTTTGGAAGGCGGAGAAGCATGTCTTGAGATATCTTAGGGGAAATACAGAGTATGGATTATGGTACAGACAAATAGAGGAATTGAAGCTTCAAGGCTTCACGGATGCATATTGGGCAGGCAGTCCATCTGACAGAAAGAGCACATCAGGAGGGATATTTAGCATAGGATCGACAACAGTTTCTTGTACATCAGGAAGAAACGATCTATGGCACTCAGTTCAACCAAGGTAGAGTACATGGCAGAAATTCAGGCTGCATGTGAGGCCATCTGGATGAGAAAGATCCTATTTGGGTTGTTTGGTTCACAGATGGATCCGACAGTGATACATTGTGATAATTAGAGTTTCATTAAACTCTTTGTTAATCTGATTTTTCGAGATACATCCAAGAACATAGAAATTTGGTACCACTATCTCAGATATTTTGTTTAGAGACACATAATGTTACTTCATTACATTCCCATGAAAGATCAAGATGGAGATATTCTGACGAAGGCGCTCACCAAGAGCAAATTCAAATACCATAGAGGCAAGATCGGGATGGGAGATCATCCCTTTCTTGTTGAGAGGGAGTGTTTAAGTCCAAAAATTAATTGAAGCACACACACTAGTGTGGGACCAATGGGTCCTAGCAGCACACGCACTAGTGCAAGCCAAATTAATTAATTAATTTGGTGTAATGTCTAATTTAATTTTCCCTTAATTAAATTGTAAAATAAAATGTAATCTTATCTCATGATCACTTGTAACAGTTAACTGAGTGTGATAAACTTAGTTAGCTCATGTATTTCGAGTTGAAGATGGTTGATGAGGCATGCAGATTAATTTTATTAGTTATGGAGTTCGAATTATAGTTGGTGCATTAGTTTAATGCATGTGAAATCAGTTAACTCAGTTAGGTGAGTTAGAGTCAGTTGAACTAGTTTTAATTGTTTGTTGCACTAGTGAGAGATCAAGTGAATTAAGTATTATTTAATTCACAATCAATGATATGCCATGAAACTAATGATTTACTATTAATAGCTTCATGCATGTCAGTTCCAGTGAAGACTCAGCTGAGACAAAGTTGAAAGGGAGGTTAACTATCAATTGTGTGATTAGCAGGTTGCTTGCATGCAAATAGACATCCATTGGAGTTCCCATGATCCTTGCGCAGTTTAGGAAGGCCAAAATTCCTAAAGAATAGAGATTGCATTCATCAAGAATTTTTCAAGCAAGGAAGGTTGTTTAGAGGCTGAGAATTGGCTAAGTGTTGGTCATTTTTGTCCAGGACAGTGTGAGATAGTTAGCAGAGTGCAGGAGAGCCTTGTGAGAAGAGTGCATTGTAATTTTTTCATGATTCCATGGTTAATATAAAATAGAAGATATAGGGGTTTTGAGAAGAAATCTTTCCCTAGTAAATTATCTGTGTTGTGGTTTGATTTTATTATTTATTTTCTTCACGTAATTAGCGATTAGTTTAATTTCCGCAATTGATTTGTAGAATCGATTCAGTATCTATCTTTAGTACATTGTTAGATTGGATTGAATCCATTGATATACATATGTTTGTATAATTTCTATGGGACCCACCAACATTTAGGGGATCTCCTTGATATGAAGTCCCAATTAGACCTCACACCATTCGGTGTAGGAGTCCCATCCGAACCAAAGGCTTTACTGCCTTTTTATTAAAGATATGCCTTGGCTCTTGCTCTTAGCAAGAGAGAGTTATGCAAATGTGCTTTCATAAAGAAAGGAGGGTGTGTCTGCTGAGTGTCTGATTGCGAGTGTGTCAAGGTTTTTCTACTGCAAAAGAGGAAGAAAGAAAAAGTGAGCCTCTAAGAGAGAGGTAATAGTACAACTCGAGAAGAGGCACATGTGAACCAAAGGATCTCCTCTAACACCCAAAGGTATAATCCACAATGGATGTGACGATCATTACACACAACAGCTTAAGGAATGTCTCTCAAATAACCTGCAGAATAGTCCACAAGGATGGGGCAACAATTACACACATAGTAATATGAGAAATATATGTCTAATATCCTTCAGAATTTCACAAAAGGACGAGATAGCAGTTACAAAAATCACAATGCATTCTCAACAAGATAAGCACTAAAATAACTGAAATATTTAAACTATCGTATTACATGTGGAAAGAAAACATGAAGTATAAACATCTACATAATAGTATTACAAACATTGATAAGTCATGCATGAAGAATGTGTTTCCCTTGAAAGGATTCTATTATTAAGTAAAAGTTATGAGACACATGTACAAGTAAAATCACTAGCTCCAATAGCAGAGCCTTGGAGCCACTCCTCGCTCCACAAAATAACTAGATATTCTCTCTATTTCTTTGTTGGTGGAGCCAAGGTGAAAAACTCCTTTGCTAATACAATGTAGGAGTATATATAAACAAGGGTGACTCTTTGACTACCCTCGCGAATGTTTGACTTCCCATGAATTTTCCACTTACATGACTCTTTACATTCATGTGTGTCCTTTGGACATACACTTTACAATACATTTGATTATAATGGAGATGATATACAATAACGATGTGGAAAGATGAAAACTCATGACATGACATGACATGAAACTGCTGACATGGATTTTTTGATGACATGGAAATGTCAAGCCATTTTTGCTACTAAGAGTTAAGTTTCTCCATGAAAGAGCTCTTCCTTCACTCCTCCACATGCCTTGGTGATATGGAGTCTTAAATGATCACAATTATTGGATAGTGGTCACAAGCTAATTTCCTTTCACTTTCTCTTGATCAATAATCTTGTAAGTTCAGATGCAAGAGTGTATTTCAGCATGCTTTCCTCCTTCTTATACTCCTTTATCATCTTTTCATGTCTTTATATAGAAATATTTTATGTAATTCACTCATAACAGGACGACATCAATACGAAAATCCATAGCCTAAGATGATGCATTCTAATTCATGAAATGAGCCCCAGAAAAGTGACAAGATGGGAAAGGAGGCTCACTGACTACAAAGCTACATAGTTCAGGCTGATAGGGGGAAACCTTGAGCCTTGAGATTGTGTAGTGTGTAGTTCAGGTTGGTTTGAGGGACATGATTGCATAGTTTCCAAAGTCAGTGGGTCCAAACAATGGGGATGAGAGCTAGGAAATCCAATTTTTCAGTTCATGAGGTCAAGGAAGCCTGGGTGACTGCGCAGTACACATTTATAAGGCTCGAGGGATGAACTTGTGTCTTGAAGTTGTGAAGTGTGAATTTGAAGTCGATATGGAGGCCTTAACTGTGTAATTCTAGAGGTCAAGGTCAAGTATTGGTCATAAAAACTAGGAAATGGAGCAAACTTTGGAATCCAATACTGTGCACTGCGTAGTTCCAAGTAGAAAGGTCATATATAGATGACTAAGACTGTAGAATTCACAACTCAGGGGAGGCCTGGAGAAGCTAAGTTTCTCAATCGGGGAGTAGTTTCTGAAAATGACTAAGTATGGGACCAGTGAGGTTGATGTGAACAGTGATGGGCTTTGACTATGATCACACACTTAGCATACTTGAGGAATCAAACAACACAGATTATCTAAGACATACAAACAAAAAAATTTCCTTCGTGTGACAACTTTACGTCCAGTTACGATAAGTGTGACATCAAAGATACACTTTATGAAGCCCATAATGACACTTGTGCAATGGTGCTCAGAACTTTGGAAATAAATGTGACAGATACTTACCTGGTTAAAACAACTCATTTACGCAAATATTACTTCTCGAAATCATTGGAACAAGCTCATACATTCACTGTGGTAGCTAACATGCCAAAATGGGATAGTTTTCCTATCTTGCGAAAGGGATCAAAAAACTTTAAGAAAAGCAATGAAATGAACTCCAAATTTTTCGACAACCATAAACAAGACCAAGGAAGGTTATGAAATTTGGTATAGGATAAAATTTTGTAGGGGATTGTAGCAACTAGAACAAAAAGATAGATATTGATGGGATCTATCATCACCCTTTGTTGAAGGTGCTTCTCACCCTCTAAGCAACTTAGTCACTGATATGAAGCTCATTCATGGCCCTAGTGTCGTCTCTGACATCCCAAGGCACTTCAATGGTGTTCCTTCCTATGGATAGAAACATGCATTTTCTTATATGTTTGTCCATTATTTTTGTTCCTCTTCCTGGTTTCTTCTTTCTTGTAGGCCCAATAGTAAGGGAGGCCTGAGTTTGAGCCCTATCCAATTTATCTTCACCCTTTTCATGATCCTTTTGTATAATAGGGTTCTCTCCAAAGAATTCATTAATATTTCTGGAGATCGATACCCTCTGATTTGTAAATTGTGAAGCGGGGCATGCCACCTTTTTTGAAAATAATGTAAATGCTATGTTCCCAACATCCTAAAAGTGTCCTCAAAATACAAGATGGATAGATTTTGGGCTATGATGTACCTAGGTGCCCATTCAGGATTAGAGGAGATGATATTGTGGTTGTTGATGACAGCCTTGGGGATCACTAAGTATGCTCTTATATATAATTGCTCATTTTCTTCTTTTGTAACCACCCTTTTCACCTTTTTAGCCCTTTTCTCCTCATGGGTTAACAAGAGGCTAATTCCATCAATTTTTTGTCTCCCAAACTTGTGTTGGGGTCCCAAAAATTCATGTTTGAGAGGATTATATTGTGCATGTAAAACTCAGCCAGCTTGGCTCTATCCTCAGTACTTTCCATTTTGAAAAAGTCAATGAATTTCATGTAGTATTGGAAATTCAATGAGCCATATTGTGCAAATGTCTTAATTTTAAACTGCAACCACTTCTCCTTGAGGAAAATAACATAGGATTTATATGACTTACTGCATTGTATGGCTTTGATATATAAACTTTTCATGGTGGAAAGTTTTGTCTCTTTTTATTGAAATTGCTCTCTTAACTTTATGTTTTCTACCTATAGCTATTCCCTCATAGTTGAATCCATCAGTCTCAAGTCACTCAATTCCTTTCCCATTTCAATGAATTTATCCTCCATGAGGCCCACATATTCTACATTTCTGAATTTGGATATTTGAATCCATCTATGTGTTCTTCCTCTTTCTATCTCGAACTCGAAGAGGAGTTGGACAACAAATTTCTCAGGTATAATCCTACCTCCCTCACTAAATTTGCAGTAGGATTCAAGATTGGGTTGTGTATCCTACTCTTCAAGCTCTTGGAGGCCCTTTTCATATTATTTTAAGGTGGTTTCTCCTTCCTGTAGCACCTCCTATTGCTCGTGTATCAACCCCTATTTCTCCTGTAGCAGTGCATGTACTTTATCTTGTAGCTACTTTATTTCCTCTTGTAGCTCTTATTTTTCTTCTTGTTACATGGCAGCTTGCGTCTTGATCCTTTTAAATGTGACTTCCCTAGTGGTGGGCCTTCCTATAGTTTTGGAATAAGGTCCCCTAGTTGCGTTTTGATATTCCAGCGCAGCTTCTTTTATATATTTTTGTAGTAAATAGTCTTGCGCAAGGGCTTTGGGGTGGGTCAAAGTTCCGATGTATTTTAATGGGTCAAAGGGTAGACCTAGAGTCCGCAAACCATGGTTTGTGGACCACAGGATAGCATAGGCTATGATGATATAAACATATAGATGGTTTGAGTCTAGAGGTAGGTAAGATTGATGCTACGTACAAACTGTTGAGATCTGTTTTGGGTAGTTTTGGGTAAGGACTCCTACTCAGCTATGTGCATAGAGATCCTTAGTCCTGCTGTGTGCGGACCCCACTAGCTGTGTGCATAGAGATCCTCAGTCCTGCTGTGTGCAGACCCTGCTAGCTATGTGCGTGGGCTATGACTTGGGTTTGTAACCGGGATTTTGGATGTTAATGAACATGGAATATTTTGAAGTATCTCTATGCTATCTGAACTAGTTGTGTTTACTACTAAATTACTTTTGGGTTGTTTGAATGAGCTACGATCATGTCTATGATAAATGAATTAGCTACGATTGTGTTATTTTGTGATGATAATTACTGATGCACACATGGATGTGAAGGTGTTGCTAGGATCTGCTTAATAATAGCAGCTTGTTTATGGTTAAATGTTGTTATATTGTTAAATGCTTGGTAATAAGCTTGTTTCTGTGCGAACCTGATAGAACTCAACAAGATATTCCTTAATTACCCACTGTCTCCCAGGGTGCAGAAACCTGGTTCTAGCACCCACCCATACTACTTCGAGTGAGACCTTGGCCTGTGAAAGTAGGTTATTTCCGAAAGGGTCAGTAATATAGGGTTTTGTTGGCAAAACTTAAATCCGAACCTAGATTAGAACCCCTTCAGGCCAAAAAATTGTTCCATTTTAAGGACCGGGAGCATTTTAAGAGAGAGATTAGGTAATGCCACAAGGTCATTGGAGACCTGAGAAATTGGAGCTTGAAGACTGGTTTGAAAAATAGATTCAGGAATTTTCTATAAAAGAGAATCGCAACACAAAATTAACAGCTGAGAAGTGGAAGAACAAATATATTTTCACAGAAGTAAATGAAATTTTCTTTGTAACTTTTGTGCATGAGCTCCAGGAGTGGCTAGCGAGGCTAGTAGAATTCTAAACATGTTGGAAAGATGATCAGGTTATGCAGTGGACTCCAGAATTGATTCAACAGTTGGAGAAGGCTGAAAACACAATCACCCTAACTGTAGATCATTGGGTGGATAGTGTGATAGGAGGATTTGTAACAGAATTCGTAGTCAATCATTTTGTATCCTACTCTAAGGAGGAGCCAAGGTTCTTCAAAGGATTCAGAGGTAAGTTCTTGCAAACATTGCCATTACTAATTAAAATATTACTATATGAGAAGGGAATTTTATGCAGCCACACCGAATGAATGACCTCTGATCAGAGTGATAGGACAACACGAAGTGGTTAGTACTACCGAGTCAACCGAGAAGGGGATAGATCCATCTATAGCCCATTAAGAGAGTCAGTTGCACACGCAGGAACTAGTCCTCCGACTACACCATTTTCGAGTGAGCATAAGGGAAAGAACTCCCCTACACCTCCACCACTACCGAAAGAATATGTGGCCACACACATGAAACTGCCCACCTTCAAGGGTGTAGGAGACGAAGAAATGGACCAATTTTGGTTTGTAGTGGAATCAATATGGACTGCGCAGAATGTTGCTAGCAATGTTGTAAAAAGGGCGTATCTATCCCTCATCTTTGAAGGAAGGGCCCTGGATTGGTTCATGGGGTACGTAGGCCAACATGCGAATCCATAAATACAAGAGATTAAGAATTCTTTAAAACAACAGTTTCTGAAGCCTAAGTCCTACGCTCAACTGGTGGTTGACTTGAAATACTTTAGACAAGGACCCACTAAGTTGGTATGGGAGGTTAATCAGTGGCTAAAGAAGCTTATCTAAGATGGGGAATTTAATTATGAGGATAGACAGCACAAGGAATGGTTCATAGCCATGATATTACCTCACTTGCATGGACCTATGGGTCAAAAAGTGATTGAGACACAAGAGAAAGCCTTGGAGATTGCTATGAAGCTAGAAGTTGTGCCAAGAGACGATGCCCAGTTTAGGGTACAAAAAATCTAGGGACAGCTGGAGGAAATGCACCTTGAAATCCAGAATTTGTGGAAAGAACAAGGAAACAAAGCTAGCCCAGAAATATGGTGCATAAGATGTAGGGTGTTAGGCCACACCAAGGATCATTGCCCTCTGCTGGTGGACTACATGCAGGCTGGGGCCCAACCCATTGCACCCTAAAGAGGTTGCGAGACCAAGCGGTCCCACATTATGGTGAGTTGACTATCACGTAGCTGGACTACATGATACCAACCACTGCCCCTGTCTTGGTGCCTATTGGAATGGGGTCTCCTAACAAGCTACGAAACTGGCCCATTTTGGTTATTTTTATTATATTTAGTATAGCGCAGGGGTTTTGGGGTGGGTCAAAGCCTCGGAAAGCATTGTAATGGGGTTAAAGGGTAAACTAGGGGTCTGAAAACCATGGGTTGCGGACCCGAGGAATGTTAAAGCTATATTGTTATAAATAGAGAGGCATTTCAAATTGTAAGAGGTAAGAATGGGATAAGCTATTGCTGCGATATGTTGTGTAAATGATCTGTTGGGATCTTTGGGGAACGAAATCCTGTTGGCTATGTGCACAGAGATCCTAGTCCAGATATGTGCGTACCCTACTGCTGTGTCCGTAGGCTGGGAAGGGAATTGTAAGGGTAACGAATGAATAAATATGCAAGATTGTTGGATCTAAATCTGTGAGTACTATTGAATGGATTGCTGCTAATTACTATGTTATGCATTTCTCTGTCTTTGCGCTGCGAAGGTCTGTATATTGAATGATTGAATATATTCTTCTTTGGTTATATTTTAATGCGGAAGTTTGTGTATTAAATTAAATCTAGATCTATTCTGTTCGGATATATAATGTTGTGTTAAAGGCATGAAAAGCATAGAATTTTAGATCTAGTGCACGTGGATGCAACTGGACCTATACTTGATCCTGCACAGAGATAACCTGAGTAGAATGCAGCCCTGCTTGCCTTACCCTTCCTTTCTCAAGGTGCGGAAACCTGGTTATAGCACCCACCCATGCTACTTCGGGTGAGACTGTGGCCTGCGCAAGAAGGTCACTGCCGAAAGGGCCAATAGTATAGGGATTTGTTGGCAAACCTTGCACACTGAACCTGGGTCAAGACCCCTCAAGCCAATAAATGGTTCCGTTGTCGGGACCGAAAGAAATCTGAGAACGGGATTGGGTAGTGGCATTAGAGATCTAGCGTAGGGCTAAATAAGCCAAGGTACAGTGTGGAACAGTGAGAACTATCGGAACAGGCGAGAGGAAGATCGCCATGCCCATAGTCCATCGAGACCTACACAAGAGTCATCATCTGCCCCGATGCTAGGGCATCAAGAAGGTAAACTGGAGGAACCCATGGCAGCACATTTAAAATTACCTACCTTTAAAGGGGTAGTCGATGAGGACCTAGAATGATTCTGGTTTGTGACCGACTCTGTATGGATGGCGCAAGGGGTGGTAAGTGATATGGAAAAAGAGCGCAGCTATCCTTGGCTTTTGAGGAGAGGGCGTTGGATTGGTATATGTGGTACATATCTTAAAATGGGAGCACAACACTCAAAAATATTAAGGATGCCCTAAAACAATAATTCTGGAACCCAAAGTCCTATTCCCAACTGGTATCGGAAGTAAAGGACTTCAAGCAGGGAGCGTATGAGTCAGTCTGGGATGCTGATCAGCGGTTAAAGAAAGTAATCCGAGAATTTGAGTTCAAATATGATGAAAAATAGCATAGAGAATGGTTTATCGCTATGCTCCTACCTCACTTACATACACCCATGGGCCATCAGACTTTTGAATCATAAGAGAAAGCCTTGCAAGCTGCCATGAAACTTAAAGTGGCACCTAAGGATGATACAAGGGAAGGTGTACAAGAAATTCAGGAGCATCTCGGGGCCATGCACATGGAAATACAGAGCCTACGAATGGAACGAGGGAAGGGGGTAACCACAGACCTTTGGTGCGAGGATTGTCGGGCGGCGGGACTACATGATACAACCTAGTGTCTGTGGGTCAATAGAGGTGAATTGAGAAATAATGGTGCAGGTTCTGCCGGTCTATAGGACACGATGAGCATAATTTCTGCACATATGACCTACTGGTAGATAGGGGAACCCTCTATAGGCTACAATCTGATCCTGCATCTCCAATATCCCCCGCGAGCTTTGGTGGCTCCCCTGCATGGGGCAGGGGGGTGGGGAGGAAGTGCTGGACGAGGACGAGGCCAACTAAATTGCTACAACTGCAAAGAAGTAGGGCACTTCTCCCAAGACTTCTCAAATCCCACTAGGCAGACCTGTAAATACTACCGACAGTTGGACCATGAACTTGAATAATGCCCGATTTTGCTAAAAAAGATGAAGGAAAAATAGTCTACTACCACACGAAATGTACAGAAAGTCAAAATAGAGCTAAGGAGTATAACGCATAGCATGCTCACCCAAAAAGCATGAGAGGAGCTTGTTGTTCAAAAGGAACTAGCTCCAAAGAAGTAGGAACCATTGGAAGCCCCTGCGCAGTTTCCAGAAGAAGAAGTTGAAACCATTTTGAGGGCATGCCTAAAGCTCCTACGCAGCTCGCAGGCGGGAAAAAGTCTTCAAGAATTACTGCAGGACTGCGCAAATCAACCCAAAATAATGACTAAGGTTAAGGAAGTACAAAAATTACACAGATATAAAAGGCACATTGGGGGAGAGATGTGCTTGACTGCACAGATTGGTGACTACGAGATAGATCAGGTTATTCTTGATCTTGGATTTGATGCGAATGTCTTACCAAAATAGACCTGGCAACGAATGGGAGAACCTAAACAAGACTCTTCCACCATCGAGCTGTGAATGGAGAACCAACAAAATATCATCCCTCTAGGACGATTGCCAAGGATTATGGTTGATATCGAAGGAGTAAGGGTCCTGGCTGACTTTGAGGTCATAGAAATTGTGGAAGATATGGACCCCTACCCTGCGCTCCTTGTGATAGACTGGGCTATCGACGTAGGAGGTATCATAACTCTAAAAAAACGTAGCATGGTGTTTGAAAAGAATGGGACACGTGTAATAATACCATTGGATCCCACTAAGGGTGCATGGTATACCGAACTAGCATATGAAGACGAGGAGCTCGACCACATCTATAGGATAACAGCACAGGATGAGGACCGGGATAATCTTGCAACAGGTGGAGTATTCAACTAGAAAAAGAGAAGGGATAATTTTCTGATCCAGATGAAGAACTTGAGAAGTGGAAGACCCGGATACACGATGTTTCAACTCTACGATGCCTTCCAACTGCAAGAACTCTGTACTGCATCACTTCGGAGGTAAGGGACCTTCCCCACTTTGATGGGTCTAGTACTGTCCAAGAATTCATAAGAACATTAGAAGCTAGGGTACCCAAGGATCAACGACTCTGGGCACTAAATTTGGCGCTACGCAGCACACCGGCTCGATGGTGGGATACCGACAAGAAAGCTTTCCTGAACTGGGAGATGTGTTGGGATAGGATGGTGCTACGATTCACACCCCCTTCTAATGTGCACACGAAGATATTCCTGGGGCCCAGAGATCCCCATGCGCATCTGCGTATATGGACAATCAAGTGGGCCGACTGAACCCCAGATGATTGGATCCATCTGTTTATACATGCCCTGGGCCCCATCCCCACTACTTGGTACTTAGATGCCAAATTACATCAGCGGACCTGCCATTCGGAGATATTAAAAGAGGACTTCCTCGGAACATTCAGACTCATTGGGGGAACATAAATGCTTGATGAAGCCTTGCAAGACATTGATGCATTCGTCTTTAAGAAGCCTCACCCTCACACCCCACTGGCCGTTCTGACATGGGAGGCCTAGACGCAAGACATAGTCAACTATCGAAGCTTGGAAATTAATGAAGAATAAGAGGACCCACAGAATCTCTCTATTCTAGAATCTGAAGGGGAACGTGCCATTCTTGGACCATCGCTTGTCAATGATGACATGATACAACCTCTCCGACTACGCGAGGTTAATATTGGGACAGATTGTAATGTCCCAAATTTTATGGGACATTAAATTTTGTTAAAGAGATGAATAAAATGGGTAGGGGACCCATCATTTGATTGATTAGAGAATAAAAATCCTCTAATTATCAAATAGGATCACTTGAGAGCTGGATTTCACACCTTCAAGTGTGAAAGGAGGTTTTTTCAAACATGCTTGGCCAAGGTTGACCAAGTCAAACTGCGTTGGCATGAGTTGGAAAGCATTATGTGGGACAACGTAGGAGGGAAGTTTCTAGAGAGAAGGAAACCCTAATTCGAAATAGGGTCCATGGAAGGAAGGCTCATTGTATAAAAAAAGGAACAAGGCAGCCATTGTGGACATCTTTGATCATTTTACTTTGAGTCTTGAAGACTTGTTGTTGCCTCTTGCTGTTTAGCAGAGCTGCAGTGCCTTCAGGAACGAGGGAGTCTTGTTGAGGATTTCCTCTCCTTCTTGAGTAGCTCATGAAGGATTGCACTCATCCTCCATATTTCGGCATCTAGGCCATTATCTTCAGCCATCTACATCAACGCAGTTTCTGCAGCAGATATTGTGCAGTGTTGCTGGGTGTTGTTGGGGAGGTTTCCACACACCATCCGGAGCTTGTTTTCCAGTGGGGAGAGGTTATATTCATTGGAGGATCAGAAATGGTGGTTCTTGAGCATATCCCACCGTCTTTGGCATCAAGCCAACCACATTCCATCATTAGCAGCGCAGTCCCTTCAGTAGACAACATATTCAGAGAGGAGATTTGCTGTGAGGGATTGACAATCACTTGGAGGAGAAGTCTTGGGTGAAAGGATCATCCTTTCACTTCATATTCCTATTTGAGGAGGATTCTACATTTGTTGTAGCCATTTCAGCCTTCTCCATGTATTTCCAGTTCTTGAGTAGCTTCTACCCAGCTACTCCGACATTTCTACAAAATGCCATTTTTGTATAGATTTCAGTCAGTACTTTTAGAGGATTGATGTATTGTATTTTCAGGGGTTGAGATCATGCTCCCCCTTCTTATTTGAGCCTATTATTTCTATATCATTGTAATTCATTGTTTATGCAGCAGTTCCTCTCATGTAACTGCACAGTCATGGCCTAGGGCTTTGTTTATGCAGCTATGTATTTCACATTTTCATGTACAGGTTTCTTGAGGCTTATTGTGCCTTTATTGAGTGATCATTTCCTCAAGAAGATGTATATTTTATGCTGCTATGCTCTAATATGATGGCCATTGTATTATCCGGCATTTCATGTGTAAATGATTCATTGCTATTTTCCATTTGATGCATTTTCTTATTGTTGTAGCTCTATCTTGAGGTATTCCCAATAGAGTAGCTTTTACTAATAGGAAATCTAACATAGCTATAGACAGAGTCTGTGAAGGGCTAGGTAGCCTCTGGATCTCACACTCTCTTTATAGGTGACATATCCGGAAAATTCCCCCACAGTCTATCTCTGGAATAGACTTGTGATATTTCTCAAAAAGGGACATTACAGTGGTATCAGAGCATCGAACTAGCACAGCCTGTGAGTTCGATTTCAGAGGAGAATGATGAATAAGATGAGCCTAAGCTCATGCATTTTTGGAATAAAGAAGAGCCTCCCTGAGGAGGAGGAGAAGAGGAAGATCCATGCACTTCCTATTCTCTTGAAGACCAGCATGGCAAATTCTTGGATTTCCAGATCTTAAGCAAGTACCTGGCTGTCTATAAACCCCATTCTGTAGCATTCAGGAGAGCTAAAACATTCTCACAGTCTATTCAACAGATGGAGGAGAGAAGGCCCTGTGGAAAAGAATAAATCAGAGAATGGGTTTCTATTGTCTACATTTGATGGGTTACTTCAGCTAGAGCTTGGGAGAAGAAGCTGGAGGCATTTTCATTGTTGCATCCAGTGGCAGAGAAAGAAGCAGTGGACATGGTAGCGATGCACATGGAGGAGAAAACCTCTATTTGGTGGTTCAAACCCTTTTTCCATTCAAGGGTGAGTTATTGTGCAGTCTTTGTTCAAAGGTTGATCCAAACCTTTGATGGAGTAAGAACAAAGGAAGAGAAACTCACACCACCATGGGAGGAGGATTGCACCAACGCTGCTACAGATTTGGAAGAGCGGCCTTCTACATCTATGGATGAAGAATCCATTGGAGGAAAATCCATTTCAGCCACACAGGAAGGTCCCAAGATCCACCAAGGTATGAGAAAGGTTCCACTTTCTATTTCAGAAAATTATCTTAAGGATGGTGGAATTTTATATGAGGAGGTCCCAGGATCAAATCACATGGCCACTTTATGGCCTCATGTTTGCACTGTGCTATGAAAAGGGTTCAAGGAGGAAAATAACCCTCATCCTCATACATTTTTATGATTTTCATTCAGCCTTCAAGGTGGGAGTGCAAATTTTGGAGGATAAAGAAAACCATGACACCTCCATGGAGAATCATGAAACAATTTGTGAACCGGAGGAGGAGACAGATGCTACATCATTGGAGGAACTAGCAGCGCTGTTGAACAAGAGTGGAGAGGAGACATCACCTCCATCGCATTTGGATCCTCATGGGTCCAACATAGTCATGGGAAAGAGGCCTTTCTTAAGGGGTCTCCAAGGAGCTGCATTTCAAACTCTCATGAAATGCAAGGAGCTGAATGGTAGCCCTCATGGGAGGAGTACCAAAGAAGAGGAGAAGTGCCAGGATGTTTACATCATTTGGTAGCAAGGATAAGGGATACATATTGCTAATATGACACCTTCATCACATGATTCATATGATTTGAGCATGATGGGGCAGCAAGCACTTGAGTTTCTTGACATGGATGGGAGAGAGCACAAGCAGATTTGCTCTCACATGATTCATGATGTTGCAGGAGGAGGAGATGGCATTCTCTCCTTGACTTTCGATGATAGAGAGGTACTTCCACTTTGGGAGGGGCTTCTTATATATTGCAGCATTATGAAATAAATCTTTGACAAGGAGCATGTCAAAGACCGGAGCTTGGTATTGATGGGAGCCTATGGGTATAGGCCAATAGCGTTGTCTCTTTGGAGTAGTAACCAATGGATGAAGTGTGCCCAGCGGAAGTGTGGTGGATCCATAACCCAAAATTACCTGGAAAATTTCATAATTATTGCACTTGATGGATAAAGAGGAGGTGAGAGGGATAAGGCAGCCATATATTACTGTGCTACATTCTTCTTGACTTGGATGCCCAAGCATGAGAAGAAGGATCTTCTTGCAGCACCTAGTTCACTCATCTTCATGGGAGCATGCCAAAAAACTATGGAGGGTTCATTCATGGATCCATACATCATATTACTCATGGTATATGGTAAGAGATCTGATTTTACATTGGCTGATTTATGTACTCTTATCATTATTTTACAGTGCATGGCTCTACAAGAGGGAAAGCTTATCAGATTCCTCCATGGGAAAAATTGGGCCAACTTGTATGATGGAGACATCCATCCTTTACATGGCCTTGGGCAAGTGTTTTCTTTCATGTATGATTAGTGATATGCTTAGCCATTTTCTATTTATCAGTAGCTATGATGACATACATAGCTATTCATGTAACACAAAACAACTTGCCATATCATTTTCTAAAGCAGCAGTTTGGAAAACTGCGCTGTCACCTTTGGGAAAACTGTTGGTACATTCTTGAGACACATGAAACCTTAAAAATTTTACTTATTGTATTTCTGATCATGAATTCCTTGCTAGTATGGATCAGATTTTTGAAAGAAGCATGATTATGAGAAAGGCACATGAGTTGGATGTGTCTTTGAGTGAGAAAAACTCTCACATTTTCTGCAGTGCATGTTCTAAATGGAACATGAAAGGAGGCATGGCTACAGCCACATATTTTCTCATTTGTGGGGAGAGACATGGGCTTGGTAATTTTATCCATCCATTGTATGTATATGGGCAGGTTTTTTACATTATGTTGCTGATTCATTCATCCATTTACTATTTAGTAGTAGATGTGATATTTGCTGTTGTGTAATGCTTGCCATGCTATTTTCTGCAGCTGCAGTGGATGAGGTTGCATTATAACCCTATGAGGCATTGTTTGCACTTTCTTCACATGGTATAACCTACAGAAAACAATTCATGGGGACATTCTATGGTGATATTGTCCTATTCATCATAGATGACATGTCTTGGGCCCGCTGATTTTTCATTGATGGAGGGGAGATTCTTGGGGGAACTACTCTTCATTTTTCCATTTGAGGGCAATAAATTTGCAGCCCAAGATCAACATACACTCCACACTTATAATAAGTGGGGGAGAGGACAGCATGGGGCAATTTATAGTGCTTTCCATGATCAGATTTCAGCCCACCTTCATTTTTGGAGCTCAAGGTGGAGGGAGATTTTTCATGAGTTGTCTTGTTGGGAGGCAACTTATTTTTATGATTGATGGCTTGGGATGAGAGATTCATATTGGGGATGATAAGTCCCATTATATATCAGATATCATGCCTCAAGTGTTGGAAATATGATGCTGAGTGTTGTCCTTGATGGCAACCCACTTGATGAAGATGATGGCAACTTACTTGATGAAGTTGTCCTTGATGGAATATGTCTTGATGAACTTGTTAAATAATGTATATCTGATGTATCTACAATGATTACAGAAGGTAATGATGGAAGGAATGTCAGTATGTTCCGGAATATGATAAAAAGAGTATGTCTCAAGGCATACGCGGATTTGTCTAGACTAAGTAGCGTATGCACGCGGGTAATAACGTGCCAAGTCGCGTATGGGCAAAAGTGCTCTAAATATGTAAAACCAGGGGTAATCACCATGGTATTGACCCATTGTATTGAGTAATGATTCAGCTATGTGACTGCGTCCAGGAATACCATCGAAAGTAATGTGGTTTTGGCTCATGGTATTGATAAAGGGTAAACCTATATAAGGAGAAGAAATTCATTGTGCAGAGGTGTGCAAGATGTCTGAGCTTGAACGAATACTTCTCTCTGAATTATATCTGAATGGAAAGGGTAACAATTGAATGATAGATCTGAAAGCTTGATGAAGAAGTGAATCTAGATCTGAAATGTATTTGTATTTGCTAGATCTGTTTATGGAATGATTAGATCTGAGATGAGGCGAACAACTGTCTGAAGTAAAGGGTAAAATCTGAGTGATATATCTGTTCTGAAGAAATGCAATGACCTAAATGTTTGAATAACTATACGCTAGTTCGCCACAGAGGAAGCGTGTATATACGCGGGTTTACTGAAGAGTAAGCATGTATCGGCAGTGAAATTAGTTCTGTAAAATGTGTAGAAGTATACGCGTATTGGTATGGACGAAGGCGCGTATATACGCCGGATCAGTGAAAGGAAAGCGCGTATGAAAACTAGGGTTTGTTGAAGGATGAAGTATGAAATTTCTGATATGTTCTGTTATGTTACTGCTATCTGATCTGGGTTGTCTGAATTGATAAGTATCTGTTGAGCTTAAATGTATGGAGTGGGTCCAGTCTGAAAATATGATGAAACGTGGCCTGCAAGTTGTGTTCTAAAGGAAGCTTTGGATCCAGTGTGAAAATTGATGAAACGTGGTCCATAGAGGTGCTGAGGGTTGTAGCCTTCCCGCCGTGGTTGCAGCTCCTTCCGTGTGAGGCCGGTAAATGAGAGCAGGGTCATAGCTCCCTTCCAAGAGAGGCTGGTGGGGAACGAGAGTGGGGTCGTGTTTCCTTCCAAGCTCGGTCAAACGAGCGTGTGGGTGCCTGCTGCATCGGTATGAGTCCGCGCTGCGCACATAAGTTGTAAGATGTTTTCTTTGTAATAAAATATTGAAGGTCGGAGAACGGCGCAAAGGGTGGTTTTCTCCCCGACTTGGGTTTGCACTAAAAATCCTCAGTGTCCATGTGTGATGCTTATGTGTGATGGTTTATTCTGTTCTTACTGCACATGTTTACTGTTTATTGAACATCTAATGAATGAATGATGGAATGATATAAGTGAAGAATTAATGGCATAATTAGATTTCTGTGTATGCGCGAATTTTATGAAGGATATCCGTGTGCATACGCTAGTTTGGTTCAGCAAAGTTGCGTATGGGTTTTAGAGAGTGAAAAAGTAAAAAGTTTGATAAAGTCATAAATACTGATTCACCCCCCCCCCCCTCTGAGTATTTTTCCCAAAAATTGGTATCAAAGCGGGTCCTTCTGCAGAAGCTTGATCGCTTGAAGGAGATCCGTCGCAATGGGAAGAAAGAAAAAGAAGAAGGCTACTGAAAAGGAGATATCTCAGAAATCATGTGCAACAGAAAATGAAGAAGATAAAACAGGTACTGATTGTTGTTCTTGTGATTCACTCTCTTGTGCATGCAATGGTGAAGATAGTAAAAGTAATGTTTGGGATCTAGAGGAAGCTATCAAGAAAATTGAAGATCGACAAAGATCAATTAATCAGAGCAAGTCTATGTACAAAGGGATGAAATAACAGATAGAAATACTACATGGACAGATAGACAAGTATCAAAGTTTTCATGCTTATGCATCCAATCGAATTAAAAGACTAGAAGCAGAAATTAACGATCTAAATGCAGATCTCGAAAAATCAAACAAGAAGAATGCAAGACTAGAAGCTGAAATCATCTCTCTCAAAGAAGATCTGGAAATATCAAATAAGAAGAATGAAGAACTTGAAGCAGATATCATCTCTCTGAAAGCAAATCTCAAAGCATCGAATAAGAAGAATGAAGAACTCTTACAAACTTTTGCAGAACAAGAAAATGGGTTGAAAGAAGAGATTCTAAATCTGAATGATCAAGTAGAAGACGGAAGAAGGAAAGAAGAAAGCACGAAGAAGCAATGCCAAGGCTTGGAGGTTGAGGTAAACATTCTCAAAGGTAAATTAGAAGAAAAGGATAAACTCTTGAGGTTTCAAAATAGTACTAAGATTCTGGACAATATTCTTAGTAGTCAAAGGTCTCCTTCTATTAAACTTGGTTTTGGCTTTCATGAAATGGTTAAAGGAGAATCTAGTTCACAAGGAGGTGCTAAAGATTCAAAGGATGTCAAAGCAAAACCTGAAGTGTTGAAAGAAACAAAAGGCCAACCGACAATCATGAATTCTCAAAGGAAATCATTCAATAATGATGAATGCTTTAAATGTCATAATTATGGGCATGTTGCAGCCAATTGCAGAAGCAGATTGTTTCAGTCACAAATAAACAGATTCTACACAGAAAGGTACTCTGGTTTCTTCAAGGGATATTGTTTTTCATGCAACAAGTATGGTCATAAAGCAGCTAATTGCAATAGAAGGAAGAATAGAAAAGTTCATGATGATTATTATGCTTATTTCTCTGGCCACATGAGATGTTATGCTTGTAACAAGTATGGACATGTAGAAAAATAATGCAGGATGAACAGATCAGAGAAAGTGGACAATTTCTAGCACACAGTTAGAAAGTTCAAGCAAATTTGGAAAAGGAAGGAGGACCGGTCAGAAACGTAGGGAATATGGACCCTACTGCAGTCATCAGCTTCTAAAGCTTACTTCACTTAATGACTGCAGAAGTGATGCGAGATACATTATAGGGATTAGTAATGTATCGTCACAGGGGGAGCGATGTATGGTGATTTCCATGATTGTTTTGGTAATTCTGGGTATGTGTATTTCTGATAGTGCATCTGGTGTGAAGAAAAGACAGGTACAGGAAGGACAAATTTAGGGGGAGATGGAGGAATGTGAAATTTTCTATATTTCACTTTCCATATGCGGGTTCTATGAACTAAATCCGCGTATACACGTGAGTTCCAGCAGACACAGTCGCGTATTCATTGATGATAAGAGAATTGGGATAACAACTGAAGATCAGGAGCAGAGGTTCAGGGGGAGCATCAGTCTGACTACTAATGATTGTACTGTTAGCATTATTCTGGTTATACTCATGCTAATGAAATGATACATGGTTTCTTATGTTGAAGATTATGGATGAGCCTGGATTGCTTATTTGATGAAGAATATCCTTTGGATATGATGGAAGTCTTTTGATTCGGAGATCAGGACAGATCATGCAGAGAATGTTGCTGATGACTTGTTGTTGAAAGTGTTCAGGTTGCACAAGCTAAGGAGGAGCCTTGGTCATATGAAAAGATGTTTGGATGCACATGTTCAGGGGGAGCACTAGCCTAACTGAGTATAATGCATTGTTGGCATTATGATGGTTCTGATATATGATCTCTCTTTTGAAGTCTTTCTGGTATTGGTCATGAAAAATCATATTTGTAATTTGATGAAAAGGTCATGATGAGACCCATGATGTAAAATTGTAATATTCAGTCATGTAAGGACTTGTTCAATTTGTAAACCCACTTGATTGGGTATATGAGTCAAATTTGTAAACCCACTTGGTTGGGTAGCTGAGTCAAAATATGTAAACCCACTTGGTTGGGTATTTGAGTCTCATATGTAAATCCACTTGGTTGGATATTTGATGTAAGTATGAGTCATTGGTGATAGGAAGGTCATAGAGTCATGTAATTCATTGAAAAATATGTTTGAAGATTCAGCATGAACTCAGGGGGAGCATGGTCACTTCAGTGTACATCAGATCTGCAGAGCGCTTCCTTCTACAAGAGGAGAAAAACCTTGTGTTGGTTTTGGTCCGCCCTTTTCCCTTGATGTCAAAGGTGGAGAGTGACATGGTGTTTGAATAAAGGGAAAGAATGGTGTCAAAGAATGGGGAGAGTGACATGGAGTCATTGTATTCTTAATGTATCTATATGTTGTGGTGATCAAACACCATCGTGGTTGCCATCAAGTCCAAAGGGGGAGATTGTTGGCAATATGATGCTGAGTGTTGTCCTTGATGGCAACCCACTTGATGAAGATGATGGCAACCTACTAGATGAAGTTGTCCTTGATGGAATATGTCTTGATGAACTTGTTAAATAATGTATATCTGATGTATCTACAATGAGTACAGAAGGCAATGATGGAAGGAATGTCAGTATATGCCAGAATATGATAAAAAGAGTATGTCTCAAGGCATATGCGGATTTGTCTAGACTAAGTAGCGTATGCACGCGGGTAATAACGTGCCAAGTCGCGTATGGGAAAAAGCGCTCTAAATATGTAAAACCAGGGGTAATCACCATGGTATTGACCCATTGTATTGAGTAATGATTCGTCTATGTGACCCCGTCCAGGAATACCATCGAAAGTAATGTGGTTTTGGCTCATGGTATTGATAAAGGGTAAACCTATATAAGGAGAAGAAATTCATTGTGCAAAGGTGTGCAAGATGTCTGAGCTTGAATGAATACTTCTCTCTGAAGTATATCTGAATGGAAAGGGTAACAGTTGAATGATAGATCTGAAAGCATGATGAAGAAGTGAATCTAGATATGAAATGTATTTGTATTTGCTAGATCTGTTTATGGAATGATTAGATCTGAGATGAGGCGAACATCTGTCTGAAGTAAAGGGTAAAATCTGAGTGATGTATCTATTCTGAAGAAATGCAATGACATAAATGTCTGAAGAACTATACGCTAGTTCGCCACAGAGGAAGCGCGTATATACGCGGGTTTACTAAAGAGTAAGCGCGTATCGGCAGTGAAATTAGTTCTGTAAAATGTGCAGAAGCATACGCGTATTGGTATGGACGAAGGCGCGTATATACGCCGGATCAGTGAAAGGAAAGCGCGTATGAAAACTAGGGTTTGCTGAAGGATGAAGTATGAAATGTCTGATCTGTTCTGTTATGTTACTGCTATCTGATCTGGGTTGTCTTAATTGATAAGTATCTGTTAAGCTTAAATGTATGGACTGGGTCCAGTCTGAAAATATGATGAAACGTGGCCTGCAAGTTGTGTTCTAAAGGAAGCTTTGGATCCAATGTGAAAATTGATGAAACGTGGTCCATAGAGGTGCTGAGGGTTGTAGCCTTCACACAGGGGGTTGTAGCTCCCTTCCAGGTGAGGCTGGTAAACGAGAGCAGGGGGTCGTAGCTCCCTTCCAGGAGAGGCTGGTAAACGAGAGCAGGGGTTCGGTGCTCCCTTCCAGGAGAGCCTGGTAAACGAGCGCAGGTGGGTGCCTGCGCTAGTACATAAGTTGTAAGATGTTTTCTTTATAATAAAATATTGAAGGCTGAGCAACGGCAGCGGTGGTTTTCTCCCGACTTGGGTTTCCACCTAAAATCCTGGAGTTCATGTGTGATGCTTATGTGTGATGGTTTATTCTGTTCTTAATGCACATGTTTACTGTTTATTTAACATCTAATGAATGAATGATGGAATGATATAAGTGAAGAATTAATGGCATAATTAGATTTCTGTGTATACACGAGTTTTATGAAGGATATCCACGTGCATACACTAGTTTGGTTCAGCAAAGTTGCGTATGTGTTTTAGAGAGTGAAAAAGTAAAAAGTTTGATAAAGTCCTAAATATTGAATCACCCCCCCCCCCCCCTCTCAGTATTTTTCCCAACATCGAGGAGGCCCTTGGACAACTCTTTTTCCTTCATGGATGTTGTTTTTACATGTTAGCCAATTTTGGGAATGTTCACCCCAAGGCTAGATTGCATATGTTGGAGGGACATTTGGAGACTTAATTGCTGACATGGAATCCTTTTCCTTGAGGAGATCATACAATATGGATGCTACAGGAGGAAAGGGTAGAAAGAAACTCAGTTCATCCTTGCAATTGCTTGAGGGCAAGCAATATTTTGAGAGGGGAGGAATGTAATGTCCCAAATTTTATGGGACATTAAATTTTGTTAAAGAGATGAATAAAATGGGTAGGGGACCCATTATTTGCATGATTAGAGAATAAAAATCCTCTAAGTATGAAAGAGGATCACTTGAGAGTTGGATTTCACACCTCCATGTGTGAAAGGAGGTTTTTGCAAACATGCTTGGCCAAGGTTGACCAAGTCAAACTGCGTTGGCATGAGTTGGAAAACATTATGTGGGACAACATAGGAGGGAATTTTCTAGAGAGAAGGAAACCCTAATTCGAAATAGGGTCCATGGAGGGAAGGCTCATTGTATAAAAAAAGGAGCAAGGCAGCCATTGTGGACATCTTTGATCATTTTACTTTGAGTCTTGAAGACTTGTTGTTGCCTCTTGCTGTTTAGGAGAACTGCAGTGCCTTCGTGCATGAGGGTGTCCTGTTGAGGATTTCCTCTCCTTCTTGAGTAGATCATGAAGGATTGCACTCATCCTCCATATTTCGGCATCCAAGCCATTAGCTTCAGCCATCTACATTACTACAGTTTTTGCAACAGATATTGTGCAGTGTTGCTGGGTGTTGTTGGGGAGGTTTCCACACACCATCCGGAGCTTGTTTTCCAGTGGGGAGAGGTTCTATTCATTGGAGGATCATAAATGGTTGTTCTTGAGAATATTTCACCATCTTTGGCATCAGGCCAACCACATTCCATCATTAGCAGCGTAGTCCTTTTAGTAGACAACATTTTCAGAGAGAATATTTGCTGTGAGGGATTGACAGTCACTTGGAGGAGAAGTCTTGGGTGAAAGGATCAGCCTTTCACTTCATATTCCTATTGGAGGAGGATTCTACATTTGTTGCAGCCATTTCAGCCTTCTCCATGTATTTCCAATTCTTGAGTAGCTGCTACCCAGCTACTCCGGAATTTCTGCAAAATGCCATTTTTGTATAGATTTCAGTCAATCCTTTTAGAGGATTGATGTATTGTATTTTCAGGGGTTGAGATAATGCTCCCCCTTCTTATTTGAGCCTATTATTGATATATCATTGTATTTAATTTTTTATGCAATAGGTCCTCTCATGTAACTATGCAGTCATGGCCTAGGGCTTTGTTTATGCAGCTATGTATTTCACATTTTCATTTAAAGGTTTCTTGAGGCTTATTGTGCCTTTCTTGAGTGATCATTTCCTCAAGATGATGTATATTTTATGCTACTATGATCTAATATGATGGCCATTGTATTCTCCGACATTTCGTGTGTAAAGGATTCACTGCTATTTTCCATTTGATGCATTTTCTTATTGTTGTAGCTCTATCTTGAGGTATTCTCAATAGAGTAGCTTTTCCTAATAGGAAATCTCACATAGCTATAGATAGAGTCTGTGAAGGGCTAGGTAGCCTCTGGATCTCACCCTCTCTTTAGAGGTGACATATCCAAAAAATTCCCCCACAGTCTATCTCTGGAATAGACTTGTGATATTTCTCAAAAAGGGACATTACACAGATGAACATCCTAAACTGGCAAAAATTGGGGACTATTGGGATGAAGGCACTGTGGGAAAAGTTGTCGAGCTACTCACGGAGTACCAGGAATTATTCCCGACAAATTTCTTTGAGCTCAAGGGAATCACGAGGGACCTCGGCATTATGCACATCACTCTAAAGACGGGGGCGTGACCCATCAAGCAGCGACCCTACCAGTTGAATCCTAAATATAAACAAAAGGTCGTAGAAGAGTTGGAAAAAATGCTAACCACTGGTATCATTAAACCAGTTGAATAGTCAGATTGGATCAGCCCGATGGTTGTTCAGGAGAAAAAAACAAAAGGAGAAATACATATCTGTGTGGACCTTTGAAAACTAAACGATGCCTTCATTCACGACCCCTTCCCTACTCCCTTCTCCGATGAAATCTTGGATAGCGTGGGTGGCTAGGAGGCCTATTCCTTCACATATGGATTCTCGAGATACCATCAAATAAGAATTGCACTAGAGGATCATAGTAAGACCACCTTTTCCACTGAATGGGGCTCTTTCCAGTACATAATCATGCCCTTCGGTCTTAAGAACGCACCTGCTATCTTTTCAAGGGTCGTAGTGGCTGTGTTCAAATAATTTATCCATAAGTTTCTGGAAGTGTACTTTGATGACTAGAAGGTGTTTGGCTTAGTGAAAGATCATGTCTCAAACCTACGATTAATGTTGGATGCATGTCAAAAGCACCAAATCTCCCTGAATGTCAAGAAGTGCATCTTCTGCGTACTGTTTGGAGTCTTGCTAGGGCATATAGTCTGTTGGCAGGGTCTAATGGTTGATCCTGTGAAGATAGTTATAATTATCAACCTGGTAGCCCCTACAATGGATAAATAGCTGCGCTCCATTCTCGGTCACATAGGCTATTATAGGAAATTCATTCAATGATACGCCCTGATCACAACACAAATGGAATAGCTGCTAAAGAAATATGTCTCTTTTTTTTGGAATTATGAATGTCAGAAGAGCTTTGAACTACTCAAAGAGAAGATGGTTTCTGTGCTCATACTGATATTCCCTGACTGGTCCAAATAATTCCATGTGCATGTTGATGCATCAGGTATTTCCTCAGGTGAGGTCCTTACGCAGCCTGGCGAAGGGGACATTGATCATCCAGTTGCCTTTTCCAGTCAAAAACTCTCGGGTGCGAATGAAATTATTCTACCATTGAACGCAAAGGACTGACTATGGTGTATGGGCTACAAAAATATCACCACTATCTGTTGGGGGGACACTTTAAGATGTTTACAGACCATTCAGATTTGAAATACTTGGTCAACAAGCCTGTGTTGGGGGGGGAAGATTTTCCGTTGGTTGTTGTTGTTTCAAGAATATGATTTTGAGATCATTGTAAATCCTGGAAGGTTGAATGCAGGACCAGATCATCTGTTGTGTATTGAGATAGGGGAATAACCCACTAACTTGGATGAAGGCTTACCTGATGCGTAGCTGTTTACCATGAAAATGGTGGATGACCACTTTGCTGATATCCTTGAGTTCCTTACTACGGGTAGGGCCCCTACTGCGTATTTGTTGCAACAAAAAAAGGATTTGGTCACTCGAGTGGCAGACTTTACTATCATCACATGACAGCTATACAAGCTAGGCGCAAATGAAATACTCCACAGATACGTATTAGAACATGAACGACCCACCGTCCTCACAGAAGCTAATGAGGGAATCATTGGCGACCACTAAGCAGGAAGGGATACAATGTAAAAGATTCTGAGGGCTAGCTTGTGGTGGCCTACCTTGCATCATGATTCTTACACCTATTGTAGAACGTGCGATACCTGCCAATGAACTGGCTACCCCTCATGACGTGATGATATGCCGTTATAGCCCCAAATGGCCCTACAGGCTTTCGATAAATGGTCCATTGACTTTATAGGACCCATTAATCCACCAGGTAAGAAAACTGATGCGTGCTACATTATCACTGCCACTGACTATGTCACACGATGGGCTGAGGCACAGATTGTGAAGGATTCTACCACCGATACTGTTGCATATTTCATCTTTGAGTAGATTCTGACTAGGTTTTGCTGCCCAAAAATCCTAATGAGCAACCAAGGTATGCACTTCGTTAACGAAACAATTCAAGCTTTGAACGATGAATTCCGGATCCACCACGGTAAGAGTACACCATACCATCCCCAAGCTAATGGGACGGTGGAAGCTTTCAACAAAATTTTGGAACAGGCACTAACGAAGGTTTGTAATGCCGATCGTAGTGACTGGGATATTCGCATCCCCTTGGTCCTATGGGCTTATTGGATGACCTACAAAAAGCTGACCAGTAGGATACCTTTCCGAATGTTCTATGGAAAGGAGGCCAATATGCCCATAGAATACATTATTCCTAGCCTACGCATTGCAGAATTTATAGATATGGAAGACCTCAATATCATAGAAAAATGCCTGGCGCAACTGGTAGCATTGGAAGAAGATTAGTTTATTGCTCAGTTTCAACAGTAGGTACAAAAATATAGAGATAAATCCTGGCATGATCGACATCTTCAGCAATAGAAATTTGTCACAGGTGATCTTGTCTTGTTATACGACAGCCAATTTGCAAAACATCCTGGCAAATTCCTGCAGCACTGGCTTGGTCCCTACATAGTTCAGAAGGTTACAAATGGTGGCGCAGTCCAATTAGCTACCCTGCGTGGTGACCTCCTCCCTGATTTTTTCAATGGAGGATGACTCAAACCATACCAGGCTACGAATCATGAGGACGCAGCAGTACCGTGACTCGGGACGAGTCACAAGATTGTGTTGGGGGACTGTTGGAATGGGGTCTCTTAACAAGCTACGAAACCGGCCCATTTTGGTTATTTTTGTTATATTTAGTATAGTGCAGGGGTTTTGGGGTGGGTCAAAGCCCTGGAAAGCATTGTAATGGGGTTAAAGGGTAAACTAGGGGTCCGAAAACCATGGGTTGCATACCATAGGAATGTTAAAGCTAGATTTTTATAAATAGAGAGGCATTTCGGATTGTAAGAGGTAAGAATCGGCTAAGCTATTGATGTGATCTTTTGTGTAAGCGATCTGTTGGGGTTTTTAGGGAATGGACTCCTGCTGGCTGTGCGCGTGGAGATCCTAGTCCAACTGTGTGCGGACCCTGCTACTGTGTGCATAGGCTGGGAAGGGACTTGTAAGGGTAACGAATGAATAAATAAGTAAGATTGTTGGATCTGAATCTGTGAGTACTATTGAATGGATTGCTGCTAATTACTATGTTATGAATTCTTTGTCTTTGCACTACGAAGGTATTTATATTAAATGATTTAATATATTTTTCTTTGGTTATATTTTTTTGCAGAAGTTTGTGTATTGAAGTAAATCTAGATCTGTTCTATTCGGATATATAATGTTGTGTTAAGGTCATGAAAAGCATAGAATTCTAGATCTAGTGCACGTGGATGCAACTAGACCTATACTTGATCCTGCGCAGAGATAACCTGAGCAAAACGCAGCCTTGATTGCCGTAACCTTCCTTTCTCAGGTTGCAGAAAGCTGGTTCCAGCACCCACCCATACTACTTCAGGTGAGACTGTGACCTGCGCAAGCAGGTCACTGCTAAAAGGGACAGTAGTATAGGGGTTTGTTGGAAAACCTTGCACACCAAACCTAGGTTAGGACCCCTCAAGCCAACAGTGCCTATGTTCTAGATTTGAAGCAACAATGGTGCCAATTCTGCTCATCTGTGGGACATGACGAACACAACTACCAGACATATGACTTAGTGATAGACCAAGGAAATGTGTACATGGTACAAGCTAACCCTTCTTCACCGCTATCTCCCTCGAGACGATGAGGCTCCCATGCATAGTCTGAGGGGGAAGAGTTGGAAGCGTAGGTCAGGGTAGAGGGCAATTGATTTTTTATAATTTTGGAGAAGTAGGGCACTCCGCAGGGGACTGTCTGAATGTAATATCCCAAAATCGAGACAGTACAACAAGCTTGCTGAAATAACGCACTCCTGGGATATTGATGCACATAAATGAGTTTACAGCCCTTGGCTCCCTTATATCAGCAGATTTGGTGTCTAGATCCAAAATGGGAGAAAAAAAAAATCAAACTAGGTGTGGTAAACAGATCTCCCACCACCTAGTCTAGCTAAAAAACACCCTACAAGAGGGGCTGCAGCTATGCACTACAAACTGCCTCAGAAATAACGCATTATTGGACATTATGAGTAGGAGGCCATAAAATATGATTAAATTATGATTATATAGGAGCAAATCAGAATTAAAATGAAGCTCTTTCAATATATAGTAGAATACAGGAGACAATAGAGCTATAAATCTTCAGAAAAGAAGGTTGCAACACATATATAAAATTCCAAATGGCTTAACATCGTTATTTTGAGTTCCAGCAACTGAATATTAACACTCAGATATAGGATAGATATATGGACAAAACATCAAATCCATTTCAGATTTGGAAACTAGATAGTCTTATTTACAAGATCCCCTTGGGGTTTTGACCAAATCATGCATTACAAAGAGTAGATCTGATTTTTAAGTTGCAGATCTGAAAAATGCTTCAGAAATTTTTGAAGATGACTTTACATTAAAATAGATCAAATCTGAATAGAACATGGATCAACAAGCTAATCCATGGATCACCAAAGTGAAAGGCAAGGCCCAACACCAGAGATCTCTCATAAAAAATGGGATCAAAACACCCTGCAGAACCTCTAATGAAAACAATGCAGTTCCTCAATGAAAAATGCATTTTAGCTTGAACAATAATGATGGCCTAATGTCAACATATAAATCTAAATCTCAAATAGTGGATGCACTCTTCCAGGAGGTTAAAATACACACTCCATGAGAAGAGGCTACAATACAAGCAAGATCTCTGTAGATCTAGAGTCCCACTTGCTGCAGCCTACAAAAGTAAGCAAACCCTTACTGGATCTACGTTGTAGTTGGAAGTAGAGCTTGGAACAAAGCCTGATAGTGGATCAAATCAGCAAATACTCCTCCAATAATACTCAATGGAAGAGGTGAAATCCCTGCATAGGAACTTCAAGTGCTAAGCAGCAGCTTAGCACAATTCTCCACTAAACAGCAGAGAATAGTATTTTTCTAAAAAGACAAGATACTCAGAAATATAATCAATCAACAACCTTCTCTTCCTACCTTCCCCTTCATTTTATAAGATGAAATCCTTTGAAAACCCTAAACCACCTTGATGAGTTAGTTCCTTTCACATGAGGGGCCTCCTTCTAGAACTGCGTTGTCCCTTTATGAGATAAATTGAATCTAGACAGCGTTGTAGATTTGGTCAAGGTTGACCCAGTATCACAGCTTAAACCCCTTTCACACCTGCAAGTGATCTATTTACATGGCCCTGATTTATCCTTGTTCATATGGCCATTGATTTATTCATTATTTTCAGGAGTTTTACATGTCCTTCTTTATTCATTTATTCATGCAACATAAATTAAAACAAAAATTCATATTCCTCTTAGCTCAGGCTAAGTAGGAATATTACACTGAACCTTGCCCAACAATCTTGCAGATATTGCAGACAACTGGATCATGTGATCGAATATTGTCCAGCACTGATAGAAAAAACGCAGGAAAAACAGTAGACGCCAACGTAGAATGTGCAAAGGGTTAAGGCAGAACCACGTGATGAGGGACTCGATATCAATGTCATAATGCATAGTGACATGGCTACTGGAGGAGCTGAGGAAAGAGTTGCGGCTGAAACCCTTGTCTGAAAAGCCACTATTAAAAAGGAAAGCTTGGACTTACAGAGGAAGAAATGAACCTTCGTAGAAGCTCGGAAAGACTTTACCAAGGATGAGGCATCTACTTCCAAGGCTCCAACAAACCTAAAATTAGATGATGAAATTAAACCATTGCTACAGGAATGTTGTTGGGTATGTGTTATATTCTTTCCACGACTAAGGACGAATGGGGGGGTAAGAGGGGGGGTGAGAGCCCCCCGCTGTCGGGGTCCGGGGTAGTGCCCCAGCGAAAATTTTTGGTCCTTAATTTCTGATGGGTAGTCCGCACCCATGGTTTTGTGCATGGTTTTGCACATGGTTTTGGGGTACGATGGTTTTCGGCCCCTGGTATTTTTGTAGATCCGGTTAAGGGAACTACGGTTATGTTCTAATCTAGGGTTAATGGATTGGGGTTTATGTATGCTTTGACATGTATATATATGTGTTGTAACACTAAAAGGAATATAATGAAAAATCAAGCTGGTCGTCCCGATTTGGGATCCAGGGGAAAATCTCTGTGTTTATCTGTTTTATGTTTTATGCTCTCGCTATTGTTTATTTTCTGTTATAAGATTCGTGTGTAGATAATTTATGTTTAGGGTTAAAACCTACATTTGGTATCAGAGCTGTTTCGGCTTCAAGGGGACGCCTTTGCTGCTGAGGGTTTTTTGCTCGGGCCTGAGGTAGACCCTGTTCAGTGGGAGATCTGCAGGATCGATTCTTGCGGTGAAAGAAGATGGCGAGCGGTGGAAAGATAGAGATCGAGAAATTTAATGGTCAGAGTTTTGAGTTGTGGAAGCTCAAGATGGAGGATCTGCTGGTGGATAAAGATTAGTGGATCGCGGTAGATCCAGGTACTAAACCAACGGCAATGTCAGATGAAGACTGGAAGAAACTAGATCGGAAGGCTAAGAGCACAATACGGTTGTGTGTCTCAGATTCAGTATTGTTGAATGTATCTGGGGAAGCTACAACGAAGAATTTGTAGGAAAAACTTGGGACTTTGTACCAATCTAAGTCTCTGGTGAATAAGTTGTTCCTGCGGAAAAATTTGTATAACCTGAGGATGAAGGATGGAGACTCGGTGACAGAGCATCTGAACGCCTTCAATACTGTGGTAAGTCAGCTGTCATCTGTTGATATTAAAATCTCAGATGAAGATAAGTGCATCAGCTTGTTGTGTTCTCTACTAGATTCATGGGACAGTCTGGTTATTGCAATAGGTAGCAATACAACTACCTTGAATTTTGATGACATTGTCTCAGCCTTACTGTCGGAGGAAATGAGACGGAGAAATATGGAGGGTCAGAATGGAGATGCCTTATTTGTACGAGGAAGGTCCCATAACAGAAACAAGAATAAGGTTTCGAGTGGGAGATCTAAATCTAGAGGGAGATCTAAATCTCCTGGAAAGTTTGTAAAGGTGTGCTGGAAATGCGGAAAGGAAGGGCACTACAAAAAGGAATGCAGATCTAAAGCTCCTGAGAAAGGAAAGGGATCTAATGAAGCTCCTTCTGCAGAGGCAAAAACCACCTCATATGAAGGTGGGGATGTGTATTTGGCTTCTTCTTCGAATACACATGTAGATCATGAGTCATGGTTGATTGACTCAGGTGCATCCTTTCACTTCACTCCCCATAGGGAGTGGTTCTGCGAGTATGAGAAATATGATGGTGGTGATGTCTTCCTAGGGGATGATAGGAAGGCCAGAATCGTCGGACGTGGAAAGGTCAAGTTGAAGCTACAAGGTGGGAGGATTAGAACACTTCCTGGTGTTTTGCATATTCCTACATTGGCCAGAAATCTGATTTTTGTAAGCAAGATGGATGATGCAGGTGTAAAAATAGTGTTCGAGAAAGATGCCTGCAAGATGGTTCGGGGAGCACTGGTATTAATGCGGGGAGTTCGGACTGGAACTCTGTAAAAGCTACAAGGTAGCACTGTTATTGATGGGTGTAACAATTCTATGGTTCCTGAAAGTGGAGCGGAAAGCCTAGCTGTCTCTGGAGAAAAGACCATGCTATGGCATCAAAGGCTTGGACATATTGGAGAGAAGGGCCTTCGGATACTGCATAGAGATGGTATGGTAGAAGTTATGTCTAATTGTTCTCTGGATTTCGATTTCTGTGAACATTGTGTATATGGGAAGCAGAATCGGGTGAGTTTTCCTTCTGGTGCTAAGAGGGCAAACAAGATATTAGAACTTATGCACAGTGATGTGTTTGGGCCTGTGTCAGTTCCATCACTGGGAAAGTCTGTGTACTATGTTTCATTCATAGATGACTTCTCAAGGAATACATGGTTATATTTCTTGAGGAAGAAATCTGAAGTCTTTGACAAATTTAAAGAATTTAAGGCTCTGGTGGAAAACCAGACAGAAAAGAAGATAAAGGCATTGAGGATAGATAATGGTGGGGAGTTCTGCAAGAAGGAATTTGAAGAGTTCTGTAAGAAGTATGGTATAGCACGGCAGAAGACTACTCCATACACACCTCAGCAAAATGGAGTTGCAGAAAGAATGAACAGAACACTGATGGAAAAGGCAAGAAGCATGCTCAGTGGTACCGGGTTAGGACAAGAATTCTGGGTAGAGGCAGTGGAGACCGCATGTTACTTAGTTAACAGATCACCTTCATCAGTGTTGGAGGATAAGACTCCACATGAGGTATGGACTGGTAAGAAACCCTCTCTTTCACATCTAAGGGTATTTGGATGTGATGCATATGTACATGTTCCAAAGGAGAAAAGGACCAAGTTGGATAATAAATCTGAAAGGTGCATCTTTATTGGGTATAAGGATGGTTTAAAGGGCTACAAGCTTTGGAACCCAGAAACAAGGAAGGTTGTGTACAGCCGAGATGTGGTGTTTAGAGAGGTGAAATATGTTGTTACACATGAAGTCCTACCAAAGGAACCTGAGAAGATAGAGTTTGAGCTAAAGGAGGATGAATCAGACTCTACAATAGAAGAAGACTCAGAAGAGGAAGAGCCACAAACTCCAGCTTTGAGAAGATCAGTTCGAGAAAGAAGGCAACCAGAAAGGTATAGTCCATCTTCTTTCTGTTCAGGTTTTGCCTTAACTATAACTGATGATGAACCCAGAACTGTCAGGGAGGCAGTAGATTCAGAGGATGGAAAACTCTGGAAGGAGGCCATGGCTGATGAAATGGCATCCTTGCACAAAAGCGATGCATGGGATCTGGTGGAGTTGCCGGCTGGAAGGAAGCCCATTGGGAGCAAATGGGTGTTTAAGAAGAAGATGAATGTAGAAAGCAAGGTGGAGAAATACAAAGCTCGGTTGGTAGCGAAAGGTTATTCCCAGGTGCCAGGAATTGATTTTGGTGATATTTTTTCTCCTGTTGCCAAAGTTACTTCTATTAGATTACTTTTATCTGTTGCTGCTGCATTTGATTTTGAGATAGAACAGATGGATGTGAAGACAACATTTCTTCACGGGGATCTAGAAGAGGAGATCTACATGAAGCAACTTGAAGGCTTTATGGTGAAGGGTAATAAAGAACTGGTGTGCAGGTTGAAGAAGTCTCTGTATGGGTTAAAACGGTCACCAAGGATGTGGTATCAAAAATTTGATACCTATATACGGGGACTTGGCTTCAATAGAAGCAAGGAGGATCACTGTGTTTATTTTAAATTAATTGGTGACCGTGTTATTTATTTGGTCTTGTATGTGGATGATATGTTGTTGATTGGAAATGACAAAGAAATTATCCAAGATTTGAAGACCCAATTTTTCTCCAAATTCGACATGAAGGATCTGGGTGCTTCAAACTATATTTTGGGCATGGAAATTAAGAGAGATCGGTCAAAGAGGAAGCTTTGATTAAACCAAAGGAAGTATGTTGAGACTGTATTGCAAAGGTTCAATATGTAGGATAGTAAACCGGTGAATGTTCCTATTCCTGTAGGTGTAAAGCTGTCTGCTGAACATTGTCCCAAGACACAAGAAGAAGAGGAGTATATGTCCCGTGTTCCATATGCAAGTGCAGTGGGTAGCCTGATGTATGCAATGGTTTGTAATAGACCAGACATTGCACATGTAGTGGGAGTATTGAGCAGGCTTACATCAAACCCAGGTAAGGAGCATTGGACAGCAGTGAAGCGGGTTTTCAGATATTTACGTGGCACTAGTGATTATGGCTTGTGCTACCAGGGAAGACCAGGATTCGAAAGAATGTTGGACATTCGTGGTTTTTTTGATGCAGACTGGGCTGGAGATCTGGACCAAAGAAGATCTACAAGTGGGTATGTGTTTAGCCTATTTGGAGGTGTAGTCAGTTGGATGAGTAAAATACAATCTGTAGTGACTCTTTCAACTACAGAGGCAGAATACATAGCAGCCACTCATGCAAGCAAGGAATAAATTTGGTTGCAGAGATTGTGTTCAAGTATGGGGTTGGTACAACAAGATATAAGGATAGACTGTGATAGCCAAAGTGAAATTTTCTTGGCTAAGAACCCTGCTTATCATTCAAAGACAAAGCACATTGATGTTCAATATCACTTTGTTAGAGACATGGTTGAGGCTAAAAGGGTGTTGTTGGTAAAGGTGGACACTTTGAATAATGTTGCAGATGCATTGACGAATTCTGTGAGCACTCAAAAGTTCTCTTGGTGTAGAGAAACAATGGGTTTATAAGAATTGGGCCAATGACTAAGCTCTCCTGTGGCCCCATGCGGAAAGAAAACAACAAGTGGGAGAATGTTGGGTATGTGTTATATTCTTTCCATGACTAAGCACACGTGAGGGGGTAAGAGGGGGGGCGATAGCCCCCCCTTTGCGCTGGGCGCAACGAGGGGATCACAGGGGGGGTGATAGCCCCCCCTGTCAGGATCCGGGGCAGTGCCCCGATGAAAATTTTTGGTCCTTAATTTTCGGTGGGTATTCCGCGCCCATGGTTTTGGGGTATGATGGTTTTCGGCCCCTGGTATGTTTTGTAGATCCAGTCAAGGGAACTACGATTATGTTCTAATCCAGGGTTAATGGATTGGTGTTTATGTATGCTTCGACATGTATATATATGTGTTGTAACACTAAAAGGAATATAATGAAAAATCAAGCTGGTCGTCCCGATTTGGGATCCAGGGGAAAATCTCTGTGTTTATCTGTTTTATGTTTTATGCTCTTGCTATTGTTTATTTTCTATTATAAGATTCGTGTGTGGATAATTTATGTTCAGGGTTAAATCCTACACATGTATGAAGTTGTTACACAACTAGAATGTAGTATAAAATATTCAAGCACTGATAGACAGCTACGCAGAAAAAACTGACCCTCCAACAGAAGTTAAAGATGTTCACAAACTTTACAAGCATAAGAAATGCACTGGTCGGGAAATGTTGCTAACTCCACAGATTGGCGATTATGAAATGGATCAAGTCATCTTGGATCTAGGATCTGATGTGAATGTCCTGCCCAAAAAGACATGGCAGAGGATGGGAGAACCTAAGGTGGAATGGTCTACTATACAGTTGTGCATGGCTAACCAACAGAAGATCATACCGTTGGGCAGACTATCAAATATTATGGTAGATATCGCAGGGGTTAAGGTATACGCATATTTTGAGGTAATTCAAATGTGGAGGATGCAGACCCTTATCCTGTGCTCCTAGGAATAGATTGGGCTATAGACATGGAAGGCATTATCAATTTGAAGAAAAGGAGCATGGTTTTTTAGAACAAGGGTAAGAGAGTAATAGTCCCTCAGGATCGAGCGGAAGGAGAAAGGTATACAAAACCCATGCACAAAGAAGACGACATGGAAAATATCTATAAACTAACCACACAGGATGAGGATTGGATTAATCCTACGGCTGATGGCGTGCTTTTTTGAGAGAAAGAAAGTGAATGTAATATCCCAAAATGGGAACTGTCAACAAGGCATGATTGGAAAATGAATTTCCCAGGAATGGATGCTACAGAATATGAAAGCAGCCCTTGGATCCCTTAGATATAATAATCTAAGGCCCAAATCCAAGAGGATATTAGAAAAAAATATTTCTAGGTGGGTTAAAAATATCTCCCACACCTAGTAAGGCTTGTAAACTTCCCAACAAGGGACTGTAGCAATAATGCTCAGAAAATAACACTGTTTCAGTAGAGAAAGAGCAGGAGGCCAATAAAATATCTTTCAAAAGTATTTACAATAGAAAAATAGATGTATAATGAATTCCATGAGATGCACAGCTGAAAATACAAGACATATACAAAATAAATTCCCTCAAAAGAGGGGCTACAACCACATGAATGGCTAAAACTACCTTGACAACATTATTTTATTAGGCTGCAAACTGTTGTGGATTACATGTCAGATATAGAGTAGATCTGTGCATAAAAATTCAGATCCATGCACTAGAAAGGCTCCTCTTTCAGATCCCCTTGGAATTTTGGGGTTTACACTAATCATAAGCAGTAGATCTGAGATCTAAGAATGCAGATCTACAGGATGACTCAGAAATTCTGAAGTATTCAGAATATGAAAATCAGATCTGAAAGTACAATGTGTATATCTCCTCTAATGGATCTCAAAGTGAAGGGCAGATCCCCAACACTCAGAAACCAGCTTGCCAAATGGTGCACCCAAACTCCCTGCAACAACTCCTACAAGAATAGCGCAGATCTGGGATAGAAACTACGTTGTAGGGTATAGATAGTTGATGGCCACATGCCAAGATTAGGAATTGAATCTCATGCACTCCAATACACTTCCTCCAATATATCAGAGGACTCCTCCACGAAAAAAGAGCACTAAAATTTCTTAGATCTGAATAGATCTAATCTCCACTTGCTGCAACTTGCAAAGACAACCAAACCCTAATCAGGATTTGAGTTGTAATTGAAAGGAGAAGCTTGGCCTTCAAGCCAAATAGTGGACTATGCAATACAAACTCTCCCAAGATATACTCAATGGGAAGAGGAGGAATTCCTAAATAGGAAATCCCAATGCTAAACAACATTTGCAATCTAGGCTAAACAGCAAAAGAAAGCTATATGGTCTAAACAGACAATATCAAAAGATCATATAATGAACAACCTCCTCATGTTGCCTTCCCCTTCCTTTTATAATATGAGAGTGTGCAAAACCCTAAACCACCTTCAATGGACTCATCCCATTCACACAAGAGATCTCTAACTAGAATTACGTTGTGCCTTATTGATGAGAACTCCTCCAATACAACGTTGTAGATCTGCTCAAAGTTGACCCAGTCAAGATGATTAGCCCCTTTCACACCTAAGGGTGCTTATTTACATAGCCAAGATTTATCCTTTTTCATATTTGGCATTGATTTATTTTTCATTAGGAGTTTGATTAACCTCCTTTGCACATTTATTCATCTAAACAGATTTTTAAAGAAAAAATAATATCCCTATTAGTTGCATGCTAATTTAGGAATATTACATTCTCCCCCTCCCAAATGTTTCTTGTCCTCAAGCAACTGTAAGTGTGCTACAAAATCTCCCCTCCTCTTCTTGTGGCCTCCTTATTCAATAGTCTCCACCATTGCTTCAGATTTTCTACAATAATTATGTCTCCCAATGGTTCCTCCCAAGTGTGAAAGTTGACCTTGGTGGATAAACCAAATGGCTCTCATCATGAAAGAAAGGAAGGTCTATATGGAAACCTCTTTGCTGATCAATGGCCTCCTCAAGATAGAAGTGATGAAAATCATGGGGAATTTCATCATCAATGAAGGACTCCCACCTCCATGCTATCATCCAAATGAAATGAATCACCTCCCAGCTTGGTAATTCATAGTAGAGTTCCTCCCAATTACTCATGAGAGGCATGCCCTAAGTGCTCCAATAAATCATATGGTCCACATCGTAAAGAGACAAGTGATATACTATAGTGGCCATATAATTTCGCATGCTCCCCTTAGAACATTTAGTGCATAAAATGTAGGAAATTTCTTTCCCCAAGGACACATCCAACAAATGTGTCTCTCCCCCAACCATATTCCCAACAAATATAAGAACATATTCCGCATATGGAATCATAATTAAGGTCATGCTAGCTGCCATATGAAATAAAGGAGAAGGACAATTGTCCCTCCTGTGCAACCAACGCAGTTTTACTCCTAACTGCCATAGAATCTGATATGACAAGTGTTTTCCCCAACACTTGTTTGCTACCCCATCCTTCTTGCATGCTTGGAGAAGGTGTATGATGGTTGGTGTTAATGAATCACACCATGAAGAGTACATCATCTCTCTAAGATCTCCCAAGGAATGACCAACATCACCATTGTTCATGGCCCAAAGTGGCTCATGAAGCCCATAAGAAAAAGTGCCCCCTCTTGGAGCCAAGACCTACACATGAGTGTTAAGAAAATTCAAGTATATAATAAATACATCATGAGGTTCAGTAATACAATGTTTATCATACACTTGTTCCAAATCAGCAAGGTCGCTCACGGATGAGCTCCCTCTCACAGTCAATGAATAAGGAGGTGATAATGATAGCTCTTCCCAAGAGTTATGTTCCTCCTCAACCAGCAAATGATCCATGCACTTAATCATATGAGAGTGCATATCCTCTTTGAAGTTCTCCCATGTGAATCCATCTAAGATAGTATGATATGCTTTAATGAAACCAGTAGGTTTTGAAAGAAGGATCTCATAGGTTGCATTAAGTAGTTCCTCCTTAATCTTGGAGTCTCTAGCCAAATAGATCTGATCATGGGAATAAATGACTCCCTCAACTAATTTATACCTCCCATCTATCACTTGCCCATCAAGAACCTTACATGTGAAAAGGTACTTGGAGTATTCCATCAAAAGTTGGGAATCCAAATAAGGATCTAGGCTCCCCAATAATGACCGCGTTGTATAAATATGAAATGCAGCCCCTATCACATAATGGCTCTCCCCTTTGACATGCTTGATGTGAAATTCACATGTTGGAGTGCTATCAACTTCGTTTTGCTACCTCCTTTGCACCTGATCTTGCTCAAAACAAGATTGAAGTAGATGGAAGTCAACCTCCCCTTGGAAAGTCCTTGTCTTCCAAAACTTCCTCAATGTGGCCCATGCATGCAAGAGTGTTGATATCCTCTTGTCATGTTCAGAAATCTCCTTTGTGAGTGGAAATTTCATTGGCTGCCCCAAAGATGTGGAGTTTCCATATGACATCATATCCATGTCATCATAGAATTCTGAGTTCTCCCTTTTCAGCGCAAATAACTGAGTGGGAGATAGCAATGTCCAATTCAGGAATTTTTTAACCTCTCTTTTGAATCCATGAAAGATTCTCTGTGTTGTGCTAGTTTCTCCCAAAGCTCCCTCCTTTTCCAAGTAAGCATATGCTACCCATAGTTGAGAGAACACTTTAGTTTTTGTCCCATCAGGAGGTCTCTTCGATGGAATTTCTCCATGTAAAGAGACATCAAGGCATAGAGAAGGATGTGTATGTGTGTGGACATATTTGTCCTTGCCTTTCTTGCATAGATCCTCTTGCGTTCTTTGTGCATCAAAATTCTAAAACAGAGAGGGGTATATGCTCCTCATCATGTGATGCTTACCCTCCTCTTTTCCTTCTTCTATCTTCAAGATCTCATCATTTGATGGTGATGGCACATGCTGCACATGGATTGTGCCACAATCCCTATATGTGAGATTCTTTGGAACTTCTTGCAAGAGTGCAAGAGTTTCTCTCCTTGGAGCAAGTGCTCCATCTTCCTCTTCATGAGGTCCTAAATTTTCTCTTGTCATGACTCTGTTATCATCTTCAGTCTTCTCTTCCATAGTTGAAAATGCCTCATCATCAATAGGAGACCTTAGATCTTGGTCTTCTTTTGAAGGAGGAATCTCCTCTTGAAGAGAAAGATCTCCATGCAATGGGAGATTTTCCCTTGTCAAAAAATCATACATGTTCCCATCCCCTTCAATGGGTTTATGAAATGGAGTTGATTTTAAGGACCCTTCCAATCCGTGCAAAAAAAATTTTTGACTTGGTTTGATAGACTCCATAGAAGGTGTTTCATGAGACCCTTCATCAAACCTTTCCAGTACTCTTTTAATGAACCTTGCATAGGTGGATGTATTTGAATTATTTAAGTAAAAAGACTCAAACAACCACCAGCATAAGCCTCACCCTCAAGATGCAGCACTGATACTTTGATGGATTCCTTTTCTGAGACTTGATGTTGCTACACATAGGTGTCTAGCTCCTTCACCCAAGCCGTAGCTGGACATTTAGGTGATCCATCAAAAGTAGATAAGAAGAATATACTCATGCCATGCTGCTTGCTTCTTCTTTCCTCCTTGATCTTGCAAAACCCTTGGAAGTTCAAGTGATCTTTGAACTCCTTATATTGAGCCTCATACTCCTGCAAATAATCATCAAGAGTCTCTCTCTTTGGCACATCTCCCTTCTTCTTCTTATTCTTCATGAAAAAGTGCCTGATAGAGCGTTGTAAATCTAATGATGTGGCTGAATGCTCACACCCCTAATATGAAGTAGTGGGGCTTCCTTCATGTGCAAACCTTTTCAAAATATCTGCTTGTCTTTCATTCTTCATTCCCCATATTTCTTCTTTCAGTTCATTCAAAGCTTGAAAAAGAGTTTTAGATAACTCTTCTCTTTGCAAACTTCCAAACAAACGGATCTTACCCTTTTATTTTGCATCTTCAATATAACCACATTTCTTCATCGATATTTACTCTCCATGAAAAGAAATATTGGATTTCCAATAAGCAAAGCATAGGCTATGCTAGGATAGCTACTCTAATACCACTATAATATCTCAAAATGGGAACTATCAGCAAGGCATGATTGGAAAACGCATTTTCTAGGAATGGTTGCTACAGAATATGAAATCAGCCCTTTGTATCCATTAGATCTGATAATCTAAGACCCAAATCAAAGAGGAGATCAGAAGCAAATATTTCTAGGTGGGTTAAACAAATCTCCCACACCTAGTAAGGCTTGTAAACTGCCCAACAAGGGACTACAACAATAATGCTAAGAAAATAACGCAGTATTAGTAGAGCAAGAGCAGGAGGCCAAAAAAATATCCTTCAAAAGTATTTATAGTAGAAAAACATATGTATAATGAAGTCCATGAGATGCACAGCTGAAAATACAAGACATATACAGAAGAAACGCCCTCAAAAGAGGGGCTGCAACCACATGAATTAATGAAACTGCCTTGACAACATTATTTTATTAGGCTGCAATTTTTTTTGGATTACATGTTATATCTAGAGCATATCTGTGCATAAAAATTCAGATCCATATCAGATCCATGCACTAGATAGGCTCCTCTTTCAAATCCCCTTGGAATTTTTGGGTTTACACCAAGCATAAGCAATAGATCTGATATCTAAGAATGCAGATCTGCAGGATGACTCAGAAATTCTGAAGTATTCAGAATATGCAAATCAGATCTGAAATTACAATGTGTAGATCTCCTCCAATGAATCTCAAAGTGAAGGGTAGATACCCAACACTTAGAAATCAGCTCTCCAATTGGTGCACCCAAACTCCTTGCAACAACTCCTATAATAATAACATAGATCTGGGATAGAAATTACATTGTAGGGTATAGATAGCTGATGGCCACATGCCAAGATCAGGAATTGAAGCTCATACACTCCAATACACATCCTCCAATAGAGAAGAGGACTCCTCCACTGAAAAAGAGCACTGAAATGTCTTAGATCTGAATAGATCTAATCTCCACTTGCTATAGCTTGCAAATACAGCCAAAACCTCAACAGGGTTTGAGTTTTAATTGAAAGGAGAAGCTTGGCCTTCGAGCCAGATAGTGGAATATGCAATACAAACTCTCCCAAGAGCTACTCAATGGGAAGAGGAGGAATTCCTAGACAGGAAATCCCAATGCTAAACAGCATTTGCAATCTAGGCTAAATATCCAAATAAAACTATATGGTCTAAATAGACAATATCAAAATATCATATAATGAACAACCTCCTTATGTTTCCTTCCCCTTCCTTTTATAATATGAGAGTGTGCAAAACCCTGAACCACCTTCAATGGACTCATCCCTTTCACACAAGAGATCTCTAACTGGAATTACGTTGTGCCTTATTGATGAGCATTCCTCCAATGCAGCACTGTAGATCTAGTCAAAGTTGACCCAGTCAAGATGATTTATCCCCTTTCACACCTAAGGGTGCTTATTTACATAGCCAAGATTTATCCTTTTTCATATTTGGCATTGATTTATTCTTCATTAGGATTTTGATTAACCTCCTTTGCACATTTATTCATCTAAATAGATTTTTAAAGCAAAAATAATATCCTTATTAGCTGCATGCTAATTTAGGAATATTATAGTGAATGTCTCTCTGACTCCAACGAGGAGATCGAAAATTGGCAGAATCGGTTACATGATGTATCTGCACTATGGTGTCTTAGGGTCATGAAGAGCTTCTGATGTATCTCCTCAGAGGTAAGAGAGTTGCCTTACTTTTATGGTTCTGGTAGTAGTAGGGATTTTTTTAGAGCATTTGAAGCAGAAGTCCCAAGGGAGCAAAGAATGTGAGCGCTTAACCTAGCCATGCATGCGACCCTTGTGCGGTGATGGGAAACTCATAAGGAGACGTTTCAGGATTGGGAGAAATTTCGCAAGATGATGATCCTACGATTTGAACGTCTAGTTCACCTACGCGTCAAGACTTTCCTTGGCCAAGGGAACCCACACAAGAACTTGGCTGCATGGATGGAGGTGTGGTGCGAAAGGACTAGGGATGAATGGTTCCACCTGTTCATTAATGCCTTGGGGCCAATCCCCACTACATGGTATTTGGATGCAGAACTACATCAGCGTACCCACCGCTGGGAGACCATGAGGAATGATTTTGTGGGGATGTTCAGATTGATAGGCAGAACTAAGGCATTAGAAGAAGCCCTGCAAGACATAGATGCCCTAGTATTTGATGAATCATGCCCTCATGTGGAGTATGGGGAACCAACTTGGGATACGCAGATGCATGATATTGCTAACTATCGCAATCTATCAATGGAGGAATGTGACGAAGACCCGAAAAATATCACTATCCCAGAATTGGAGGGTGAACGAGCAGTTATTGGACCCCCACTGCAGATTGTTGATGTGAAGAAGCCTCTTAAGCTAAGGAAAGTCAACATTGGAACAGAAGAACAACCTAAGCTAGCTAAGATTGGGAACTACTGGGACGACGATACTGTTGGAATGTCGCAAAACTTCTCACGGAGTACCAGGACCTGTTTCCTACAAAATTCTCAGAACTCAAGGGTATTACAGGGGACCTGGGAGTCATGGCATCACTTTAAAACTGGATGCACGCCCTGTCAAGAAGAAATCTTACTGCTTTAACCCCAAGTATAAGAAAAAATTCAGGGAAGAAATTGACAAAATGCTAGCCACAGGTATCATCAAACCAGTAGAACAGTCAGATTGGGTAAGCCTTATGGTGGTCCAAGAGAAAAATACTAAAGGAGAAATAAGAATCTGCGTTGACCTGCGCAAGCTGAATGATGCCTGTGTTCATGATCCCTTCCCTATGCCATTCTCTGATGAAATCCTCGATAGTGTGGGAGAGCAGGAAGAATACTCATTCACTAATGGGTTTTTGACCTACCATCAGATCAGAATCACACTGGAATATCGTAACAAAATTATTTTTGCCACTGAATGGGGATCCTTCTAGTACACCGTCATGCCGTTTGGGCTCAAAAATGCCCCTGCCATCTTTTCACAGGCAGTGGTCGCAGTATTCAAGGATTTCATTCACAAGTTCTTGGAGGTATATTTTGATGATTGGAAAGTATTTGGATTGGTAAAGAAGCACGTCTCGAACCTGTGCATGATCTTGGATGCCTGTAGAAAGCACCAGATTTTCCTAAATATTAAGAAGTGCATATTCTGGGTACCTTTCGGGATCTTGTTAGGCCACATAGTCTGTCGGTAAGGACTGATGGTTGACCTCGCCAATGTAGCAGTTATCATCAACTTAACAGTCCCTACAACTGAGAAACATTTGCGCTCCATACTCAGGCACACAGGCTACTATAGGAATTTTATTCAAGGGTACGCATTGATCATGGCACCGATGGAGAAGTTGCTAAAGAAGGACATTTCATTTTTTTGGGACGCAGAGTTTCAGAAGAGTTATGAGCTACTCAAGAAAAATATGGTCTCTGCACCTATCCTCATATTTCCTGACTGGGAAAAGGTTTTCCATGTCCATGTAGATGCTTCAGGGATCGCCCTGGGAACTGTCCTTACGTAGCTCGGGGAGCGGGACATTGACTACATGGTTCTGTTTGCTAGTAGAAAAATTTCTAGTTCAAAGCGTAACTACTCCACTACTGAATGTGAGGGGCTGGAAATGGTGTATGCCTAGCAGAAATATTGGCATTATCTACTGGGAGGGAACTTCAAGATGTTCACGGATCTCTCAGCTTTGAAGTACCTAGTCAATAAGCCTGTGTTGGGGGGGAATATTTGCTGATGGTCGCTACTATTCCAAGAATATGACTTTGAGATAATTGTGAAGCTGGGGAAACTAAATGCTAGACCAAACCACTTGTCCTAAATCGAGAGTGGTAAAGAACCGACCAACGTAGAGGGAGGATTTATCGATGCACAGCTATTTCCTATTAAGGTGGTTGATGTGCACTTTTCCGATATTATTCAATTCTTAACTATGGGGATGGAAACTACAAAATATTTAGTACAACGGAAAAAAGAGCTCGTAACCTGCACAACAAAATTTACCATCATAGCAGGCCACTTATATAAGCTGGGAGTTGATGAGGTACCGTGAAGATACGTTCTAGAGCACGAAAGACAAACCATTTTAGTAGAAGCTAGCGGAGGTGTAGCAGGAGGTCACCACGTAGGAAAAGTGACGGTGCAGAAGATCTTAAGAGCTGAGCTATGGTGACCCACACTACATAGTGACTCTTGTGACTATTTCAAAGCCCACGACACATGCCAAATGACAAGAAAACCATCGCAGAAGGATGAAATGCCCTTACAATCATAGATGGCCCTACAGGAATTTGATAAATGGGCAATAGACTTCGTTGGGCCCATCAACCCACCAAGTAAGAAGACAAGTGCCCACTACATCATCACTGCGACTGATTATGTAATCAGATGGTTAGAAGCAAAAAATTTGAAGGATTGTACTATAGATACTATTCATGTGCACTTTATTTTTGAACATATTCCAACTAGGTTTGGTTGTCCGAAGATCTTGCTGAGTGATAGAGGTATGAATTTCATTAATGAAGCTACGAACACCATTACAGCTCATATTTATTAGGGCACCGAATTTCTTGAGACAGCTATGCAAATGTGGTCTAAGGTGAAACATGACCCTCTCCTATGTGAAATTACCCAAGAATTTCACCAGAAGGAAGAATAATTTAAGAAAATGAAGGCTACAATGCCCACTCTGACCCTAGCTCAACGCTTGGCACATCTGCAAGCTAGCCATGCACTCAAAGACAACCTGGAAGGGCTTCGCCAAAAGAATAAAGTTTTGAGTGACCACCTCAAGCCATGGGCCGATGAAGCCCTCAAGATATCTCAGTACTTGGATGTTGCAGTAAAATAGTTGAATCAAACCCTAGAAAGTGTCATCATTGCCACTGAAGGCCCAACTTCACAAAAGTTGGTGGAAATTGTGGAGAACACTGCCATGCAGAGAAAAGGAGTGCTTCCTCCTTTGGTCGTTGCCATTAAGCAGCTCCAGGCAAATATGCAAACCCCATGGATGCTATGACTCGGGACGAGTCATAAGATTGTGTTGGGGGCCTGTTGGAACAAGGTCCCCTAGCTGCGTTTTGATATGTTCCAACGCTGCATTTTTAATATATTTTTGTAGTAATTAGTCTTGCGCAGAGTCCATAATGGTTACATTTTTTTATACTATTAAGGACTCGGTAATAATCTTGTTTCTGTGCCAACCTAATAGAAACCAACAAGATCTGCCTTAATTACCCACTCTCTCCCAAGGTGCAGAAACTTGGTTCCAGCTCCCACCCATACTACTTCGGGTGAGACCTTGGCTTGTGAAAGTGGGTCATTACCAAAAGGGCCAGTAGTATAGGGGTTTTTTAGAAAACCTTAAATCCTAACCTGGGCCAGGACCCCTTCAAGCCAACATAAAGGAAGCACAATTTCCTTGGTTTTTTTCCTTAGGAGAGGTAATTTCTTGATCGGTGTTCCCCAGAGAGAGACTTGTTTGACGTCCTTGTTTTTTTTGTCTCTTAAGGCTTTGAGGTCCCTTCACGATCCTCTTTCTATGTCCCTTACTTCTCTCTATTTCTGTCTTCATTTTATACTTCTTCCTCATCTAATTATGTCACCTCCTCTTCTTCCTTCTTGTCTACTCTACCTCCAATTCTATAGTCTGGTGTTTCTTCATGTGTGATATCTTGGGTTTCAATGAAATTTTCCCTATCCATGTCTACAAAATCAGTCCATAGTGCACAGTTCCTTAGGTTCCTTACAGAATACATAACAATAAATTTAATGATTCCATGGTGGGTGTTATACGAAATCTATGACTATGGACAAAAGTGTCTTCCCTAGACTAGGTGGCTAAGTCTAGAACAATAGAAGGACAAAATAGCTTTTGTTTTCCTTAAAGTAAATGGATGATGGGTCAAATATTACTTGTAATTTGTCATATTCTTCACTCCTTTATTGTATTGAATTCTCCAATTCTATTTCTTGTTTCCAAAATTAGGACCTACACAATCAAATAACACAAGCCTACAATCTACAGAAATTATGTAGCATCATCTAAATACTTCATTCAATGGATCAAAATGGCATCGAAATACATGAAATCATATCATCACATATAGGGAAACAAATAAATATTTTCATTAATATAAATTGAAGGATTTACAACCATAAATAGATGTTGATCTTGTAGAAGATCTCCTCCAGGATGATGTGTTACTTATTTGTCACAATGTGCACCTCTAATCACCCTAATGCATGGAAAGTTACCTCTCTACAACAAAAACATAAGGGTATAATTTTTCTCCAAAATCCAACCCCTAACTTATGGATGGCCACAGATATATAGGTGAGGGGAGTAATTTGGGGTTTATCATCCAATTACCAATTGAGGGCTTGAGATCCACTCTTGATGGGAGGATGGGATCAAAGGATAAGGGATGGAAACTCCAAAGTAGGATAAGATAGGATCCAAAATTTTTATCTGAGGTAAATGGCTGTAACAAATTCTGGAAGCTTATGGAAAAAGAAAATTCCATAATTCTCTCTTTTTCCCAAATTTCTAGAACCAACGCAAGTGAAAAGGAGAGAAACCTATAGGTGATCAATGCAGGACACAATGTAGAAACTTGTAGGTGAACGGTATCCAGTACGAGGCCATGGAGTGTTTGTTACACATTGATTTCTCACCTTGATTACCTCCCATCCTTGATCTCGAAGTGCCCTAAGATGAAAATTGTGTAGTATATCCACCATGGAAGATACATCATGATATCCCTTGAAGATTAATAGAAATATGCCTTGAAGATTTTCTGGAGAAGATTAGCTCAAAACCTAAATTTATGGGTCAAATTTATTTGCTAGTTTCCTACCTATGCTGATGGTAGGTTACAACACTTTGACCTAGCCCTGCCAGCATGATTTTGATGAGAAAAACCACATTTAATTCTTTATGAAAATGTTTCCTCAAATGGAGAAGAATATTTGCGCACTAGAATATTCCATAACAATGAGATGGATTTGGTTCGGTGGTGATATCGTCGAGCTCTCTTATTTGTAGCTCTTGATCCTATCATTAGGGAATTTTCCCTTGAGAAGTGAGCCTTCCTCCTTACCTTATGGATCCCTAACTCCCTCTCCCTACCTTTAAATTGAATCCCATACTTCCACTACTAATTATTCTTACCTAATTATTAATCCTCTTCATCCCTATATTGTGATTATGCTCAATCCTTCACTTGGGAGAAGGATTTCTTGAAGAGCCTCGGTTTGGAATTGGACATCGCCAATGGGAGGCCTCCAACATAAAGGCCACGGTTTTATGCTTCCTATTTATATAATTAATAATACAACTGGTGTTTCAGTTTCCATATTTTCCTAGATATCTATGCAAGTAGCCTAATGCTCCTTGATCTGTTAGGTAGTTTGTATTTAATGTATGTTATGTATTTTTTCACATTATTTGTTTTTGTCTCGTAATCTCTTATGGGTATCTGAATTCCACGAGTAGCGAGGAGACAGCCTGAAATATCGTGGAATCAAGGTCTTCATCAAAAGACTCGACGATAATATCAGGGAGAGGTAGGTTCTTCTTCTTCTTCTTCCCCTTTGAATACAATCTAGGAAAGGGTTCATTAGTTAGTCTCGTGCAATGCTAGACCCACTCTAGGGCTAGAGAGATCACCTATGTCTGCAGAGGGGGTGTTCTTCAGAAAAAAATCATTGACTCCACTGGGGAGCTATAGCCTCTTCTCGATTTGGAGTCTCCTTTTCTGATTTGGTTTTATGATCAATTTGATCGATCGTAAAGATTTGAGTCTGCTTAGGTCTCTATAGCTATGCATAGTGCTTGAATTTTTCATTAGAGTTTCAATTCTAGTTTGATTTTTGAAATTATTATTATTTTTTATTTTATTTCTCTCCAAGCATGTTTTATGTCCTGATAAAAGCGCTAACAACGTTTTTTTTTATATAAACCAGTTGCGATGATCTTCCTTTCCGCACAATTTTTCCTTTTACAGGCGCATTGATCCCATATATTAGAAAAAAATAGGGTTTCCCCTCAGTTTTCAGTGTGTCTTGGCCTCTGATGTGTCTTTCTGGTCTGATATTATTGGCTCAAGGGGTCCTAACCCAAGTTCGGAGTTCAAGGTTTGCCAACAAACCCCTATACTACTAGCCCTTTCGGCAATGAGCTACTTGCGCAAGTAAAAATCTCACCCGAAGTAGTATAGGTGGATGCTAGAACTAGGTTTCTGCACCTTAAGAAAGGATAGGTAAGGCAAGCAGAGCTGTGTCCTGCCCGGAGATGTCCAAATTGCCCCTTCTCGAGCAGGAATATAGGTCTCTTTTCGCATCCATGTGCGCAAGGTCAACTATATTATGGTGATCAATGATTATATACTTCTAAGACAGTAGCTCAATATTGCATAAAAAAGAGAAAAATAGATCTAGAAGCAGTAAAAGAACTTACACAGAACTTTTGCAGCTAAATACAGAATACGCATAATGCAACAATTACCAATTATTTGCATAAACAATACACATAGATTCAGTTCTCAAAAAACATTTCTTATTCATCAATTCCCTCTTACAATACCCATCCCAGCCTGCGCACGCACCAGTAGGGTCCACACACAGCAGGACTCTGGATCTCCACGCACACAACCAGCAGGAGTCCTTTCCCCGAAACCCAAACAGATCTACTAAACCACAATTCACATCAATATCTCCTTATTTCTCTACGTTACAATTCAAAATGTTCCTCTATTTATAACAATATAGCGTAATCTTTCGTATATTTCGCCAACCATGGTTTGCAGATTCTAGGTCTACCCTTTGACCCATTACAATGCTTTTAGGGATTTGACCCACCCCAAAACCCCTGCGCTAGACTAAATATAATAAAAAATATACCAAATCGGACTAGTTTCGCAGCTCGTAGGAGACCCTGTTCCAACAGTCCCCCAACAAAATATTGTGACTCGTCCAGAGTCATTGTGGTGGTGCGGTCTCTATCTGCACACGTAAGGTATTGAGGGTTGTGATCAGTGGAGGTAGCACTTCTTGACTCTGGGCAGTAGCACTCTGTGTGATATCAACAAGATTTAGGGAGGTCGGTCCTTCAGGAGCTGTGGTAACCTGCTCCAACATCTGGTTGAGTCGCGCGATGGCGTCGTGAGCACCCTGAGATATCTGGAAGGCAGCATCGCCCGATGGCTTCAAGAACTTTTTGATGGCATGCTTAGCACATTGGAGATCTGCAATCATGTCTTGGAAGTCGTTGCTAGTTTTCAAGAGTGCCAAACGCTACGCAGGGACGAGGGAGGGCAAGGTAGCTTCAATCTGATAGAAAGCATCTTCCTTATGGCGTAAGTCTTGCTTGATATTCTGAAGAAATGGGTTGAACTGGATCGCTGTCGAGAGCTACATGGCTGCCTCGAGCAACTGAGTACCCAGAGTAAGTTGTCCTGTAATAATCTCCGTAGCTTCTGTTATCAACGCAGCACGTTGTGCCCGTACCTCCGGGGGTATGGTAGGTTGTGCATGGGCCTAGAAAGAGGTGAAGTGGCAGGCCATTTGGGTCAAAAGGGTTTTTACTTCAGTTCGAGATGCCCTGAGTGCTACAACCAAGCCTTCTATGGAAGCCTGGAGCAGAGCTGACGCTGGGGGTTCATCAGGGATCTCTATGTTGAGCTGGTGAACCACTGTTTTGAGCTGCGCCATAAGGGAGATATCTTCCATCTAGTGTGTGAGGAGTGGTGTGGCCACATCGAGCTATTTCTACGTGGTCCAGTCGTGATGATGGATCTCTTGTAGCACGGTAGTGTGTAAACCCTGTATCACCTCGCAGGGTAGCTGCACCAAGTCCAATTGTAGTTTTGTAGCTGTTGGGAGGTGGTCACTGACCAAGACAATGCTAGGCAATGAATAAGTATGGCTTTCGTTGGAAAATAGCTTGGAACTTTTGAGAAGTCACAACATATCCCTATACCGCTTCGTAGCTCGGGGGGATGGAGTATCCTTGTTAGTCAGCCCTTTCATGCGTAGGACTAGCTGCGACTTGACTGCGTCAGTTCTCATAGTGCGCTGTGGCAGTTGCGTATCATCCTTCATGGAATCTTCTGAGCCCATCCAGATGGGGCCTACGATCATCCCAGGTTTGGAAAGGTCATGAACTTCCATCGTGTAGCTTTGGCACCATTCTGCACAGGGTTCAAAGTCAATTTTCCCTACAGGGAGCCAGAGGGAAATCAGCTTATCAATCTCGGCATCCTTAGACCCTCTCAACACAATGTCTACAGGCGTTGGACTGGTAGGTGGCAAAGCATTTTGGAAGGTTAGGGGTTGCCATAGCAGCAAAAGGATAGGCTTCCAAATTTTGAAACTCGCAAACAACGGAAGTAGGTTGATGGGGTATGACCCAAACGCTAAAGGTCCAGACAATCAAGCAGTAGAATAACATATGCAGATTACAGATACAATATGGAGCCTTGGTTAGAGTTATCATGTCTTCCTTATAACGTCTAGGGCTATTCAATGATAGAGTAAATCTAAGTTGAAACTTACCATCAAGCAATTGGTAAAAACTCACCATAAATTGCCGCATTGATTGCCAGTCGCCTGTTTTCTGTAACAGTAAGATTCCCTTTTCACCAGAATGCATTGTTTTGATGGTCATCGATCGCACATGATGGCTTTCCCATGAATCTACTGACCTTGGATGAAGCGTTTTTTCTGCTTGCACATCCCGAATTAAACCTGACATCGGGTGTGTTGTAATGCGATTCAGGTACAACTCAAGAAACTTGGCAACCATACGCATTCCATCCAGCGCCATGGTTGGGACAGTTTGGGGATCATTCTTTCCTTCTATCAGGCTAAGGCTCCAGTATTCAACCGTGTGTGGTACCAGAATTCCCCTTGATCTAGGTGCAATGTACAGGTGTGATCTCCACTCAGTCAAGGTGTTTGTGTTCTGCAGAGCCGGGTCAAGCGCCCTTGTGTTGTCTTCCACCCTAAATGTTCACAGAAACTCATCCCGCAAATTATTCTAGTGGCGCGTGCGCTGATGCAGCTCTGCATCTAAATACCATGCAGCGAGACATAGTCCTAGGGCATGGATAAATAGGTTAACTAGTTCGTTTTGGGTTCTGTCGCACCATTTCGTTTCCCCTGTAAGCAAATATCGGTGTGGGTCTTCTGACCCAAGGAAAATTTGGATCCGTCTCCCAGCTGGAGCTTCAAATTGTAGGATCACATTATCCCGACATTCCTTCCAATCGTGGAAGACCTTCCCATGCGTATCCCACCAGCTTGTAGGCATTCCGCGCAGGGCTAGCTTAAGGGCCCCTAGCCTACATCCCTTGGGAAATTTTGCTTTGAATGTGCATAAAAATTCATTCATGTTACCCGAGTCCCAAAATTAGGGCAGGTCTCTTACCTCGGCGGAGATGCAGCGGAATTTCCTTGTGACCCGAATACATCGTAGCGCCGAAACCTCATGCAACTGGCCCTGCAAATTCTCTAGTTCCCCATCGGAATCGAAAAAGCATTCACTATCCTTTTCCCAGCATAGTACTCCTTCTGCCGTGGGGTTAATCCAATATTCACCCTGCGTAGTTAGCTTGTATATGTGATCCACTTCCTCCGCATCTTGTGTTGTCTCTGTATACCATGTGATTTCTGCGAGATCCATCGGTACTATTACTCGTGTGCCGTTATTTTCAAACACCATGGTACACTTTTTGAGATTGATAATACCCCCCATATCTATAGCCCAGTCCAGTCCTAGGAGTGCAAGGTAGGGATCCGCATCTTCCACGATTTCTATTACCTCAAAGTCAACTTGGACCTTTACTCTTGCGATATCTACCATGATTTTTGGCAGCCTTCCCAGAGGGATGATCTTCTGTTGATTTTCCATGCACAGCTAGATGGTGGACCATTCCAATTTAGGTTCTCACATTCATTTCCATGTTTGCTTCGGTAACACGTTCACATCTAGTCCAAGGTCCAAAATAACTTGATCCATCTCATAGTCACCAATCTACACAGTCAACCGTATTTATCGTCGAGTGCATCTTTTATGCCTGTATAGTTTGTGTACATCCTTGGTCCCGAGGGTCAGATCGGGCCACGCTTTGCAACTGTTCATTAATGCCTGAAGGTTATCTACTACCTTTGGGTTATGTAGCAGCTTTAGACATGCCTGCAGAAAGGGCTGAACCCCCTCATCTATCTTGGGGTGTGTCGGTACCTACGCAGTAGCTACTACTTTTTGAGCGAGGTCCTGGTCAACTATGGCCATTGTCTCTTGTCCCCTCTTTATGTTCGATCCTTCATGATAGGTCAGAGGATCCCTGGAAGTCTCTTCCTTCGATCCCTGGGTGACCATCCCAATGCATGTTATGACTTTCACACTTGGTTCTATGTTACTTAGCTCAGCTTTAACTCTTTGCACATTTTTCATGGCGATGGGCTACTTTTCTTGCATTTTGGCTATTAAAATTGGGCAATCTTCAACCACATGGTCTAGCTGTCTACAATATTTGAAAGATTTCCTTGTAGGATTTGGGCAGTCCCTTGCAAATTGTCCTACTTCCCCGCAGTTATAACAAATTAGCTGCCCTCGTCCTCATCCTGCGCTTCCTCCCCTACCTCCCCTGCCCCTTGCTGGAGAGCCACCTAAGTTTGCGGGGGATCTAGGCGACGCAGGGTCTGACTATAGCCTATACAAGTTCCCGCGATCTATCATCATGTCGTAAGTGCAACAGTTCTGCTCATCGTGTTCTACCGACCGGAAAAACCTGCACCAATTTTGCTTTAGTTCTGGGACATACGCACCTAGCTGAGGGCAATGGTTCGTACCATGCATTCCCGCTACATGGCAGTCATCGCACCATAGTGCAGGTCTGCTCAAGCCTGGTGGTGATAGGATGGGTTCCCCATTCGCTCCTGGGCAGACCAAACTAGGTCCCCTTGCCTGCATGTAATCTTCCAATAGAGGGCGTTGATCCTTCGTATGGCCAGATACCCAAAATTGTATGCACCATAAATCCGTTCTAGCTCCTTTTCCTCATTCCTTCCACAGGTTCTGAATTTCCATGTGCATAGGTCCGAGCTACTCCTGAATTTGTTGTACTCCTAATGAAGTATCTTCTCTAGGTGCAGCTTCTACTTTCATAGTGACTTCCATAGTTTTTTCCAGTGACTCAAAGGTTTGGTAACTCATTGGCGTACGAAAGTGGGGTAACAACATAGAGATGAACCATTTTGTATGTTGTCTATCGTCATACTCAAATCCTCCTGTTGGAAATATGATGCAGGATGTTGTCCTTGATGGCAACCCACTGAATGAAGATGAAGACATCTGAATGTTGACATGTGTTGTCCTTGATGGCAATTCACCTAATGAAGTTATGCTTGACTTGATGGACTTAGTAAATGATGTAAATCTTATGTGATATGATGTTTGTTGACAATATGATGCTAAGTGTTGTCCTTGAAAGGCAACCCACTTGATGAAGATGATGACAACTTACTTGATGAAGTTGTGCTTAAGAGAATGTGTTCCTAATGAAGAAAATATGATGTTTCTACGGTGTGTACGAGAAGGCTATGAAGAAAGGATTTCGGGAATGTGCTCAAAGTATGATGAAAAGGTATGTTTCTTGGTATACGCCGGATTGGCACAGGGAAGTCGCGTATGCCTTGTGAGAAAAGGAACGTGCCAAGTAGCGTATGGGCTAAAGCGCTCAAAAAGTGCAAAACCAAGGGTAACCACCATGGTATTGACCCATTGCATTGGGTAATGATCCGCCTAATTAACCCCGTCCAGGTAGTTTTGGGTTCATGGTATTGTTTTGGCCCATGGTATTGAAAAAGGGCTCATGGTATTGAAAAGGATAAACCTATATAAGGAGAAGAAATTCATTGTGCAAATCATAGGTGTGGTGCAAGATGTCTAAGCTTGAATGAATACTTCTCTCTGAAGTATATCTGAATGGAAAGGGTTACACTTGAATGATAGATCTGAATGTATGATGCACCAATGATGAAGCGGGATCTTTAGATGCGAAATGTACTTGTATTTGCTAGGTCTGTTGTATGGAGTGATTAGATACGCGATGAGGCGAACATCTGGCGAACATACATGCGAAAACAAGGGTTGAATACATTTTGAATGCTTGATGCGATGAAGTATCTTTGCTACGTAATGACTGAAGATCTATACGCTACTTCGCCGCGGAGGAAGCGCGTATATACGCAGCTTAGATGAAGTGAAAGCGCGTATGCGCAATGAAATATACACTGAGGTATACTATGGTTTGTGTGGACGGAAGCGCGTATATACGCGACATCAATGAAGGGAAAGCGCGTATGCAAACTAGGGTTTGCTGAAGCAAGGGGTATGAAATATCTGATCTATTCTGCTGTGTTTCTGCTATCTGATCTGTGTTGATATATATCTGTTGGTGACGTATGTTTGTGCTTAAAAGTATGAAAAGGGTTCAGTCTGGAAATATGATGAATTGTGGCCTGCAAGTGTTGTTCTATTGAAGTTGTTGGATCCAGTGTGAAAATTGATGAAACGTGGTCCAAGGTGGTGCTGAGGGTTGTAGCCTTCAGTCGGGGGTTGTAGCTCCCTTCCAGGTGAGGCTGGTAAACGAGAGCAGGGGGTCGTAGCTCCCTTCCAGGAGAGGCTGGTAAACGAGCGCAGGTGGGTGCCTGCGTGCTGGTCAAGTCTGCGCCAGCACATATGTTGTAAGATGTTTTCTCTATAATAAAATATTGAAGGCTGAGCAACTGCGGCGGTGGTTTTCTCCCGATTTGGGTTTCCACCTAAAAATCCTGGTGTTCATGTGTGATGCTTTGTGTGATGGTTTATTCTGTTCTTACTGCACCTGTTTACTGCTTATTGAATATCTGATGAGTAAATGATGGAATGGTTTAAGTGAAGATTTAATGACATATCTAAATCTCTATGTATACGCTAGTTTCATAAAGGGGATCCGCGTATATACGCTAGTTTACTGAAGGAAAGTAGTGTATGGGTTTTAAGGAATGAAAAAGTAAAAATTTTTGAGTATGCAGTAAATACTGATTCACCCCCCCCTCTCAGTATTTTTCCCAACAATTGGTATCAGAGCGTGGTCCTTCTGCAGAAGCTTGATCGCTTGAAGGAGATCCATCGCAATGGGAAAGAAGCAAAAGAAGAAGCCTACTCGAAGAAAGGAGATATTTCAGAGAACATGGATACCAGAAATCAAAGGAGATGAATCTGATAGTGATTGGGATCATCCTTTGAAAGATCTTAGTGGTACAAACAATAGTGAAGAATATGCTATCGACCTAGAAGAAGCCGAAAAAGATTCTGACCAAGCTCTACAAGTACTCATGGCAAAGAAGCAAAATACTCAAGGTAAGGAGATGTCTCAGAAAACCGGTACAGCAAAAGTTGACAAAGATGAATCTGATAGTGATCCTTGTAATCTTATCTGTGCAAGCAATGATGTTGAGGATTTAAAAGAAGTTATCAAAGATCAACAAAGAATATTTAATGAGAAGGACGCTGCCTCCAAAGCTTTGTGTTTTAAACTGAAAAGGATGTTCGATGATGTATACAATCGAAGTAAAGGATATCAAGCTGGAATCATCTCTCTGCAAGCAGAACTTGAAGAATCAAATGAGAAGAATGAAGGACTTGAAGCAGAAAACGTTTCTCTAAAAGCAGATCTGGAAAAATCAAAAAGGAAGAATGAAGGTCTTGAAGCTGGAATCATCTCTCTACAAGCAAAACTTGAAGCATCAAGTAAGAAGAGTGAGGAACATCTACCATCATTTGATAAGGAAGGACTTGAAGCAGAAATCGTTTCCCTCAAAGAAGACTTGGATAAATCAAATAAGAAGAATGCAAGACTTGAAGCAGAAATTGTCTCCCTCAAAGAAGATCTCATAGCATCAAACAAGAAGAATGAAGAGCTGCAGCAAACATGTGAAGACAACGAAAATTGGTTGAAACAAGAAATCCTAAATCTGAAGGATCAAGTAGAAGATGGAAGAAGGAAAGAAGAAAGCATGACAAAGCAATGCCAAGCCTTGGAGGTTGAGGTAAACATTCTCAAAAGTAAATTAGAAGAAAAGATTAAACTTTTGAGGTTTCATGATAGTACTAAAATCTTGGACAATATTCTGAGTAATCAAAGGTCTCCTGCTATCAAACATGGTCTTGGTTTCCATGAAACCATTAAAGGTGAATCTAGTTCACAGGGGAATGCTAATGATTCAAAGGAAGACAATGCAAAACCTGAAGTGTTGAAAGAAACAAAAGGTCAACCAACAGTCATGAATACTCAAAGGAAATCATTCAATAATGTTGAATGCTTTAGATGTCATAACTATGGGCATGTTGCAACAAATTGCAGAAGTAGATTGTTTCAGCCACAAACAAACAGATCTTACTCAGAAAGGTACTCTAGTCTCTTCAGAGGATATTGTTTCTCATGTAACATGTATGGACATAAAGCAGCTGATTGCAAAAGGAGGAAGATTAGAAATACTCTTTATGATTCTTATGCTTATTTTCCTGACCACATGAGATGTTATGCTTGTAATAAGTATGGACATGTAGAAAAGGAATGCAGGATGAACAGATCTGGGAAAGTGGATAACTTCCAGCACTCAAATAGAAAGTTCAAGCAAATTTGGAAAAAGAAGGAGGACCGATCAGAAACGTAGGGAATTCTGACCCTACTGCAGTCATCCGCTTCTGAAGCTTACTTCTCTGATTGACTGCAGGAATGATGTGAGATACATTATGAGATCTAGTAATGTATCGTCACAGGTGGAGCAATGTATGATGTTTTTCATGGTTGATTTGATTAGTCTGGTTATATGTATTTCTAACAGAGCATCTGGTGTGGAAAAGGACAGGAACAGAAGGTAAATTTGCAGGAGAAGATGAAAGTGTGAAATTTTCTATATTTCACTTTCTATACGCGGGTTCTATGAAACAAAGTCGCGTATACACGCGAGTTCTAGCTGACACAGCCGCGTATGCATTGATGACAAGAGAATTTATCTGATAGCAGAAGATCTGGAGCAGAGGTCCAGGGGGAGCATCAGTCTGACTAATAATAACTGAAGTTTTGACTCTGTATCAGCTTAATTTATCAGTTCTAAATAATGATGTTATGATACATGGTTTCTTATGTTGAAGACTATGAAGGAGTCATGTTTGCTTGAGTATTCGTTGCTGAGATGAAAGTCTTATAATTCAGAGACAAGGACAGATCATGCAGAGATTGTTGCTGATGACTTGCTGTTGAAGGTGTTTCAGATTGCACAAGTTAAGGAAGAGCACTGGTTTAGGGGGAGCAGCAGGTTGAATACTAATGATTGCATTGTTGGCAATATGACTGCTTATTCTTTGGTTATTGTGATACTCATGCTCAAATGATGATGGCTTGGTACATGGTTTATGATGATGAGACGTTGAATGAGCTGTGTTTACTGCTTGCTGGAGTTTATCTGTTGGATGAAATTAGAAGTCTAGTTCATGCAGAACTTGTTACTATGGTTAAGATCTTTTGCCTACATATGGTACTTCATGTTAAATCTTAAAGATCATGGTGATGTTGGACCACATGGATGATTGCTTGACACTTATGTGAAGATGTTGTTCTGGTATGAAAAGAATGTATTGATGCTGCAAAGAATCTGAAGACTTGGATACTAATGTGCTTATGTTACCACCATTGGATGACGCTTGAAGACACAACTACATTGTTCTATCCATCTGTAGTCCAGGGAAGCATTCAAATGTCTCAGAAATAAGCTAAACACTGTCTTTGCCTCACAGAGAATCAGATCTGGTTGAAATTTAGAAGATGTCTTGGGATACGCGGGTTTCCTGAAACACAGTCGCGTATATACGCGAGTTCCTGCAAAGAAAACCGCGTATGACTGATTGCTGACAATTTTTGGTTGGTTCAGCTCTCTTCAGCACAGCTGCAGTGCTGTTTGGTATCTCTGATACTGTTTGGGATCTCTGGTGGTGTTCAAATTCTCATATTTCTGTTTCTAATGTTTTGATGAAGATGCCTTGATGATTTGTTCGTGGAAGCTTTCAGGATGCACAAACTAAGGGGGAGCCTTAGTCTTTTGGAAAGATTGCTTGGTTGCACAGATTCAGGAGGAGCATTAGCTTTGCTGACTATAATTCAGTGTTGGCATTATGATGGTTCTGAAATATGTTCTCTTTTTTGAGGACTTTCTGGTGTTGGTCTTAAAATCTATATTTGTAGTTTGATGAAAAGGTCTTGTTGAGACCCATGTTGTAAAATTGTAATATTCAGTCATGTAAGGAATTGTCAACTTGTAAACCCACTTGGTTGGGTAGCTGAGTCAAATTTTATAAACCCACTTGGTTGGGTAGCTGAATTAAAATGTGTAAACCCACTTGGTTGGGTACTTGAGTCTCATATGTAAATCCACTTGGTTGGATATTTGTTGTAAGTATGAGTCATTGGTGATAGGAGAGTCTTTGAGTCATGTACTTTATTGAAAAATATGTTTGAAGATTCAGCATGAACTCAGGGGGAGCTTGGCCACTTCAGCACATATCAGATCTGCAGAATGTTTCTTCTACATGAGGAGAAAAGGGGGTGAGTGTGTTGGTTTTTTCCTTTGCCCTTGATGTCAAAGGGGGAGAGTGACATGGTGTTTGAATGAAGATAATGATGTGCCCTTTGCCCTTGATGTCAAAGGGGGAGAGTGACATGGTGTTTGGATGATGCCAAAAATGGAGAGAGTGACATGGCAAATAGGGAGAATGACATGGTGTCATTGTATTCTTAAATGTATCTATCTGTTGTGGTAACCAAACACCATCATGGTTGCCATCAAGTCCAAAGGGGGAGATTGTTGGAAATATGATGCAGGATGTTGTCCTTGATGGCAACCCACTGAATGAAGATGAAGACATCTGACTGTTGACATGTGTTGTCCTTGATGGCAATCCACCTGATGAAGTTATGCTTGACTTGATGGACTTAGTAAATGATGTAAATCTGATGTGATATGATGTTTGTTGAAAATATGATGCTAAGTGTTGTCCTTGAAAGGCAACCCACTTGATGAAGATGATGACAACTTACTTGATGAAGTTGTGCTTAAGAGAATGTGTTCCTAATGAAGAAAATATGATGTTTCTACAATGTGTACAGAAGGCTATGAAGAAAGGATTTCAGAATGTACTCAAAGTATGATGAAAAAGAGTATGTCTCTTGGTATACGCGGATTGGCCTAGGGGAAGTCGCGTATGCACGCGGAAAAGAACGTGCCAAGTCGCGTATGGGCTAAAGCGCTCAAAAAGTGCAAAACCAAGGGTAACCACCATGGTATTGACCCATTTTATTGGGTAATGATCCGCCTAATTGACCCCGTCCAGGTAGTTTTGGGCTCATGGTATTGTTTTGGCCCATGGTATTGAAAAAGGGGCTCATGGTATTGAAAAGGATAAACCTATATAAGGAGAAGAAATTCATTATGCAAATTATGAGTGTGAGAGCAAGATGTCTGAGCTTGAATGAATACTTCTCTCTGAAGTATATCTGAATGGAAAGGGTTACACTTGAATGATAAATCTGAATGTATGATGCACCAATGATGAAGAAGGGGATCTAGATCTGAATTGCTCTTGTATTTGTTAGATCTGTTTATGGAGTGATTAGATCTGTGATGAGGCGAACATCTAGGCGAACATCTGTCTGAAGCAAAGGGTTGAATCTGAGCTGAATGTCTGATCTGATGAAGTATGTTGCTCTGTAATGATTGAAGATATATACGCTACTTCTCCGTGGAGGAAGCGCGTATATACGCAGCTTCGCTGAAGAAAAAGCGCGTATGCGCAATAAAATATACACTGAGGTATACGCTGGTTTGTGTGGACGGAAGCGCGTATATACGCGACATCAGTGAAGGGAAAGCGCGTATGCAAACTAGGGTTTGCTGAAGTAAGGGGTATGAAATATCTTATCTGTTCTGTTGTGGTTCTGCTATCTGATCTGTGTTGATATGTATCTGTTGGTGACGTATGTTTGTGCTTAAAAGTATGGAAAGGGTCCAGTATGAAAATATGATGAAATGTGGCCTGCAAGTGGTGTTCTATTGAAGCTGTTGGATCCAGTGTGAAAATTGATGAAACGTGGTCCAAGGTGGTGCTGAGGGTTGTAGCCTTCAGTCAGGGGGTTGTAGCTCCCTTCCAGGTGAGGCTGGTAAACGAGATCACGGGGTCGTAGCTCCCTTCCAGGAGAGGCTGGTAAACGAGTCAGGGGGTCGTAGCTCCCTTCCAGGAGAGGCTGGTAAACGAGCGCAGGTGGGTGCCTGCGTGCTGGTCAAGTCTACGCCAGCACATTTGTTGTAAGATGTTTTCTCTATAATAAAATATTGAAGGCTGAGCAACTGCAGCGGTGGTTTTCTCCCGATTTGGGTTTCCACCTAAAAATCCCGGTGTTCATGTGTGATGCTTTGTGTGATGGTTTATTCTGTTCTTACTGCACATGTTTACTGCTTATTGAATATCTGATGAATAAATGATGGAATGGTTTAAGTGAATATTTAATGACATATCTAGATCTCTGTGTATACGCTAGTTTCATAAAGGGGATCCGCGTATATACGCTAGTTTACTGAAGGAAAGTAGCGTATGGGTTTTAAGGAATGAAAAAGTAAAAAGATTTGACTATGCAGTAAATACTGATTCACCCCCCCCCCCTCTCAGTATTTTTCCCAACACCTCCTTCCCTGATTTCTTTCTTCAGTTATTGATCAGCCTCCCATACAGACTCAGACACACCTTGCTTGAATTCCTTCACTTCTGCTACCAACTGAGAGTACGATTTTGGCTTTTGGAATTGTTGCTTCAGAGCATCTTTAATATCTTGAATACATGCACTCTCGTTCTTAGAGATGTATGGCATATACTAGTCCAACGCTCTTTCTTCGAATGGCAGGGACAATTGTGCCCTCTTCACCATATAATTTGTCACATTTTTCACAGTCCATATGGAATTCACAACAAACCAAAATCGGTCCATATCCTCATCCCCTACCCCCTTGAAGGTAGGTAGTTTCAGGTGCGTAGCCATATTGCTGTCCAGCGGAGGTGGCGATATGGGTGAGTTCTTACCTTTGTGCGTCTTGAATGGTGGTGTAGCCAGAGGGCTTTGCATAGCCATCTCTTGCAGAGGGTTATAGGCAGATCTTTCCCCGTCAAGGTTGGTCTGATAGTATTTACCACTACACGTCACGCTCTCGTCTGGATCTGAGGTCATTCAGTCGGTATGACTACAGAGAATACTCTTCTCGCACAGTAATATCTTAATTAGCAAAGGTAATGTCTTCACAAACTTTCCCCAGAACCCTTTAAAGAATCTCTGCTCGGCCTCAGAGTAGGAGACAAAATGATCAATGGAAAATTCTGTCACAAATCCTCCTAGCACACTGTCCACCCAGTGATCCACCATGTGATTGATGGTATTATCAGTCCTCTCCAGCTGCTAGATCAACTCTAGAGTCCATTGAGTCGTTCCAACACTTCTGGAATTCTACAAGCCTAGCTAGCCACTCCTGAAGCTCGATTGCAAATGTCACAAATAAAATTTCATAGCTTTCTGTAAGAATGTACCTATCTTTCCAATTTTCTGTCGTTAACTTCACGCTATGATTCTCTTTTATTGCAAATTCCTAAATCTACTTTTCGAACCACTCCTCAATTTCCTTCCTTTAAATCTTCCAATACTCTCTTGTCATTACCCGATCCCTTCCTCAAAATTCTTCGAGTCCTGGCAAAGAAACCATTTGTTGGCTCAAGGGGTCCTAACCCACGTTCAGAGTTCAAGGTTTTCCAACAAACCCCTATACTATTGGCCCTTTCGGCAGTGACCTACTTGCGTAGGTCAAAGTCTCACCCGAAGTATTATGGGTGGGTGCTGGAACCAGGTTTCTGCACCCTGAGAAAGGATAGGTAAGGCAAGAAGAGCTGCATCTTTCCCGGAGATGTCCAGACCGCCCCTTCCCGAGCAGGATCTATAGGTCTTTTTTCACATCCATGTGCGAAAGCTCAACTATACTATGGTGCTCAATTATTATATACTTCTAAGACAGTAGCTCAGTATTGCATAAAACAGAACAAAACAGATCTAGAAGCAGTAAAAACACTTACATAGAACTTTCGCAGCTGAATACAGAATATGCATAATACATCAATTACCAATGTTTCGCATAAATAGTACACATATATTCAGTTCTCAAACAGCATTTCGTATTCATCAATTCGTCAATTCCCTCTTACAATACCCGTCCCAGCCTGCGTACACAGTAGCAAGGTCTGCACACAGTAGGAATCTAGATCTCTGTGCACACAGCTAGCAAGAGTCCTTTCCCCAAAACCCAAACAGATCTATTAAACCACAATTCGCATCAATATCTCCTTATTTCTCTACCTTACAATTCAAAATGTTCCTCTATTTATAACAATCTAGCCTAATCTTTCCTATGGTCCGCAAACCATGGTTTGTGGATTCTATGTCTACCCTTTGACCCATTACAATACTTTCGGGGCTTTAACCCACCCCAAAACCCTTGCGCTAGACTTTATATAATCAAAATTATACCAAATCGGACCAGTTTCGCAGCTCGTAGGAGACCCTGTTCCAACAGATATGATATGGTACCATTTTTTTTAGCTTGATTTCCTTGCTTGAGTGATTAATTTGTCTCTTTGACCCTGTTTTGTGTTTGAGTGAAGTTTGATCACCCTCTAGGGTTGAAATATCCCAACCATAGATCCATAACAACAACAAATAAGTAAAATATCTTGGAGAACAAGATAAAAACAACAAATAAGTACAATATCTTGGAGAACAAGTCCCTCAAGCTAGGCAAGAGAAGCCTCCAATACCAAAAAGCACCAAAACATGAGATATAGTTGCTACACAAAATGTAGGAGAACTAATACAGTGCAGTCCTACTGAATGTAACTATAGCTATTAAATATAGTTTTATGGATCTTATACTACAATTCTAAGGAGTGCTAGACGTGGAGATCTAGAATCCTAAGCACCTTTCCAAGACAACCCCGAAAGGGCTTCCAAAAATACACAAAATGAAAATGGTGAACTGCAACCCCAGGGTTGAATATTCACTGCAACTGAATAGCTGGAAAGAGGTGGCTGAACTAATGTAGAAATTAATATAATCTCCTCCCAATAGACTTCCAAATGAAAGGCTCCTCCCTCCGCTGGAAATATAGCTTCCCAAATGAGACAATGAACCCTCCTTTGTAACTTCTCAATAGAATAACGCAGTTTCAGAGTGAAACTGTATTGTGGGAGATGGTAATGGCTTGAACTAGTGCCAAATGATGAAATAATTCCCAAGGACCTCCCTTGCTAGCCTCTCGGTGGAAATAACACTCCCTCCACTTAAAACAAGCTCAGAAAATGGCCCTGTCAAACCTCCACTGCTTCCACCCTACAACACAACACAACCCTGGAATAAACTACATTGTAGCTATAGAATGAAGCTTAGACTAATGCCAAAATGTGATTATGAAGCTCGATAACCTCTCCTGAGTGGGCACTCGAATTCCCCCGACGATGAGGGTGGGATTCCTTCTTGGGAACACCCTTGTGCTAAACATCACAACAAACTTTGCTAAACAGCTGAAGAGTGCAAGAAGTCATAACATATGTAATATCCTGTGTGTGGGTAGGGCCCGCAGCCACATGTTTGGGTTTGTGTAATGAGGGGTGCTGCACAACAGCCCCCGCCCTCAGATGCTCCGGTGGCGTTAGGCCCACCCTTAACACCCTGGGATGCCGCCCTCAATAATAGTTCAAGATTTTTTTGTAGTGGTTGGATCTACGTGGTATCAAAGCCAAGGTCTTGAGGTCGAGACTTGCGGAGCATGGTGGGTTGTAATATCCCGTGTGCGGGTAGGGCCCGCAGCCATGTGTTCGGGTTTGTGTAATGAGGGGTGCTGCGCAAGGCCCCCCACCCTCAGATGCTCTGTGGAATTAGGCCCACCCTTAACACCCTAGGATGCTTCCCTCACTAATAGTTTGAGCTTTTGGTGTAGTGGTTGGATCTATGCTGTAATGTTCCCAATTTTTAGCCTCAAGCTAAAAGGAACATTATAGTTTTCATATTTTAATTTTGTTGAATAAAATGGGTAAGGAGACACCTTAGCCCATTTAGATGAAGAAATAACACTCCTTGTGTGAAAGGAGGAATAATAAAACAGCTGAATTGAGCACCACATGGTGTGAATAGGATTGGATCATGCTTGATCTAGTCATTTTCACCAAGTCAACTAAAACTGTCTAGACACATTGAACCTTCTTGGATAGCGTATTTTTTGTGGAGGCTCCACTGGCATGAGATAGAGGCAAGTGTGAATGGGACCCATGGTGAGAATATTTCATTTTATTTATAAGGAGGAGATGGCAGCCCATTTTCATTATGCATTGGCTTATTATTTTCGTAGGCTCTGCAGAGACTTGCATCCCCGGGCTGTTTAGCAGGGTTGTAGTGTTCTTCAACCCAAGGGTGTCCCCAGTCGGTAATACCTACCTCATCCTCAAGGAAGGAGAGGGTTTGAGCTTCATTTCCTCATTCCGACATTTGTCCAAGTTTATCCCTTCAGCTACAGTGTTATTTTGCTTGGCAGAAAATGTTGTGTTGCTGGGAGAAGCAACAAAGGAACTCATAGAGTCATCTTGGTTTATTCTTCAGTGGAGTTCTTACATATTATTTGGAGGAGCAGTAGAGGAGACTCTCGGGCTTCATTTCAGATTTTTGGCACCAGGCCAATCACTCACCATCTCTCACAATGCATTCTTGGGCAGAAACTGCGTTATTTTATGCAGGTAGTTGCCGGGAGGGTCACCAGAGCTCATCAAGAGGAGTGTTTCTGAGTAGAGGGATCATCATTTTTCTTAGATACACTATCAGAGGAGGGAAAAATTATTTATGATATGCTACAGCCTCATTATATGTTTTGATTCAGTTGCAGTGAAAAGTCATTTGTCACATTGTTCATTTTCCGGCATTTCTAGAAATCTCTCCTAGATTGGCTAGAAATCTTGTATTGGAGCCCATTCTTCTATTATTCAGAATTTCTTGTATATTTCAGTCATATTTCATGTATTAACATCAATATCAGTAGCTACACTCCTAGAGATAGTGTTATCATTTCTTCAAGGCATTTTATGCAGTTGTTGCATCTCTTGTATTTCATGTATTAATCTTTGGAGGTTGATCCCCATTGCATGAGGGGTTTATTCATCATGATATTTATGTATATTGTTGCTGAAATATTAATGTACATTATGGCTATAATATATTTCATCTTATGTTGCATTCATATTTGCAGAGTTTATGATTTTGTTCATGTATTGCTGTAAGCTCTCTATTTGAGCATTCTTTACGGGATCTAGTTTGGGGTGATCTAAATAACCCAGCTAGAGTCATTTATTTGAGCTCAACTTCTGTAAGAGAAGTTTTTAGTGGGTTAAAAAGAGGATCCAATCACCCTTTCATATTATTTTTACACTTCCTCCCTTATACAACGTCCTTGAGGACCATATTGCAGAAATTCCCGAAAAAGGAATATTACAGTGGTATCGGAGCATCAATCTTGGCTCAGCCTGTGCAGCCCAAGATTATATGCCATTAGAAGGATAATATCTTCACTTTGAAGAGGATATGTACAGAGAAAGCAAGAAAATATGAATGACAGAAGAGGAGGTTTCCCTTCTTCTTTTCCAGACCATGGAAGGAATCATTGAAGACCTTGAGGAGAAAGAAGGGGAAAAATAGAGATATTTTCTGAGAGGGTTTGTGGATGAAGCAAGCCCTAGATATTATTATGATGGATGTGATCATTCAGCCACACATGAATATCCACGGAACAGTCCATTGCCCACTTTCACTTCCGGGAGGATGGAGGAAGGAGATGAGGCCATTGGAGGAGCAACGCTGCAACTCAAAGGTATGGCTCATGATTGTTGGTTTGAAAATTTTGTTTCACATTTTCATGCAACTATAAAAACATATTATGAATTCACTAAGGGTTTGGTGAAGACAATTTATGGGATTCCATGTGAATCATCATGTATCATAACTTCAAACACTTTGCATGCATTGGGAGGAAACATGAAACAAACTCCTTTCCTTATTTCCGAAGGGGATGAAAACATGTATGTTGGCTTGCTAAAGGCAAGATCCCCATTGTATGAAAGGCCCTCTGCCATTTTTGAAGTCATGGAGGTACTTCCTTCAAGAGATGACCAAGAGCTAGGGTCTCTCCTTGATGATGAGGTAATATCAATTATTGATGGGGAGGATGAGCATATGAGGTCTAACAGTGTTGTCCCATTGGGAGGAGATCCATTTCCACATGGAGGTAAAAAGGGAGCCTTTTCTTCCATTAGAGGAGCCCTTGCACCTTTGCAAGAAGTTCTAAATGTTTTAGCATGTGGAAACCATAGCGCAATTCTGAAGTCATATGTAGCAACTACTGGGGATTGTGAGATGGAGGAGGAAGAGAAGGATCAACATCAAGGGTTGATACACCCTTATATATTCTAGAGATTCTTTGCACAAGAGAAGGAGACTATACAGTGAAGTGGAGAGAGGGACAAATCAGTCCTCTTATACATACAGTCCACTTCTGATCTTTATGTCTCACTATATGGAGGCAATCCACCTTGGAGGCCACTTGATCTAGCATTGATGAGGGGCATCTTGTCATTTGGTTCACCACTCTGGGATTCAAAAGAGGTGGAGGCATTGGAGGATTCCACCACAGTACAAATATTTTGGGATAAACTCAAGGACGAGGGAGGCACTCTCTCATTTTCAGTATCACCCACTCTTATCAGTTCTACAGAGCTGACAGAGTTTGCTGCAAGGATGGAGGATGTTATCTTCATGATGCAAGATAACTTCTCCACCGATTTGATGGGGAAGAGGATACTTCCTTTTAGGGAGGAATCTTTCATACATAGGAGTGGATGGAGGCCACTCATGCTTACTTTGACCCAGCTTGGGAGATTCTTTTTGGATAACAGCTTCTCATAGGAGGCAAAATTCCAAAAGACACCATCACTATTTGAGCATGAGCAGCTGCATGATGGGCATGGAAGCATTTTGGAGGATGAATTTGGCATGGGAGATGTCAAATTAGTAGGCAGGGGCGTGAGTGGAGCATCACATTGAAGATTACTAGCGCTGTCTATCAGGAGGATAGATCCGGGTTGGAGGCCTCAACTCTTGGTAGAGTACTCCCAAGATCTAGGTGCATGCATGATTTTGGATGACCCGGATGGAGATGACTGATACATTGTGGATGATATGGTCATCTATTATTATTACAGAGTCTTTTTGACTAGGACCTCTAGCCTCAAGAAGAAACTATTACATGCAGCACATGAAGACTGCCTAGCTATGCACTTTGATGCATACTTTTCTTTGCTAGTGGAGTTCATTTGGGAGGGCATTCAGTATGATATATATCAGAATATAGATAGATGCATAGATCGAATGACCTTGAATAGGTTCGCACAACCATTTTCCTACTTATTAGAGGTGAGGGAGAGCATTCAGATGAGCCATTTCAGCTCAAGGACCGGATTACATGGTAAAGGAGGTATATGCTTTCATTTTGATTTACCTTTCTTTACTTTATATGAGCAGCTTGATGAGATGAGGATGATATAACCACCTTATGATCCATATTATGATGTACTTTTGGCCCATTGCAGCAATGGGAATGGCTATTTTTATGATGGTTTGTGGGGGAAGCCACATGCTTCTTGGTGTGCACCATTGGCACCAATTTTTACTTTCCTGTTTTCACCTTATGAGATGTTTGTGGCAGAAAAAAAGTGGCTGGGAAAGCACTTGTTGTTTTTAGTTTTGATGCAGGTAAGAGGTGCACTGCGTTGGTCCCATGAGTGGAGCAGTCACCCACTCTCTAGTTGTCTTATGACAACTTTTTTTCATTGCATGTTGCCTCCTTGTATTGCTGATGTTTATACATTCACAAGGAGAAATTTTGTGAGAGTGTTGTGTATTTTGGGATATACCATTGGGAGCATGAATCTCCCCATTGTACATGATTTATATTGCAGGAGACACCATGGGAAAACCATGATTGCCACATTGCTACTTTTATCTTCTTGTGGGAAAAACCACTTGGAGAACTTGAGGGGGCACTTCATGGCTGATTTTCTTGATGGGGAAGCTTGGGCCATTCTTGGAAGCCATACCATTTCAGTCCAAGGATAGAGGCAGCCCCATATGTACCAAAAATGGAGGGAGAAACACCTTGGGAATCAAAATCCCAACTCTCCATTCATCCCCAACACATTGCATATACCAAGGGTTGAGGTTTTTATTTGGATGATAGCATCGATGAGAGGATCATCACTGGGGATAAATTTTTCCCGTGCATGTCATCACTCCTACCTTGAGGAGGCCATAGCACAGTGAGGAGGTTTCCACCTACACCTTCTATCTTTCCATGATAAGCACCATTCTAGTTTTCATGCTTGGGAGGAAGCATGGGAGGACATATTTGTTGCAGGATATCTTGAGTAGTGGTGGAGATTGTTGATGAGGATGCCACAAGAGAAAAGGGGGAGAAATTTTGTTCTCTCTATGCATTTTCTTGAGGAAAAGCAACATGTGGGAGGGGAGGACTGTAATGTTCCCAATTTTTAGCCTCAAGCTAAAAGGAACATTATAGTTTGCATATTTTCATTTTTTGAATAAAATGGGTAAGGAGACACCTTAACCCCTTTAGATGAAGAAATAACACTCCTTGTGTGAAAGGAGGAATAATAAAGCATCTGAATTGAGCACCACATGGTGTGAAAAGGATTGGATCATGCTTGATCTAGTCATTTTGACCAAGTCAACTAAAACTATCTAGATACATTGAACCTTCTTGGACAACGCAGTTTTAGTGGAGGCTCCACTTGCATGAGCTAGAGGCAAGTGTGAATGGGACCCATGGTGAGAAGAGTTCATTTGCTTTATAAGGAGGAGATGGCAGCCCATTTTCATTATGAATTGGCTTATTATTTTCGTAGGGTCTGCAGAGACTTACATCCCGAGGTTGTTTAGCAGGGTTGTAGTGTTCTTGAACCCAAGGGTGTTCCCGGTCGAGAATCCCTACCTCATCCTCAAGGAAGGAGAGGGTTTGAGCTTCATTTCCTCATTCCATCATTTTTCCAAGCTTATCCCTTCAGCTACAGCGTTATTTTTTTGGGCAGAAAACGATGTGTTGCTGGGAACAGCAACAGAGGAACTCATAGAGTCATCCTGGCTTGTTCTTCAATGGAGTTCTTGCATATTATTTGGAGGAGCAAAAGAGGAGACTCATAGGCTTCATTTTAGATCTTTGGCACTAGGCCAATCACTCACCATCTCTCACAGTGCATTCTTAGGCAAAAACTGCGTTATTTTATGTAGGAAGTTGCTAGGAGGGTCACCAGAGCTCATCAGGAGGATTGTTTATGAGTAGAGGGATCAGCCTTTTGCTTAGATACACTATCAAAGGAGGGAAAAATTATTTATGATATTCTACCACATCATTATATATTTTTATTCAGTTGCAATGACAAGTCATTTGTCACATTGTACATTTTCCGGCATTTCTAGCAATCTCTCCTAGATTGGCTAGAAATCTTGTATTGGAGTCCATTCTTCTATTATTGGGCATTTATTGTATATTTCAGTAATTTTTCATGTATACACATCTATAGCATCATCTACACTCCTAGACATAGCGTTGTCACTGCTTTCCGGCATTTTATGCAGTTGCTGCATCTCTTGTATTTCATGTATTAATCTTTGGAGGTTGATTCCCATTGCATGAGGGGTTTATTCCTCATGATATTTCTGTATATTTTTTCTAGCATATTAATGTACATGATGGCTATAATATATTTCGTCTTATTTTTCATTCATATTTGCAGAGCTTATGATTTTCTTCATGTATAGCTGTAAGCTCTCTCTTTGAGCATTATTTACGGGATCTAGTTTGGGGAGATCTAAATAACCCAGCTAGAGTCATTTATTTGATCTCAAATTCTGGAAGAGAAGTTTTTAGTGGGTTAAAAAGGAGATCCAAGCCCCCTTTCATCTTATTTTTACACTTCCTCCCTTATACAGCGTCCTTGAGGACCATATTCAGAAATTCCCAAAAAAGGAATATTACAACATACCAAAAACATAATAATAATCAACATGGATTCTATGGATTCCTTCCCCTTCCTTATATGCATTGTGAGCCTTCACACCTTGGAACCCACTCATTAAAGCCACTACTCTCATGGAGACTCCCTCCCATTCACACTACGATGTCTCTCATTGATTATCCACTCCCTCCATAACAACATTATTTATTTGGTCAAACTTGACCCCATCCACATGCTTGATCCCCTATTCACACATGAGGGTGCTTTATCCAGCTACTAGAATGCTCCTTATTCCCATTAAGAGTTATTTTATTCCTATTAAGGTGATTTATGGGTCTCCCTGCCCTCTTATTCTTCCACCTAAGTAGCAAAAATAAAATTTAATATTCCAACTAGCTGAAATCTAATTGGGAATATTACAGTCCTCTCCTCCTAAATGTTGCTTGTCCTCAAGAAACTGTAAAGGTGAGTGCTACAAAACTTCTCCTCCTTCCCTTGTGACACCTCCATGTGATAAGGCCTCCTCATGAACCAAGTGTCCCCCAATCAATCCATCCCTGAAATGCTCCTCCCAAGTGCTCATGAGATGCATCTCCCAAGTGCTCAAGTTAATCCAATGGCTCATCCCATAAGGAAACAAGAGGTCGAATGTAGAAATCATATATTTTCCAATGTTCTCCATGAAGCATGAGGAATAATAAATGTCAAACCAGGAGGTAACTCCTCAAAACAGAATGTGTATTAGCTGAAGAATGTACATGCTCTTATAGATGGGAGGTGAGGCTATTGGGATTCATCTCCCAATGACTCTTGGCCTTCCTTATTTCCTAATATTAAATAATATACAAAAATACATATGCACACCCATCCATAGGATTAGGTGTCAACATTCCCCCTTTAATCCGAAGGGATGTTGGTGAGTCCAAGCATCGATCTGAACTTTTCAAACTTTTCTCTTCCAAGTGCTTTGGTGAAGATGTCAGCAGTCTGCTCATTTGTGGAACAATGATGTAGATGGATGGTTTTGGCCTGAACATGATGTCGAATTAGATGGTACTTTGTATTGATGTGCTTTGTTCGATCATGGAACTTTGGGTTCTTGGCCAACTTTATTGCATAAGTGTTGTCGATCATGAGTGGTGTGGAGTACATTTGTTTCATCTGCAAATCTTCCAGGATTTTCTGGAGCCACACAATTTCCTTTGTTGCTTCAACTGCTGCCACATATTCTGCCTCGGTCGTGGAATCTGCTGGAACTGACTGTTTGCGTGATCTCCATGAGACAGCTCCTGATCCAAGACTCATGGTGTAACCTGTAGTAGACACCCCTGTTTCTTTGTCGCCATCAAAGTCTGAATTAGAGTATCCGATCAAGTTGAAGTCGCCTACCTATGTATATTTGAGTCCAAAGTCTTGAGTCCCCTTCAAGTACCTTAGCACTCTTTTTGCAGCAGACCAATGTCCTTCACAAGGTTTTTGCATGAACCTTGAGAGGATTCCAACAGCAAATGAAATGTCAGGTCTGGTGGTGGTTAGGTAGATAAGACTTCCTACAAGCTATCTATACTTAGTTGCATCCTCAAATTCCTTCCCTTCAATAGATGTGAGCTTCAAGTTTTGTTCCATTGGAGTGGTTAAGGGATTACAGTCATCCATGCAAAATTTGTTCAAGAGATCTCCAATGTACTTCTTTTGAGAAAGAAATATGAATTTAGGATGTTGAATTACTTCAATACCCAAATAGTAATGAACATGACCCAAATCAGTCATTTCAAAACCTTTCTTCAACTCTTTCTTCATGGATGCAATATAGCTCTCATTGTTCCCTGTTATCAAAAGATCATCTGCATATACCACAAGATATACAACTGTTTTTCCAACTTTCTTAACAAACAAAGTTGCATCATCAAGATCAAAATGTTTGAAGTCAAGTTTCAGAAGATGCTCGGTCAATTTTTCATACCAGGCTCGTGGTGCTTGCTTGAGGCCATACAAGGATTTTACAAGTTTGCAAACTTTGTGTTCTTGACCCTTTATCACAAATCCTTCTGGCTGGGACATATAAACTTTCTCCTTTAGATCTCCATTCAAGAAGGCTGTTTTTACATCCATCTGATGGACTTTCCATCCACTCTGAGTTGCTAAGGCAAAGAGAGTCCGGATGGTGGTCCATTTTGCTGTGGGAGCAAATGTTTCTTCATAATCAATTCCTTCCTTCTGTGCGAATCCTTTTGCCACAAGCTTGGCCTTGTGCTTGTCAAGTGAGCCGTCTGCTTTGTACTTGTTCTTGTAGACCCACTTACAGCCAATTGGTTTCGTTCCCAAAGGTGGATCAACCAGCTTCCAAGTGCCATTCTTTATCAAGGCATCATACTCCTTCTGCATCGCTTCTTTCCATTCATCATGAGAAGTGGCTTCTTTGAAGGAAGTTGGTTCATGATCTGTAGACAAACTCAATTCACAGTTATAAGTAATATCCATATCAACAGGGGAATCAGAATTATCTACATCACCTTCGATTTCTTGAGTGGAACTTCTTGTTCCTATTTTTCCAACCTCATCAGGATGAACATCCTCCAGTGTCTTTGTCAGCCATTTGGGAGGACCTTTCTGAGATGGCCCAGGCTGGTCACTTGACTGATTTGGGATTGATTCAAGATTCAATCTCCCAATTCTGTCAATCACATCATTCAATGTGTCATCCGTGGTTGTTTCTTCATGTGGGGGAGAGTGTGGTTCGGGAAATGATTCCACAGTTTGATTCAATATCGGAATCCCCCCTTCAAGGTGTGGAATCACATTATCAAATTCTTGGAAGGACTTTGCATGTGTGAATCTATCCAGGCGATCAAGTTGCCGCTCAACAACCTTCTCACTCTTGGAAGATTCAAGAAATATGACATCTCTTGCTATCACAAACTTCTTATTTTCTTCATCATAGAGACGATATCCTTTGGAGGTATTGGAGTACCCCAAGAAGATACATTTTCTGCTTCTAGCACCAAGTTTGTTCCTTTGATCCTTGGGTATCAAGGCATAACAGGTGGACCCAAAGACCCTGAAATGCTTTACCGAAGGAATGTGGCCATGCCACATTTCAAAAGGAGTTTTGTTTCTAATTGAACTTGAAGGATACCTATTCTTTATGTAAATAGCACATAGAACTGCATCAGCCCAAAACATCAATTTTACATTCTTGAAAAATAACATGGAGCGGACCATATTTAAAATAGTTCTGTTCATTCTTTCAGCTACACCGTTCTGTTGTGGATTATATGGCACAATTGTTTGATGTTTGATTCCATGTTGACGAAGATAATTTTCAAATTCGTTTGAAGTATATTCTTTTCCATTATCAGTACGTAGAGAGCCAATATGTGTTTGTGCATCATTTTCAATCCATGCATGAAAATTATTGAAAGTTTGAAAAGCATCAGACTTATTCTTCAGTAAGTAAATCCAACACATTCTGGTGTAGTCATCAATAAATGTCATCATGTATTTGTTTCCATTTGCATAAGCAATAGGCATAGGGCCACATAAATCTGAATGAACAAGTTCAATTTTCCTATGTGCTCTTGAGTGTGAATCATGAAATGGCTGTTTGCTATGCTTTCCTAGAATACAAGCATCACATTCCTTAGGTTTTCTAGGAATTGTAGGCAGTCCATCAACACCATTTTTCTTCAACAAACGAAGGTTGTCATAGTTTAAGTGTCCAAATCTAACATGCCATAAAAGACTTGATGGAAATGTACCTTCATCATGATGTGAACTGAATGCAAAGTTTTGAGCATGAGCAGATGAACCTTTCAGCTTCAAGAGTCTCCCTTCTTCTATTCCCTCCATGACAAGTGAGTGATCCGATGCTTTTCTGACCTCTGCCTTGCCATCAAACAAGTGAATTGAGTGTCCTTGCTGCCGGATTTCGACCAGGGACAGCAAGTTTCTCTTCAACTCAGGGAGGTATAGAACCTCATGTAGGATATGATCAGGAAGACCAGGCAGTTTAAGCCTGACTGTGCCAAGCCCCGATGGCTTGAGTTTGGATTTATCTGCGAAATATACTGCTCCATCAACTTTGTCAGTGAATTCTTCAAAAAAATCTTTTCTAAATGTCATGTGACATGTTGCTCCCGAATCTAGCAACCAATCATCTCTCCATGAAGTAAATGAAACATCAAATAGGTTTTCAGTTACTCCATTGTTACAATGTGCTAGAACAGAATGAGCTGATTTAGCTGGTTTACCTTTGTCTTTGTCATCAGTTTTACCTCTGTCTTGATTTGTTTGCTGCTGAGCTTTAGATTGTCTGCCCCCCTTTTCTCTGAATTTTCTTCTTCGTCTTCTGTCTTCTCTTCCTTTGGATGGACCTAAATCATGTCTCTTTTCTCTCTGTGCCAAGTAGGCAGCCTTTTTAGAAGATGAAGGGACTGTCATCTTCTTTTGAAGGAGGAGAGAGAAAAAAAACTCTGCTGGAAAATTTCTCTTGAAGGAGAGAAAACAAAAAAATCTTTGCTGGAAAATGTACTCAGTTTAAAAGGACAGAAACTCTTTTCTAGAAACTAATTCTGCTCAAAAACTCTTGCTGAAGACTGAATTTAAAAAAAAATACTCTTTGCTATAAACTTAATTCTGCATAAAAAAAAAATATATGTATATATTTTTTTTTGTTTGGGGAATAAAAAAATTGTATGTGAAAAGTCGATATGGAATGGAATGGAGGGTACGGAATTATGATTGTGAATGGGGCGAATGGGAAATGGTAACAAATATGAATGGGAAAAGCTATTGAACAATAGGGCGGTATTGAATATTCAAAAGTGGTAGGGACAATATATTATGGAGGGGCGGTATTAAACGATGGGAGGGGCGGAATTGTGAATAAGGTGACAACGCTGTATTAAAGGTGGAGGGGCGGACAGACCTCCAACTTATATGACACAGATATCAATGTATTAAACACACTGCAAGGTATTAACAACGTAGCGTATTAATAATGCAAAGTATGGCGTTGAACTTAAACGATGGAATGGCGTATTGTTAAAAGGAGACAGCGTTGGATTTAAACGCAGACAGCGCAGGGTGCGCAATCAACATGACGTATTAAACCATGGGCCTAATATATCAAACTATGCAGACATCGTTTTATATGACAGAGTGTATACAAAGGAGAGAGCTGTGTGTTATGTATGGAGAGCGCTGGTTTTATAAACTGCGTGGAGGTATTACAAACTGGGATGTAAACCAAACGGCGTATTATAACATGTAGCAAATAAATGACAGAGTGAACATATTACACAGCTAACAGTGGTATTTATATGCGGCGTATAAGAGAAGATTCAAAGCGTTATGGTAAGGTGTGTTACAGTCAAGGCGAGTTCTGCGTTGAGTCGTGGGTGATACAGTCGGTGTTAAAAATGGTGGACAGACAACGTTTTTATACAGAGATACAGGTATTGAATGGGCGTTGATATAAGTGTATGCGTGGAGAGGGAGGCAGAATAAAACGCTGGAGTGATATGTATTGAATCGACAGCGTTTAAATATGATGCGTGGGAATGTATGACAGGCAGCCTGTAATGAATATTAAGGAGGAGGCGTACTGCAAAGGAGGGCTGTGCGGGAGAGCAGTGAGGGGTGAATAGGGAGTCGAGGGTGAGGGAGAGGAAGGTGAGTGAATGGATAGGAGCGTAGGGATGAATGGAGAGGAGCGTTGGTCTATGGAGAATGAGGAGGCCCAAAAGGGTGTTACATAAAAAAAAATTTGAAATTGAATCTGTAGAAGACAGAGTTGCAGGACTGCTGGAATTGTAGAATGGCAGAGCCTACAATTTGCAGAATGACAGAGCCTGCAGTCTTCAGGAGCTGCAGGAGCTGGAGCTGCAAATGTCAGTACTATATAGGGAAAAAAAATGCAAAATAACAGTCTAGCAATTAAGAGCAGCAGAAAACTATTAAAAAATATTGACTGAGCAAAGGATAGGGAGTTACACCACAAGGCAGAAATGCCAATAGTGAACCTGGCTTTGATACCATGTCAAACCAGGAGGTAACTCCTCAAAACAGAATGTGTATTAGCTGAAGAATGTACATGCTCTTATAGATGGGAGGTGAGGCTATTGGGATTCATCTCCCAATGACTCTTGGCCTTCCTTATTTCCTAATATTAAATAATATACAAAAATACATATGCACACCCATCCATAGGATTAGGTGTCAACAATAAATGTGGGGAATCTCATTCCCAATGAGCACATCCAATCCATGTGTCATCCCTTCAATCATGCCAACAATAATGATAAGAACATCATCAACATATGGGATAAAAATCAAGGACACACTAGCTCCCATATGAAATACCAGATGAGGATAATAGTCCCTGAAGTGGAACCAGCACAATATTATTCTTGACTGCCTCAAAATATGGTATGATGAGTGTTTTCCCAACCACTTTCTTTCTTACTGCCCTAATCCTCTCACATGCCTGGAGAAAGTGAATGATGTATGGTGTTAACTGAGTACACCCTGAGTAAGATATCATCTCCCCAAAATATCCTAGGGAGTGGCCATCCTCATCACTACTTATGGCCCCAAATGGACCAAGAAGTCTCTAATAAAGAGTGCCCCCTTTTGGAGAAATGAACTATACATGGATGGTAACGAAATAAAAATACATAGTTAGTGGATCATTATGCAAAAAAACACAATATTTACCATGTACCTTGATCAAGCTGTTTAAGTGGCTCATAGATGGGCCTCCCCTCGTTCCAAATGGGAAAGGAAGGGGTTGTGATAACTCTATCAAGAAGTTATGTCTCTCCCCAATCTCCCAACATCCCATGCATCTCCTAATATGCTAGTGAATCTCCTCCTTGAAGCCTTCCCAAGTGAATTCCTACATGATAATATGATATGCCCTCATTAAATCAATCTGGCTGGAGATAAAAACCTCATATATTGCATGTAGCAGCTTCTCCTTAAGCTATGAGGCTCTATTCAAGAATATCCTACTCTAATAATAGATGACCCCATCTCTCACTACACATGTCCCATCTAACAACTGGCCATCAAGTACCTTGTATGAGAAGAGATCCTTGGAGTATTCCACCAACAATTGGGATATCCAATAATGATCTATACTCCATAATGACAGTGATGCTAGTCTACAGTGCAAAGCACCTGTCATTTTTTTGCCCTCGCCTTTGACATATCCCATGCCAAATTCATCTGTCGGGATGCTGCTATCCTGCCTATGTTGCCCCACCTATGGCTGCTCCTGCTCAAGTAAAGGTGGAAGTTTTTGGAGGTTAGCCTTCCATAGGAAGCTATCACCCATCCAAAACCTTCTAAGTCTAGCCAACGTATGCATGAGTGCCCACCATCCTCTACTATATATGGAAGATTCCTCCCTATGTGGAAGTATATTCTGTTTCTCCAAAGCCATGGAGTGGTCTCCTTTCACCATGATGGTGCCATCATCCATCCCTGAAACATCTTCTCTCAGCGCAAGATGTTTGGTGAGAGTGGGTGATACTAATATTCAGAGAATTTCTCCCTCCTCCTTGAGCCTACCAAAGACTCTCTATGTTGTTCCAAGTCCTCCCAAGGTCCTCACCCCTCCTGGATCTATGAGTGGCGCAACCTATTGTGAGATACCTCCCATCAACTCCTAGTCCCGGGGTCTCCCTGGTGGAATGCCTCTAAATAGTAATGTGTCATGGGCCAAGGTCATCTGCATAACTGATTGGACTATTAGGTCCTTGCTTCCACTGTGCAAATCCAAATCTGTTTTCTTTGTGGAGACTTTCTGAGAGGGATAAGTGTGCATGCCCCTAATCACCTAATGCTTACCACTCCTCTTGTATGTTCACTCCATCTGTAAATTCTCCCAATCTGTGGTGACCTTCCCAAAATTAATCAACCACTGCACACCCAATATCACATTGGTGTCCAAGATATCAACCACAAAGAAAAGATTATTCAATTTGTATGTTTCCATGGTGATAGATAATGCCAGAACATACTTCATGCACTACATGGTTCTAGCTCCTGGGACCAAAACTGAAAAATCCCTCAAAGTCATCAGTAGGTATTGCCCTCCTCTGCACTTACTGGGAATCAATAAATTTTTGGGTAGCCCCACTATCAATCAACATTGATACCCTTTGATCCTGGATGCAACCTTGAACTCTCAAATTCAAGTACTTGGGTACTCCCAACAAATATGCAAGGGCCCCTCTAATTGGAGAAAATGATCCATTCCCACCTCCTAGTGGTGGTGGATCCTCCCCTGCTATCCCAACATTGTGATCTCTTCCTGGTTCTTCTTCTTCTTCCTCTTCATCATCAGAAAATACCTCTATATAGTGTGCCTTCCCTATTGCACATCTATGTCTGGCCGCCCATGATTCTTGGCATGTGAATCAAAGCTTCCTTCTCCTAAAGTCTCTTCTAACATCATCACTAAGAGGTCCTTTGTTTTGGCTCTCCTTTGAAGGAGAATCCTTCACATCTTTATCCTTTGATGGATAAGTGGGATTTTTCTAAAATGGTGCCTTTTCCCTTGGCAAAGCATCTTGTATATCTCTAGCCCTTTCAACAACATCTTGAATGGTAGTTATTTTGGTTGATTTAACCAACCCATGTAGAGGCTCTGCTAGCCCATCAAGTAACATATAGAGCCTCCTAGCTGCAGAAAAATCAGGAACCATAACAGAAAGTTTTAAAAATTTAGAAAGTAAGTTTCTAGATTACCTAACTATTTGAGCTTAGCTAGCTCAATAAAAGGTGCCTCCGGGTCTCTTCGATCAAACCTATCCACCAACCTCCTGGTGAAATCTGAATATGTAGTCACATTGGTATGCCCTAATGTAGAAAGACCATGAAACCACCAATCATGTGCCTCACCCTCAAGGTGTAGCATTGCTATTTTGATGGCTTCTATCTCTGATACTTGGTTCAACTGGAAGTATATGTCTAGCTTCTCTACCTAGGATTTGGTTTTGCATTTGAATGACCCATTAAAAGAGAGCACGAAGAATCTACCCATAGTCCGGTGAAGATCATTGTTTTGTATGAATCATTCTCCTCTATTATGATGTCAGGGTCTCCTATTTCCCTTGATCTAACAAAACTCCTGAAAGCTCAAATGATCTTTGAATCTTTGAGATTGAGACTCATACTCAAGAAAGTAATCCTCAAGAGTTTCTTGTTCTTGAAATCCTCCATTTCCCACTACTAAGAATGTAGGCATACTGGAGTGTTGGGAAATATGTTGCTTCACTGGTTGATCATGCCAGTGATGTGAAATGTCGAAGCCTTCTCCATGTAGAAACCCTTTAGGGGATTCTTTGTGTCTATCCATCCTCACCTCCTTGATTTCTCTCGCAATATCTTGCATGGTTTGAAGAAGAAGATTGGGAACCTCCTTGTCATCCTCTTCTCCTGATATGGGAGTTTTTCCCTTGTCTTATCTATTATCTGTATACTCTTATCTCCGGTTTCCATTAAGATACCTCTTCTCTTTTTTTGTGAGAATCTCTCCCTCTTCTGATGACATATTGGCTTGAAACACACAGGCTGAGCAAAGAATATGCTCTGATACCACTGTAATATCCCAAAATAGGAAAAGTAGTAATATGGAACATAAAAATGGAAAATAGAAGTAAATATCAATATATAAAACATGAGCCAACCATAGATCCATTGTATTAATTATAACAACAATAAATAAGTACAATATCTTGGAAAACAATTTCCTCAAGCTAGGCAAGAGAAGCCTTCAATACCAAAAAGCACCAAAACATGAGATATAGTTGCTACACAAAATGTCGGTGAACTAATACAATGCAGTCCCAGTGAATGTAACTGCATCTGGTAAATATAGATGTATGGATTTGATAATACAATGATCAAGAGTGCTGGAAGTGAAGATCTAAACTCCCAAAGACCTTTTCAAGACAACCCGGATAGGGTTTCTGGAAATACACAAAACGCAAATGGTGAACTGCAGCCCTAGGGCTGAAGATTCATTGCAAATGAATAGTTGGAAATAGGTGGCTGAAATGATGTAGAAATGAATATAATCTCCTCCCAATATACTTTCCAAATGAAAGGTTCCTCCCTCCACTGGAAATCTAGCTCCCCAAATGAGACAATGAACACTCCTTTGTAACTTCTCAATAGAATAATGCAGTTTGAGAGTGAAACTATGATGTGGGAGATGGTAATGGCTTGGCCTAGTGAAAAATTCTAAAATAAGTCCCAAGGACCTCCCTTTCTAGCCTCCTGGTGGAAAGAATACTTCCTCCACTGAAGACAAGTTCGAAAAATCATATTGTCAAACCTCCATTGCTTCCACCCTACAACACAACACAACTCTGGAAGAAATTGTGTTGTAGCTATAGACTAAAGCTTGGCCTAATGATGGAATGTGGATATGAAACTCAATAAACGCTCCTGAGTGGGCACTCAAAGTCCCCTGAGGATGAGGGTGGGATTCCCGCTCAGGAACACCCTTGTGCTAAACAACACAGCAAACTCCGCTAAATAGCTGAAGAGTGCAAGAAGTCATAACAAACCAAAAACACAATAATAATAAACATGGCTTCTATGGCTGCCTTCCCCTTCCTTAAATGCATTGTGAGCATTCTCACCTTGGGCCCCACTCATTAAAGCCACTACTCTCATGGATACTCCCTCCCATTCACATTTCATTTGTGTCTCATTGATTATCCACTCCCTCCATAACAACGTTGTTGATTTGGTCAAACTTGACTCCATCCACATGCTTCATCCCCTATTCACACATGTGGGTACTTTATCCAGCTACTAGGATGCTCCTTATTCCAATTAGGAGTGATTTTATTCCTATTAAGGAGATTTATGGGTCTCCCTGCCCTCTTATTCTTCTACCTAAGTAGAAAAAAAAATTAATATTCCAACTAGCTGAAAGCTAATTGGGAATATTACAAGGCTTTCTTGGTCAGTTTTCATTCACTTGTTGCTTGCGTGTGTCGTTAAGAGATTGGTTAGCTATGTTTGAGGGTTGTGCTACAGTCATTGAAAACACTATTACATATTTCTTTTGGCTTGTATTTGAAAATTTATTTTCATTTGCACTGAATGATTATTGCCCTTTGAAATCACCTTTGATTGACTGCCAAACATAGATCACAATTGTTTGATTTACAAGCTTGAGAGTGTGTGCTTGTTTTGATTTCCCATTTCGAAATAGAAGAACTAAAATTCATTTTTGTTTAGAGCCTTTTAATTGGTTTGTTCCTCTTCATTTTGAAAAGAAAAAGTGAAAAATAATTTTCATTCAAGTAATTTTGGAATCATTTTTTTTCCATTCGAAAAGATAGAAAGTGAAAGGAAATTTTCATTTTACTTCTTTGTCTATTTCATTAGTTTTTCTTTCATTGGTTCATTATTTGCATTATTTTTCATTCAAACATATAAAGTATAAAAGAAAAAAATTATGGATGGTGCATCTTAGTGAAGAAAGAAGTGATTTCGTTTTCAGTAAGATTGCATTTCGGATAGTGAAAGTGAATTCGTTTTAGAGTTTCATTTCAAAAATTTCAGCTAGCTGGGGGCATCATTTCTTGTTGCATTGTTTGTCTATTGCATTATTATTTGTAATTTCTCCCTAATTAGTTTATAGTTCATCGAAATTAAATGAATTCCTTTTTTCATTTAGTTGCATTGTAGGGATTCAAGTGAAATCACTTTGAGCCTGAAATTGAAACATAATAAAAAATCCACTTTAAAATTTATTCAATTAACCTTAAGGAGCATTTGGAATTAATGCAAACATCTAGAGGTCTATACTAGAGACATGTTCCATCATCATTAAGTGTAGAAGCTGTTTCTAACATCCTTTGTTGCATCCCGGGGGTGATATCTTGTCCCACGTATGGAAGTATATAGGACTCTGCTCCATGTATGAAAATTATAAGCCTAATGCTTTCATTGAATAGTTACACATTAGATAATGCTACTACGGACTGAGCTCCCAAGTACCATCGAGTATATTTTGGAAGATCCCACTAGGCTGCAAACTTGCCATAGGTTACCGAGTCGTTTGCCTTGTAGACGTGATACACCGAAAAAAACATTCAGGTATATTGGCTGTCATATGTTAAGCCATTGGTAAAAAAATTTCGAAGGTGTATATTGTAGTTCACGGATACCTAGTAATCCTTTATGCCTAGATTTACCTTTATTTATTTATTTATTAAATTCTAAGAGTTACTTCCCACGACAACATCCTACTTGTGCAGTACTCTTGGCATCATCTTTCCTGGTTAATTATAAATATTAATTGCTCAAAAAGTGATTCACCTTTCCCTTTGTTGATCTTTTCCTAAAAGTCATCGTGGTTGAATCTTCGAATTCACCTCACTCTTCCTCTAAAGGACATCAAGGACCTCCACCTGAGATTCCAAAATTTCCATCTGGGCCTCTTGAAGCTCAAGGTGTTGAACTTCGAATTTTCATAAGCATCCAACCAATCTCATCTCGACCACCAACTCACGACTCACTTTCGTCATCATCTAAGTATCCCGAACTAGAAAGTCTTGAACCTTCTACACGGTCTATGATCCATTTGTGGTATCTCCTAAGCATCTGTATAGTCCATTTGATGGTTCCAACTTTACTTTTGGTGATTCTCTTATAGCATCTCGTATTTCTTCTCTTCAATTGTTTCCACCATCCATCACATAAATGCCAATGATATTCCATTCATGAGTACTCCTCAGTGTATTCCTTTAGAAACTTATGCGCCTACATCCCGGAAGTTGACATTGAGTCTATGCTCCCTCCAGAATGCTTTCTGTATGTTTCAACTCCTCGTGATATAGGAAGTAGGATGAGTATACCCTCTATTCAAGCCGCATCTACACTTCCACGCGGGTATACTTCTCTTGGAAACCTTGTTTCGAGGACTTTTGGGGCCACATCTATGTTTCACAACCCCGTTTAGTCAATGGAAAATTTCCCATCTTCTGGCCCATTTGTTTCAGATCAGCTTCCATTTTGCAACATATTTTTCAACTTGCAGTTTTGGTAGATCAAATGATTGTTTTGCTCAAATCATCTACTCTTGTATTGCTATCCATGATCACTGCCATCCCACCATTGAGTGGACCATCTACGGTTTTTTCTGTATTTGGGGGTAAATCGCATCCTCTATATGTACCTCCCCTTTCGGGTGGGGGAAATCCAAACTTTGGAACTGTATATCGGGGGCGGGACAACCCATATCTTGTCTTAGTAGAACTTTGGTTTCATAGCCTACAAGTTCAGCTGTAGGATCCTCTCATCCTATTTCGACTCATATTGTTTATAAATATCCCCACGTTCAGTGCCCTCAAGTTGAGCAACCCTATGTTCAGCAATCAAACATACGATATTAGTATCTTCAGTGACACAACATCTCACAACATTATATCTCATAGACCCAGAATCCATTAGGTCTCGTTGCAACTAATCCTTAGTTTGATACTCTAATCCAAACTAGTCTGAACCTTCCTCTAGGTCAAATTAAAACTTACCCCAATCAGCCTAGTGTCCAATACCAACAAATCCCTAAAGATATTATATTTAGCAGGAGCCATATCAAGATCCCCAACAGGGTGTTTATTTTCATAAGGGGCCTTATCAACAACCCCAAAAAGGACCCTACATTCAACAACAAGTTCCACAAGGTACCCATCAGCAACCCCATCCACAACACGGTCCCTATCAATCATATGTACCTTATCAACAACCGTGGGGACAGTTTGGACAATATGGTCAAAATCAGCACCTGTGGGAGAAAAATCCTTACCAGAAAGGTTGGAACCCTCAAATCGGTAACTTCCAAATACCATTTTCTCCTCATCACCCTTCGTTTCCATTCCTGGCTACGTTGGAACAATAGGATGTGTCTAAATTGAAAAATGACCCCATCACACACCTGTTGCATTGGCCTCCAGTTCCAACTAAAATTCCCAGAGATTTTCCAAATTTTGAAGGAAAATCTGGGGAAGACCCCCAAGCCCATCTCATGACATACCATTTATGGTGCTCTTCCAATCCTTGGGTTGACGATTCGATTCGTCTGTGTCTTTTCCAGTGCACTTTGATGGGTGTTGCTGCCAAGTGGTACATTGAACTTCATTGTGGTGTCTTCTAAAATTAAAATACCTTGGCCATGGCCTTCCTCACCTATTTCCAGTTGCCTTTCCAGTATGAGACCAGCACCCATCTCTTGACATATTTGAAGCAATAAACTGCTACTCATATCTTGGACCATATTCATGAATGGATGTGTAGGCGCCGCCTTATTAAATCGAGATCCCTGATAGATTATTGACTGAGTGGTTCACAAAATTAGAATCACCAAAGACCTCGCTATGGGTGCATGTGTGATGGAAGAAAAAGTCATCACCTGTGATCAGTATCTATATTTGATCTATTCCCAGTCTGGAACTCTATATGAGCTTTTACATGATGTTGTGTGGCCTTCAATAGACCCATTATCAACCAAATCTACGGATACACATCATGTTGATGGAGTCATTGGGACAATGGCCCATAATTCTAATAGTGCATAAAAGGCTTCTTTGAAGTATAATTCTACTTTTGCCGCTATACCATCTGCTCCTCTGAACAATTCAAAAAATCTCAGTAAAACCTCTAAGTTTAATCCCTTTCAATATACCATAGCAGACAAATCCTCAAAAGGAAAAAAGAATGGGAAAGGTAAAGCCAAATATAAAACCCCCAAAGAGGATTTCGTTAAGTCGTATGCCAATGATGTTTCCAAGCATAAGCCCAAGTATCATTTCCTGATATGTGATGAGGATCATTACACCAAGGATTTTCCTCGGTGTGCCGAAGTCTCTCCCGTCTTCTTAAAGGTGTACCTGGGACACTGGTTGTCTTGAAAGAGCTATTTCCTTCTCCATATATGAAAATGATCGATCAACCCCATTCTTCTGCATCTATAAGCTCCCCAGTTTTATGGCTAGCACAAAACTTGTTTATGTTTCTACCCAATTGAAAGAGTACTCAAATGCTTCAAAAGTTCTTGTGGAAAATGATGCTTCAAATATTCCTTCCTCTTGCACTCCTTCTAGTTTTGGTCCTCTCCATATTGAGATAACTAATAGTGATTACATTGTTCGACCACCTCCCAAGGGTATTCTTTGTAAATCATTTTACAATCCGAATGCGTGAGTTTCCCAGCACTATAACTTCATATAGGATCTAGCTCAAGCGCATTCAGCGATGTCGGCCTTGGAAGTCCTTCATTCGTTCCCAACACAACGAAAGGAACTATTATCTACTATCATAGGGATAGATCCAGTGGATTCAAATATTATTACTTTTGATCTCGATAATCATGATCCTCAGCTCACATCTCAAGTGGCTTTCCTTATCCAATTCATTGTGATGGGTAAAACCATTCATTGGATTGTTGTTGATGACGATACTTCCACCTACATCATGTTTTTCGCGTGCTAGAAATCCTTCGACTCTCCTCCATTAAGTCGGTCGGCTAAAATTCTGGAAGCTTTCAATGGTAAAGGTTCTTGGTTGTATGGTATTCTCAAATCCTTTCCAATTCATCTGGAGGGTAAAACGGTGAACCTAGAAGTAGAGGTGATGGAAGCCAACCTCAATTATAACCTTCTTCTTGGATGTAGTTGGACTCATGCAATGATTTGTGTGGTCTCTACCCTTTCTTGTGTTCTCCACTTTCCTCATCCGGGGAATATAGTCACTTTCGATCAAATTTCTTTATTTTACCTAGATTCTTCAACTGGAAATGTCTCATACGTTGAGAATACCTCTACTCCTTTTGAGAGCACTGGACCAAGTCTTTTCAAGGACTCTTCCTTGATGGGAATTTTCCCACTCCCACCTCCTAATTTCTCCTATGTTAGCACGATATCATCAGGTCATCATCCATGGATTATTCCTAGTCCCGAACAACTTTATATTATTGGTGATGCTATGCCCCTCAACCCTGCAGAACAAATGTATCAAAGTGTTCTTCTAGCTTATGTGGCTACTTCTGAAATCAATGATAATTTGGTTTCATCTTTGGACATGTATTTACAGTCTCCTTGGTTTGGTTCTTTGGATTCAGATGATCCCTTGAATGAGATATTTCCCACTGATGAGATTATCATGGAAGTTATGTCCCTTGAAAAAAGCCCTTGGGATGATGGTCATCATCATTCCTTGTTTCTCCCATGCGTGGGTGAAATCTCTATTTGTGTAGAAACACGTGTTTCATCTACATTGACTAGCCCACTTTAGCATCCCATTCTAGTTCATGAAGTGTTGTTCAAATAGAACATGGGTAACATATCTGCCACCATTCTAATCGACATCTCTGTGAAACCACGGGTTATCGATAATTCCCATATCGGTGCATCTTGTTCTTCTGATGAGGTCAATATTTACACCGTTCTCTTTAAAGAATTATGTGATCTCTTCGCATGGTCTTATGAAGAATTTCCTGGCATAGAACCTAGTATTATGGTGCATGAAATTCCCACATACCTTGACTCAAAGCCTATCCATCAACAACTTAGTCTTGTGCAGCCAATAAAGGCAGCTGCCATTAAGAGAGAAGTCAAAAAAATTCTCAAGGTTGGTTTCATGTATCCTATACCATTGACGGATTGGGTTTAATATTGTTCCTGATACCAAAAAGAAAGGGACCATTCGAGTTTGTGTTTATTACCATGATATAAGTCTATCTTATCCTAAGGACAACTACCATAGTCCTTTTATAGATAAAATTATTGATGAATGTGCCCTAAGTGAGATGTTCTCTTTTATGGATGGATTTTCTGGCTACAACCAGATCAATATTATTCTTGTTGATCAACATAATACCACCTTTATATGTCCCTGGGGAACCTTTGCCTATAATCATCTCTCTTTTGGTTTGAAAAATGTCAAAGCTACCTTCCAAAGAGCTATTTCCTATGACTTTCACGATATTAAGCACATATTTCAGCCATATCTTAAGGACCTTCCAACACATTCCACGAAACTTCAAGATCAGCCTGACCATCTTCGAGAAATATTCCTTCATTTCCGACACTATAATATATGGTTGAATCATCATAAATGTGTCTTTTGTGTCGAATCATGTCATCTCTTAGGTTTCATGGTTTCTAAAGAATGCATCCGGATTAATCCTCTCAAATTCAAGGAAATCGTCAATCTTCCTCCTCCCTCCTTACTTCAGCTGAAAATTTTGAAGGAGAAAGCCAATTTCCTCCATCAATTCATCCTGAATTATGTTGAGATTGATAAAGGATTTACCCATGTTTTGAAAAAAGGATTCCAATTCATTTGCGATAATATTTCTCACAATTCTTTCGATGCTTTGAAGAAAGCCCTTGGCAGTTCTCCTTTATTGCATCCTCCTGATTATCATCGTGATTATTCCGTTTATCTAGTAGCCACATATGACACTATTGGTATGATATTGGTTCAATATGATGATGATGATGGTCATGAATATGTTTTTTACTACCTAACCCAAAATATATTCGACTCTAAGACTCGCTATGCTCACATAGAAAAAATAGCCTTAGTTGTTGTTCATGTTGTTCAGTTCTTCCACCATTATATTCTCATGCGTAATACCATTCTGATTTTTCAATGTGAACCCATGACTTACATTCTTACTCATTAGTCACTTGGGGGAAAATACTCCAAATGGATTTTCATTCTCTAGGAGTTTGACTTAGATTTTTCTACGACTAAGTCTAAGAAATCACTCATATTTGCTAAATTGATTTGAGATCTCCCAACTGTAGTTGATCTCACCCCTTTTGATGAGTTGATTCTTGATGAATCAATATTTCTCATTATTACTCTCGATCCTTAGTATGGAGACATAACTTTTTATCTCCAGGCCCAAAGATTTCGACCAGAGTTCTCTCACTCTGACAGGCGATGGATTTGTGACCAATCCCAACCCTACTACATCATTGGAGATACTTTGTATCTCATAGGTGTCTATTTTGTCCTCCGTTAATGCTTAACTCTTGAATAACCTAAGAAATTCCTTAATGACTAGCACTCTGGGGCCTATGGTGGTCATATGTATGGTTATGCTACCACTCATAAAATCCTTCGAGCAGCATATTTTTGGCCATCTATTTTTAAATATTGTATTCTTTCCATCCGAAAATTTCTTTATTGTCAAATTTATTCTCAGAAAGAACGTGCTCCACCCACTCTCTTACACTGTAATGTTCCCAAAATTTTATCTTCCAAGCTAAATGGAACATTAGAGTTAGCAGCAGTTGTACCTAGTAAATAAATGGGTAGAAAATCCATAAGTCTCCTAAGGAGGATAAAAACACTCCCAGTGTGAAAGGAGACACTCTTTCTAGCTCAATAAGACACCTCCATGTGTGAAAAAAGATAAAATAAAGCTTCTTTGACCAACTCAACAACGCAGTTTTAGCGGAGGAGGAATCCTAGGATGGATAACACAATTTTGGAGGAAAATGTAACTTGGGTTAGAAGTAACCTAAGTGAGTGGGGCCAAGGGAAGGTGAACTCACATCTTATATAAGGAAGAGGATGGCAGCATTATTCATCATGTTGTATATTATTATTCTTGGCTGCCAAGAATCGTTGCTGCTTTGCTGCTTAGCAAAGTTGCAGTGTTGTTTAGCACTGGGTGTTCCCGGGCAGGAATCCCACCTCTTTCCTTTGAGTAGCTTATTGGGAGAGTTTGTATTCATCATTCCACATTAGGTTTTCAGGCCAAGCTTCAACCATCTACATCAGCACAGCTTTGCTAGAGATTGTGCAATGTTGTTGGGTGCATCAGTGGAAGGGATTGGAATCCTGGCTTTTGAGCTAGTTTCTCATTGGAGGAAGCTTTCCTTCACTTGAGAGATATTTTTGGAGAGATCCAGAGCATATTTCAGATATTTGGTATCAGACCACACATTTCTCATACCATCCTAGTGCTCTTTCTGTTAGGGAGTGCGTTATTTTAGAGGCAGTACTCATTGCATGGTTTGGTGGCTCCATTGTTGAGTTTCCTTGTGATTGAGAGATTAAACCTTTCATGGGAGGAAGCCCTTGAGGGATATACATCATATCAGACATATTTCAGCATTTTATACTCTTATTCTTTAGTTTTGTAGTGATTATTCAGTTATTTTCTGAAGATCACATTTGTATGCAGAGTATTTGACAAAAAACCCTTGCCGAGTTATGTTGTATTTTGTATAGGAGATTAGATATTTGTAATTCAGCATTATTTATCAATATATTAGTAGATCTATGATTCTCCTATCATTTTATGTGTAAAAACTCTCTTATACTACGCAGTCCCTTGAGTAGCTGCTCCGACATTTTGCAGTCTTGGGGTTTTTCACCTTTTTCACCTACACTAGTGTGGTAGGTCTGTTTAACCCACCTAGTTCCATTTATTTTTGACATATTATTTTATTTACATGCTTCATAGATGTATCCATGGGATTCAAGTGATTATTTCACTGTTTTATTGTATATGTTGCTGGAAATGCGTTTTTCATGCATGATTTATGAGAAATCCTAAAAAAGGAACAATACAGTGGTATCAAAGAAAGATCTTTGGCTCAGCCTATGGCTTCAAGCCAAAGTGATGACTCCTAGAAGGAGGAATATTTCAATCTCTACAGAAAGAGTCTGCAGATGGCCAGGTAACCTCTGGATCTCATCTTTTTTCAAAGGTGACATATCCAGTAAATGCCCCTACAGTCAATCTCTGGAATAGAATTTTGATATTCCTAAAAAGGGAACTTTAAGGCCTGTGAGATCCAGCTATCAAAAGAAGAGAGATGGACAGAAACCAGAAAGCTTCAGTATGTGCAGAGAGAAAGGAAGACAAGCTCACAAAGCTTCTTCCAAAATTTATGAAGAGCTTTCAAGGAGAGCTGAAGAAAATGAGATTGGAGATGAAATATCCAAAGGAGGTTGATTCTAGAGTTGAATCTATATTTTCACATGGTGAGTGTGAGCATGCAGCTGCACTCCATGATTCAAAGCGTAGTCAAATTCCCAGAGCTATCCTGAGATGGATGGGAGGAGGAAGAATGCCTAAGAGAATGACTCTTAGTGATTTTTTGCGAGAGTATGAATCTCAAAATGAGAGGTTTAGGGATCATACTGATTTCCAAGATTTTTGCAAGACCCATATGGAGAAGATCCAGCAGCAAGATGCAGATAGATTTCTTCTATCTACTTTTTCCGGATCACCTACATGTTCAGTTGGAGCTTTGGTGAAGGAGCTAAACTCCTATTTGCAGCTACACCATATTTCCAGAGATGAAGCTATTAGAGTTGCAGTGCTACATTTCATAGGTAAGGCTCATGCATGGTGGATTTTTGAATCTTTTTCCTTAATGAATTCCAATACTTTCTCTTTTGCAAGATTCACAAAAACATTGATGGAGAGTTTTGGTGAAAAACTGCCTAAGACACATGAGCAAGGAAAACTTGAGAAAAAAAAACCCTTGCATGTGATGGATGAAACTCCATTTCATATAACCATGAGAGGAGCTGATGTCTTTCATTACACATTGCCGGAAGCAAAACTTCTAGTTCATATTCTTGAACAAGAGGGCATGGGGATCACTTTCTCACAAAGGGATCCAATTGTTGAGGTGTTGCCCACACACATTGATGAAGAAGAGGGAAAAAGCATTGTCATAACTAAATCACATCCAGTGCCTCATGCAGAGGGAAGAGGAGAAAACGCTCCAATGAGAGGGATTCTTGCATATTTGCAAGAAGTTCCCCATGATCTTATACATAGAGGTCCAAGCACAATCAGTGAGTAGCATGATTCTGCAGCATTGCAACTAGAAATAGGAGGAAAGAAGGAAGAGAAGCATCAGTTGATGAGAGGCATACACCCTTCTATATTTCAGAGAGCCAATGCAAGGAAGAGGCGAACTGATTTGATTTGTAGAAGCAGGGGCAAGATTTCCCAATCACCTATGCAGTCTACTCTTGACATTGATGTCTCACTTCATGGAGGCATTCCACCAGGGATGCCACCTGATCTTCATTTTATGAGATATATCTTGTCTTTGGGTTCAACACTCTTTGATTTTGGACAGGTGAAGATTTTTGAGGAGAAATTTGGCATAGGGAATGTTAAAGTAGCAGGCAGCAACATGAGTGGAACTTCACATGCCAGATCACCAGCGCTGTCACTGAGGAGGATTGATCCTTATTGGAGATCTTATATTTTGGTAGAGTACTCCAAGGATCTTGGTTCATGCATGATTCTTGATGACCCGGATGGAGATGATAGATACATGGTGAGAGATGTGGTCATCTATTCCTATGGCAGGATCTTCTTGACTAGATCTTCTAGTTTCAAGGAGAAGCTGCTACATGCAACACATGAGGACTTCTCTTCCATGCACTTTGATGCATATTTTTATTTGATGGAGGAGTTCACTTGGGAGGGCATCTAGCATGATATATATCAGCATATGGAGATATGCATAGCTTGGATGGTGATAGATAGAATGTCACAGCTACCTTCCTACTCACTGGGAGCGAGGGACAATTTCCAGTTGAGCCATTTCAGCTCAAGACCTCAATTACATAATGGAGGAGGTATCATTTCATGTTTTTTATTTTACTTCTTTCCTTTATTTGAGCAGCATGATGTAACAAGAAGAAATATTTCTTATTTCATATTATATGATGATGTACTTGCAGCTACTTGTGGCATTGATCTTGGCTATCTTTTTGATGAGTTGTGGGGGAGGAAATATGTCTATTGGTGTGCACCAATGACACCATATTGTGACTTTATGTTTTCATCTCATGAGATGACTATGGCAGCAAAGAAATGGTTGGAAAAGAACTTTTTGATTCTTATTTTGATGCAGGCCAAGGGTGCACTGCATTAGTTCCATGAGAGGGGCCAAGATTCACTCTTCGGTTGTCAATTGGAAACTTGATTTTATTATATCTTGCTTCCATGTATTTTTGATGTGTTCTTGTTCAAAGGAAGCTTGTATGGGGGAGAGATGAGGCTATGGTTGCACTTGGGAGAGTATGGGAAAAATTATTCCCATACTTTTCATGATATTTATGAAGAGAAGAAAGGCACATTCATGATACAAGGAGGCTACTCTTCAGCATTGAAGGATCATTAGAGACTTCCATGTATGAAGGAGATCTTCTCACATAGCAGCATGATGGTGGATGACTTTGGAATATGGAGTGTCAAAGAGAGGAGTCATGGAGCCTTATTTCTAAGGCCTATAGTGTTGTCAAATGGGAGAGTGTTCTTATTGATGGAGTGTTCCAAGGAGTATATGTACCCCTTCTTCTTGCAAATTTTTATGAGGGAATCCTCATGGGGAATCTTATACATGGACCTCACTTTCAGCTCACACATGATGCATGGTAGGAAATTAGACATTGATGTGCTTATTGACTACTCTATTGAGTATTTGTACTTTCTCACCATATGTAAACAGTGCATTGCTCCATGTGAGAGCAAGAGTATCTTTGGGTTTCATGGTCACTCAAGGGCCAATTTTCATGATGATAGTAGCCCATATATACATGAAACTAGGCAAGTGTATTGTTATTTTATATATGTGCAGCTGATATACATTTATGATTACTTCCCCATTTTGGGACAAAAAACATATACAACTTGTAACTTGTTGTAGGACCACTTGCCATATGACATTCTCAAGCAGCAGTCGGGAAAACTACGTTGTATCCACCAGAGAGACAATATATATCATCCAAACATGCACATAACCTTTAGCCATTTTCTGATTTGGATGCCGTGTGGTGATGATGTTCCATTCATCTTGAATGGAATGGTTTGGGTTGGCATGGCTCATGATTTTTCAGGAAGAGTCTTTGGAGGCTCAGTATTCTTCTTTCCATTGGAGGTCAATCATGTTTCAGCCCAAGATCAGCATGCCTTCTAAACTTATCACATGGGAGAGTTTTCTTATTGATGGAGTGTTCCAAGGAGTATATGTACCCCTTCTTCTTGCAGATTTTTATGAGGGAATCCTCATGGGGAATCTTATACATGGACCTCACTTTCAGCTCACACATGATGCATGGTAGGAAATTAGACATTGATGTGCTTATTGAATACTCTATTGAGTATTTGTACTTTCTCACCATATGTAAACAGTGCATTGCTCCATATGAGAGCAAGAGTATTTTTGGGTTTCATGGTCACTTAAGGGCCAATTTTCATGATGATAGTAGCCCATTGTTTCGGGGAAAATCACCCTAGAGGTTTGTTGGGTCAAAAACTCCACAGAGTAGGGCATGCCATTCAGAAGGACTCACACACAACCATACTTGAATGCAAAAAATTAGATAACAACGATAGCAGAACTCACCCGTAGTCCTACGTTCGATGTAGATCCCGCGGGGTCCAAACCCCCAGCAACCTTTCTTCCTCCTTCAACCTGGAAAATAAGAAAGAACATGCACGGAAACCTAGTTATACAGCATATATTTCTCCTAAACATTAGTGTAATCCATGTGAAATATGATATAAACGATAATAACTGCTTAATAATAAATCTTTCCACATATACAAATAGATACTAACACAGAAGTTCAGGAACAAGATGGTTCTTCATTATTATGAACAGCATGTACAGAAATAAAGAGTGGAGAGATCACCTAAATCCTTCCACAATCTTCGAGCAGACCGTCGTCCGGATTCGTCCCGCCCTTGCCTCGCTAAGAAACTCTCAAGACTTGTGCACTCGAGATGGCATATAAATGGATGAACATCTCCAGGAAACAAGGGTTTCCTGTATAAATCTGGGAAAGTGCAGGAGGCACGGGGAATCAGACTTGAATTGGGATTCCAACAGAGTATAATGTCTATAAAATTTCTCTCTCCCTTAGGCCATGCATATGAGGGGGCTTTTATACTCCCTCAAAGTAGTTTGTCCGGTTGGAAGCAGTTGGCCATGCTTGGGGTGGTTGAACCTCTTTGGGTAACCATCGGCCCGGTCATCAGGGGTATATATTTTTTTAATGGTTTTAATGGCATGCCTTGAAGAATGCAGGCATACCTGCAGCGTATGGGAATTTTAACACTGTTTTTTAGTGAATTTGTTCAAGTCTGTAGGAATAGGTGCCCAAAGCCATAAAGACAATCATGAATCACCTGAGGGTGAAAAATGATGCTATAACAGATGCCCCCTAATATATGAGGTCAGAAGGGGTACATGATGGCCGAAATGTATTATGCACATAAAAAGAACTTCGCAAGGACAAGAGAGGACTTCACCAGATTTCAGCCTGCCAAAAACCAATGAAGAAGTCAACTCATCTTGGCGAACGCTCAGGTAAAATACCTCATATAGGAGGCGACAAAAGCGTCCAGCAAAATGTATACAAGTATAGCTGAACTGAAATTACACAGTGAATCATCTGAGCATGGCCCGGAAGTACAAGTCGAAATCAATGTCCAAATATCACATATAGAAAGCTGATCAATGATGCTGAAACTGGATGTCTGATCATAAAATTAACTGAATCTCCAAGTACCAAATCATAAGGGGTGGAACACATGGTACAATCATGCAACTCGGGAGCCAACATATAGGATGTTGTTGTACTAACACTGCAACATATAAGGGTGGACGGAATCACTGGCAGAAGGCGGGTGTTGTGAAAATTGAGCGAAAGATCTTGATGCAACCAGTGCAAGTCTAAAACGTTCTCTACGATGGAATAAATGATCTGGTCGACCATGTAAATGCGTTGGATTGCGATTGATGATGTATCTAGTTAACCAACTTGAACAACCCGCGATAATTAAAATGGCTGTCCGAAGGTACCCGATGCAATCAATAGGGTAGAACAAATGAGTTAGTCGGGCAACGAATCTACCAATTAGAGGCAATGATGAATCCTGCCGTGAGGGAATACCTTTGATATTTTCGCAAACCCTAGATGCAGCAGACTCTAGACCTTATTCCCGAGCAATGAGTCGGAGTCGATGGGAAAAATCTGATGGAAGGAAGGCATTAAGAACGTCCACATGATCAGCGTGAGTGTAACCCTTGAGGCAAGAAAATTTGGAAAGAATCGAACCCAACAAAGAAATGAAGTAATGAGACCAAACGTCATTTCAAACATACTGCAGAATGGGAAAGCTAGCGCACGGAAGAAACCCTCTGAACCAACCAATAATGAAAGCTGACACAGAGGCGAGAAATCCACCGATAGGGTCAAATGGAAAACAAGGTACTGCACGAATCCCAAGTGTGATAATGTGTGCTGACGTCGAACACAGGGGAAACCACTCAGTCAAAGACCCATAATGATGATAAAATGCTGAGCACAAGGTCACCTATCAATGATGGAAATAGGGCCAGGGTGCGGCTCTAGGTTTGCTCTCAGAGCAATATGTCGTAGTCGATAAGAGACAAACCCGCCAGCAAGAAGTCAATGGAGACCTTCTCAAACCAGCACGAGAAGAATACCAAAACATCTGATGTGATAGAACAAGATACTGATAAGACCAGGAAGGCCGACTGAATAATGAGTCAAGAGACACCGCAGAATGGCCGACTCTGGTTAGAATTCCCTTGAAAAAAAGCACGACTCATGATGACCATGGCAGTAAAAAGTGACACTGTATAAGTCTGTTATGCAGGAGGCAGAACAAACTCCCCATATGATTGGAAGAGATAACCAACCGGGGGAGGACTGATAAGTGAAAAAAGGTAAAGGCTGAACCTAGGTCAAAACTAAAACCATCCCAAATGTAGGAAATATATATAAGTATATGTGCTTTGTTCAAGGGCGAAAAACTGACTTTGTACTGCCATCAAACAACGAAGTTACATCCCGTTCCCGCTCTTTTTGTTATATTTGATTTTTTTGTCTTTTTCATATAATAAGCCTGAAAAATAATAAAATAATGCTATGGTATAATGGATAGAACGAGTATCAAGAAACAGATGCACTAGTTCCTGGGAATGGAACGATCCTATGCTCAATGCAAGGTGGCGGAAACTGGTAAGCGATACTCAGAGGAATGTTCCATCCATGGGTAAAAAGGGTGTCAAGTCGCGATAGCTAAGTGAATGCAATGGTTAACTTGTACAGATAGACAAGGTCAAAATTTGGCTTAAACATCGAGTCCAAATGAAGCCGGCTAAAGGCCAGGATAAACAAGTAACCAATATGCAATGCAGTAATACAACTCAACAACACCAGGGAGCCTCTAGGGTAATAGCCAGAAAAAATGATAGTGAGGAAGAAGAAGAATGAAGCTTCAACACGTAAGTCATGGCGGGACTAAAGAGGACTCCTGAGCCTACATAAAACGCAGCATGGGCAACAAGTGATAGCGAGGAACTAACTAAGAAGCCCATGTAAAGGAAGGCTCTACCATCAAGTCATGATTAAATAATCGGCAAGTGAAATAGGTGTAATACTCATGACCTGATGGGATCGACCCTATGGCAAGTTATCAGTATGGAGGCTAGTATGCAAGATGCAACGGAATAATTCCCTAACCTATATGCCAGTGAAGATCATATACCTGCCATGACGAGTCAGCAATCATGGATCAAAAACCGGGAAAAATCTCAAAATCGTCAAAATGTACCTGAAAACATACCAATCTGGGCACTTCGAAGCATCCGGGTTATGCAACTTAAGATAGATGAAAAAAATAAGCATAACAAATTTTTGCGAAAATTTTCAACTTTTTGGACATAAATAGACAAATTACCTCATATTTGGTTCATTGTTACATTGCTGATTTGGAAAAAAGTGCTCTGGAGCCAAAACTTCTTTCGTCAAAAGAGGAGAAACTGACTGTCAAATCGCACCGAATTTGTCTGGTAAGCTCATAAACCATCCTTGCTATTCATTTTTTCCATTCATAAATTAAAATTTAGGAATTTTCACCGTAGAATCACTTGCTAAAAATCACGGGTTTTCGCATACGCGGGTTGGTAATGACGAAGTCGCGTATACACGCGACTGTGCACAAATAAAGTCGTGTATGCGCAGGCCCAAATGAAAAAATACGTAGCTAATGAAGGAATTATTGAAATTTTGCAGGATGACCATATCATGGAGAGAGCGTGAACACAGTGCTATTGATCAAGAAGTCATGCGGGATTGAGCATCACTAAATATTCTCTGGAATTGCGGATTGCTCAAGTTTTTCAAAATGCCAAATATGAAGAGTAATGTCCGATTGCTCGAAATTCTTGTGAAATATTGGGAACCGGAAGAAGACTGTTTCATTATAGATCAGATGCCTATACGCATCGAAGTGGAAGATATATATTTTATTACTAGACTCTCCCGGAGGGGGGAGCCAGTAGACTTGCACGGGAAGCCTTTGGGAGGGCTAACCGTGGAAGATTACGTCCACGTGTACTGTGTAGAGGGTTCCAAGAAAGTGGGAACTCAAATCGAAATCAAAGATTTAAGAGACTTGCACATACAAATCCTCCTTTTTACCATTGGGAGAGTAGCAGGATCAGCTTCTCTACACCAGGCATCCAGGACGCAAATGAGTATAGCAGTGGAATGCTTAACTCATTTATATGATTGGTGCACAGCTCTACTGATGAACATGAAGCAACAATTGACTTCAATCTGAAAGGAAAAGACAAAACATTTTGGATATGGTACAATTTTGATGACATTCTTCTTCGAGAAGATACCAGCATTGAGACCCAAAGTGATCTCTACCATCAGCAGCCCTAGAGATCCAAGAATTGCTCGCTGGGCACACATGATGAAGAGATTGGGGGGAAGTGAAGTTCCCCGGACCACTTGGGATGATGAGTTCTTCCTGTGGTGGGGAGAACAAATCATCGCCATGGACGACTATCCCTATGCTGGGATGGACTTTCGTGGCGATCCAGATCTTGTCCTTCCACCAGGCGCGGCATGGGGCACAGTCAGTAAGTTTGCAATTTTTTGACTTATATAATTTTTTGGATTTTTTCAAATATGTATGAAAAAAAATGTTTTTGATTGGATTCATAATGACTTACAAAAAATGATCATGATACAGATATTGGACCGGTTCGACCTGAGGGTTTCCCGCGACACAAGCGTTGCAGAGGCGAAGCGGATACAGTGGATTCAGATAGGACCCTCTAGGCTGTACAGAGGAACTTGGAGGGATTAACCCACCAAGTACCTATGGCTGTAGTGGAAGATCTGCCGGAAGCCATCCAGAGACGGGTGGTAGGAGTGCCCCCGAGACTGGGTACGGTTATTCCGCCGAGTTGCCAACGCGATCGTGTTCTATAGGAACACGACTTCTGGGCAGGGACCTCAGGAGTAGATAGATATGATGTATCAGATGACTGTATATTATTTGAGATTGAACATGATCGGGCATAAGCCCTATTTTTGTATGACTTATGGATCCAAATTTTGTAAAGTTTTTTGAACACTATGATGATATATATACAGCGATGTTTGATGTGATGTGATAAATGTATCAAAATGTATAATGTTTTTGATGATTAAATTTTATTGTATGGAATGATTAATATGCCAATCCAGTGCTTGATTAGCTAATGATTCTGCCATCCAATTGTCAGCTCGAGGAATATGAATAAAAGTTAAAAATTGAAATGATCTCTGTAACAAACGTACCCTCAAGAACAACCGAAGTAAAAATGGATCTCGAACCCGATAAGTATTGTTCAACTGCGACACCACCAGCTGAGAGTCCAAGAAAACTAACAACGAATCAACACCCAAACATATTGCCTCTGAGAGTAGATAAATAACTGCAGTGTATTCTGCTATGTTATTGGAAGTAGGACCAATGCAGACCCCTCTTGATACTAACAGCTGACCGGATGGATAATGAAGTACCCAAGCCATGGAAGCTAAGTTCTGGGTGTGTCTACTAGCACCATCGGTGAAACCAAAATGACTCATGACATCCAACACAACCTGCCAAAGCAGATCAAAAACATCACCAACCCATCAAAGATAAAAAATCAACCAGATATGTACAAAGAAAGACTACTATATACAAAAGAAACATGCCAGGCCAAAGCCTAGGCATAATACTTCTTCAAATAGAGCCCATTTCTGGGCTCCGGAAACTCGTTCCCTTCAAAATCAACCAAGGTATATGCTCCTTTCTTGAGGACTTTTTTAACGATGAAGGGGCCATACCACATAGACTTAAAATTTCCTGCCCCCAGGGCATATTTTTCTTGGGCATAGACCAAAACAAGGTCACCTTCCGAAAAAACCCTAGGTTTGACCATCTTATCGTATTGAGCTTTAACTCGGTTTTTATGCACTTCATTCATCGTGGCGACATCCCGACGCTGCTCATCGAGATGTTCCAGATGAAGGAGTCATTCTTCAAGACTAGAAGTGTCAGGAAGAAGTTCAACAACTAATTTAAGAGAAGGAATCTCACATTCAATGGGAAATACGGATTCCAACCCCTGCACTAGCTGAAACGGAGTAAAGCCAGTTGCAGTTTTCACTGACGTCATGTATGCCCAAAGTGCAGGATATAGCATAATATGCCAGTTGGATCTAGCTTTATCAATTGTCCTTTGAAGAATTGTCTTCAAGGATTTATTCACGGCTTCCACTTGCCCATTGGCTTGAGGATAATACAGAGATGAATGCTCCTACCGGAAACCCAATTTTAGAGCCAACTCAGCCATCATGCTATTCTGAAAATGACTGCCATGATCAGTGACAATCTCTCTAGGAATACCAAAACGAGCAATAACCTAGTTGAAAAGAAAAAGAGCTGCAGTCTCACCATCATTCCCAAAAGTAGGCATAGCCTCGACCCACTTCGTAAAGTAGTCTACTGCTACAATAATGTACTTGTGACCTTTAGCCGAAGGCAGGTTACAAGTAGTATAATCAATACCCCACTTTGTAAAGGGACCGACAGTAATGACTGGAAAAAGCGAAGCTGGATGAGCGTGCATTTTTCAAGTATAAACTTGACACAAATGACACTTTTTGACCGACTCCATGCAATCCTTGAAAATCGAAGGCCAAAAGTACCCAGCACGCAAGATCTTTTGGGCTGTAGCAAGCCCAGATAAATGACCACCACAAGCTCCACTGTGGGAATCATTCAGCACAGCCTCAGCTTCTTCGAGAGTTAAGCATCGTCTCAGGATTGAATCAACCCCTCGACGGTATAAAGCATCACCAATAATCAAGTAATTCTTAGCCAAGTGATGCAACTTATGACGCTCATCTTTCGAAAAAGTAGAGGGAAACTTCGCAGTCTGAAGATACACAATGATATCTCCGTACCAAGGATCCTGTGAAGAGATAAGAAACAAATTTTCATCCGGGAAGGATTCATCATAGATCATCTCTTCCCCACAGGGCAACTCGGAGATCAATTCTGCGAAAACCAATGATTTCTTGGACTTGGAAGACATGAATTCAAGATCAAATTCCTGCAAAATCACAATCCATCTATTGTATTTGCCCCCAATCACTCGCCTACTGAGGACAAAATGAAATGGATTGGCTGCTTCCAAAACATAAGTTTTTCGTAGAATAATGTAATGCCGGAGTCGCTACACAGCATGAACTGCTGATAAAGCTAAATTTTCTATCGGAGTGTACCGAAGTTCAGGTCCTACCAATCCTTGACTAAGATAGTAAATAACATGCTCTGCAAGAGCATCATCTTCCTGAACCAGAACCATACCAATAGTAGATTCTACTGCTGCCAGATGCAAAAGGAAATCCCTGCTATAATCAGGTGGACTCAATAAAGGAGCAGAGGTCAATGCTTTTTTCAAAGAATCGAATGAGTGTTGAGCGAAGTCATCCCAAAGAAATGAAACTCCCTTCTTCAACAATCTCATAAATCCCTTGGTAACTTCAGCATAATTTACGATAAATCTCCGAAGAAAATTAGACTTTCCTTGTAGACTTTGAAGTTGACGAATAGAGGACGGGGGAGGCAACCGAAGTATTGCCTCTACCTTGAAGGGATCTACCCTAATCCCTTCCCTAGACACAATGAATCCCAATAACCGACCGTATGTAACCGCGAAAACGCACTTGTTCGGATTCAACCTAATCTTATAGAAACGACATCGTTCAAAAATTTGCCGGAGGTGAGCAGGATGATCCATCCTCTTTTGAGAATGAGCAGCTAAATCATCCAAATACGCCTCGATAATATTTTTGATGTCATGGAAGGCATATGACATGGCCCGCTGAAACGTAGCCCCAGCATTTTTAAGACCAAAAGGCATCTTCTTGTAAGAAAAAGTACCCCAGGGACAAATAAAGGTAGTCTTATGCTGATCTTCAGGACGGATAGTAATCTGATTATATCCGGAGAAACCGTCCATGAAGGAGAAAATCTCATTACCGGCACACTCATCAATGATCTGATCGATAAATGGTGTGGGGTAATTATCTTTAGGACATGCTTTATTAAGGTCTCTGAAATCAATGCAAACTCGAATTGTTCCTTGTTTTTTATCTACGGGAACAGGGTTCGAAACCCATTCAGTCAAAGGAACAGGGAAAATGAATCCCGCCTTAAACTGCTTCTCCACCTCAGCTTTGATAGCTGCTGGCTTCCTAGGATTGACCGAACGAAGTTTTTGCCTCACAGGCTTAGCGTTTTCGTACGTCTTGATCTCATGCTGGACAATAGATGGATCTATACCAGGGATTTCCTCATAAGACCAAGCGAATACATCCCTATACTCTTTAAAGAGCTCGGTATAAATCTGAATCTCTTCACGGGAACATTCAGCTCCGATGAAGACATTCTCAATAATATTGGGATCCCTGAAAATGTTCACCGGGATAGTAGGAGAAATCACAGCCATGTTCCCTTCAGCATAAACCTGTGTTGGTGCTAAAGGGTTCAGGACTGGGTGAACAGGACCAGGAGACTGAGGACTTGGAAAACTTGTTTCAACTTCGCTCAAATCAGGTAAAAAGTAAGACCAATGATGCAAGTCATCCCACGGTCTATCTATACCAGTCATAGCTTCCAGGATGGCCTCTTCAGATGGAAGAGTGGTATCAAGGCAATCCTGGGCAGAAGAAGAACTAAGTGTCCAAGCCAGAGCCACATCTCCATCCAACTCTTCCGGTGAAAGAGGAGCTCAACTGGATTCTGCAGAGTCAACAATAGACTGATAAGCAATCTCAGCTGCAGACATCAGAAATGCCATTCCACCCACTTGACCTTCTGCTAATGTGGCTGTAGGGGAAGGTAAGGTCCAAGGGTCCGAAAAATAATGAGTTCTGAAGAACTCTCTTCGAAGAGGAGCCTTGGAGGATGAAATTACATTAATATGAACCGTAGGAGGAGGAATATCGAAAGTACCCATCAAGGAAGAATACATTCCAACCCCTAAATTCTCAATAGGCGCCTTAGTATTATCCAACTTTGGAACAGATGAGTCAGTAGATGCATTCGGGTCTACAGGAGGACAGTCCAGTTGGTCCACTGTAACAATCCTCCCTTCGTGAGGGAAACAAATAATCCGAAATAATGAGGATGCAATGGCATCCATCTCATAAATCCAGTTTCTCCCCAACAGAAGGTTGTAGTCCAAGCTTGCATCTACTACCTCAACCTCTATATTCACAGTTTTTCCCCCAACACAGATAGGCAAAGCTGGGACAATACCATGCGTTCTGTGAGAATGACCATCAAACGCAGTCAGAAGAGTGGTAGATGGAACAGCTTTGGGAGATCCAATCATCTTCCAACATGTGAGAGACATCACGCATGTGGAAGCACCCTCATCAACAACCGTCCGAAAGATATTGCACTTCCGGTACGATGATTTAATATGAAAAGCCATATGATGGGGGAGTCTCTTCTTAAAATTAGACATATCAAAAGTAATCAGAAGAGAATTTTTCGGATCAATAGCCCCAATGGCAGTGAGCAAAGCACTGCGCTGAGTCGGACAAGACTGGAGAACCTCTAAAGCCGACATAGCACAAGGACTCTACGCCAGATCTTCCACAATAGAGTAGTTCTGGGCAGCCCTAGCATTTGGATTAATCGTCGAACGCTTAGTAGATGCTTTGGGCATCTGAGGCATAGACTCAACAGTAGGCCGTGTAATGTGAAGCGGCTCAGTAGCATCAGGAGTATCCTTATCTTTCGAAGACTCTTCTCCGCCATAATCATGGGATCTTGTAGCGACATCCACGTGAGCACTCATCATGAATATGTTTGATGGAATTTCCCCTTCTTGGGTGCCCCTAGAGGAAGCCCCAGGACTTTGATTCACGCCAACAACTAACTGTTGCCCTTGGGGAAAAGGGTTTGTCAACACAGCCTGGGAACTAGAAGAACCCTGCTGAGCTAGCAAGCTCTGCGCATCCTGAATTTTAGGGCAAAGGTGTGTGAGATGGTCTCCAGCACATAGCTTGCATGGAAACTTCACTTTCTTTTTATCCTTTTGACCCTCACCAACATGCTCGTTGGTTTTATTCGCATTACCCTTCCCATTCTTGCCCTTTTTCTTATTATTTCGTCCCTTCTTCTTCCCTTCGGATTTTTTATTTCCTTTGGGATCAGAAGCTTGGACAACATTTATGGACAAAGATTGGGAAGGCGATGACTCAGCAGGCACAACTTGACCAAAAGGAGTAGATTGTATAGACAACTGCTGCAGTTGAGTAAGTAGGCTGGCTGCACCACTATTGATCGACCCGATAAGCCCATCACCATGAGGACCAGGCTTAGTTTTGGATAAATATAATTTGGACAGATATTTATGGAAGACCCCAGATTGAGAATAGATCAGTTCCAACTGCTGGGCCCTAAAAATGGCCTGCTCCTCAGAAAATACCCCAGACAGGGATACATCTTTAGAAATTTCTGACTGCAGAGATTTCAGAAACCATTCCAAAAGGAATTCTCCTGGAATATGAGCTTTAATAAGCCTCTTCCTTCTCCTCCATTCCTGAATATGGTCAGAAATGTGGGTTGCGTCATCCTGCTTAAAATTGGCTAGGAGTTCAGTCCCAGCGTCATATCAGACAGGCAACTAGAAATGGTTTAGAAATGTAACAGCCAGTTCTCCAAATGTAGCAAAACTGCCCCCAGTTAGCTCAATATACCATTTGGCGGCGTTTCCAGTTAGGGTGCGTTGAAACAATATCAACCTAATCGAATCATCGATCAGGGAGTTAGAAGAGCACCATAAATGGAAAGTGGTGATGTGGTCAGCCGGATCTTCTCCATTCTTGCCTTCAAACTTTGGAATTTCTGAAGGTAGTTTGGTCGGGACCGGAGGCCACCCCGGATTGTACCGAATCGGATCATTCGTCAATTTCGATAGATCTGGCAAGTTTAACGTTGCCAGAAAAGGTAAATGAGGCGGAGCCTGAGGATTCCATCCTTGATAGGATGAATTCCCAACATTTTGAAAAGAATACCCTGGATTTGATGAGGCACCAGGTTGCCAGAAAGAACTCGTAGCAAAAGGAGAAGAACCTCCTCCCCACGCCGAGTTACCAAAGACTGGACCAGTTCCCCCACCTGAAGTATTAAATGAAGAGGAAAGCCCCTGGTAGGGGTTCCAGGCATTAGACAGAGGAGAAAAAGTCTGATAAGCACTCGACGAAGGGAAAGAAGCATTCCCTTGATGACCTGCATAAAACTGATTCCCTGCCCCTACTGTAGTGAACACAGGGTTCCATCCTGTAAAAGTAGTCGAGCTTTTCCCCCCAGACCAAGGGTTGAAACTCTGGGTCTGAGAAGTAAATGGAAAGGACCCTAAAGAAGGATTCGAACTAGGAATGTGTCCAGTTCCGAAGGGGAACCCTTGAAAAGAAGCTGATCCACTAGCCATGGAAGACATGGGTGTAGATCCAGCTGCAGCAGCGGAAAAGGAAAAAGAAGGAATCCCACTAGTGGGCATTCCAAAACAGAAGGGACCAGATTGAGAAGCATGTGCTTGGGTGAAAACAGAGCCAAACACAGCAGCACTAGAGGCAATCAAAGATATAGCAATAGTGCCCCCTCCTTCAACAGAAGCAGGAGTCTGAATGCCTGCAGCACTCACAGCAGAAGCCGCGTTCCCAGTCGTGGCCATCGAAAGGTATGTATAATAAGGAGGATCTTCCGGTCTCTCTGACTCGGGTTCGATGTATTCAACAATGAACGGATAATCAGGAGGAAGAGGAGATGGAAGTGAATCTGAGGGTTCAGACACTTCCTCTACCTGTACTTCTTCTTCCTGCGGAAATAATACTCGCGAGGTGAGCGGAGCGCTCCTCTCGGAACCAACACCAGAATCAGCTACGAAACCTTCAGACCCTTGTGGAGGATCTCTCTCCACTGCGTCGGACGCCACAGGGTGGTAACCACCTGCTAAATCACTCCTACGCCTTCTTGAAGAAGGCTCTGGACTCTCGGAAGATAACCCCCGGATTCTCCTCGATCGACGAGGCGCTTGATCAACCACTTTAACATATTTTAATTAGACCCAAAAAGTATAAAGCTAGGCAAGCTAGGAGCAAAGAGCACTCACTACAAAAAATAATCCCTGAGATACAATCAAGCAAACAGCCTTCAGGTATTTCCGCTCCGGGTGATTAGGACCGGACACCAAAATACAAGAAAGCGAAATATAGGACCTCCCGAAAGTAGTCTGGGATAATTACGGCCCAGGCCTACTAGCGAAGGTATCAGAAACAGTTACGCCAACCTCCTAACGACAACCTTTTCTGGCTCAAGTACCCAAGCTTTGCAAGGGCACCCCCCAGAAGTACTACTGAAAGTGATGCAACGTTTGCCTCAGGTACCACGGGTATTCCCCCCCGCAGTCACCTATGTGGAACCTAGGAGTGGCAACTATGGGCACCAATCCGTGTTAGAATCCGGGCGGAATGGTCTTGAGGTCAGATTCAGCAAATCAGAGAGGGGGTATCTCTCTTCTCAGCCTTCACTTCCCCTCGCGCTTGACTCTCTGGAGGAGAGCTTTCCCGGTCCACCTAACGGAGTTGGATTTCGCTCAATTAATCAACTTATATGTTTTGTTTGAGCAACCTTGGAGAGTTAACTCTCCACTCACCTAATCCAAGGCCCTACAACCTAGCTAGTTGGTGTATGACACTTAGAAAACTTGCTAGTTAATTTTAAATTATATCGCTTATTTTAATCGGCTGTTATGTTAAGTCAAAGGGATACGGAAATGAAACTCGTGGTGTTTTGACGAAGAAAAGAAATTAATAAAAACCAAACTACATGCAAATGCAGTTATTGTCTTTCGATGAAAAGCAACTTCTAGACAAGTTCTACGAGATTAAAAAAAAAAAATATTTTTCTTTTTAGATAACAAACTCACACTCGCAAAAACTATGAAAATGACTAAATGCTTAAGTGCACCTGATGCAAATCACTAAAAGCATGCAAATTCTAAGATGCAAAATATCCTAAAGCAGAGAGAAATTTCCCAAATATCCTTCAGTTTATTTCTTTTTGGTTGTCCAGAAAGCTAGTTCCCACAATCAGAAACTCTTAATATAAAGACACCAAAATTGCTCGAAAACAAGAGGAAGAAATCAATGAAAATTCCTTTCCAAAATCAATTCAAAATACAAAGGCAAGAAATCTCAACAAAGCTTCAAAAGATATAATGAAATGAAAAAAAAAAATGAAAAAACAAAAGCAAACAAAAAAGCAAAATGTTTTTTGAGCTTTTGAGTTTTATAAAAGAAGAGTTCGAAAAGACCAAGAAAAACTATCAAATCTCAAGCCAAACAACACTGAATTTCAAGAAAAAACTTCAAAAACGCTCCAAATCTTATAAGGCTAACTAGTAGCAAGATTTATATGAGCACAAGAAGACACGAAACTCAGTCACTCAGCCTAGAAGAATAGTACAACCTTGCAGCAAACAAAAACTTCAAAGAACCAAGAAAGACTCTTCAAAAGTTGCAACAAGACCTAGTCGACTAAACTCAAGAAAACCAACCAAGAAATGGGAAAAAATCGAAGTGCAAAGCAAGACACAAAGGTAGGAAAGAGTAAATGAGCAGGAGCTCTCTGTTCTGATAAAGCAGAACAACCAAGAATCCCCAGAAAGAGATCTTGGTACTCGAACCAGAAATGCAAGCACAAGAAACAAGATTCGCCAAATAAGCTAGTTTTCAACTAAACAAGAGAGAGAAAATACCAAAGACCACTTTCTACACAATCCAGAGGACACAAAGACACTTCAGGAATAGGTCTCCACAGGCAGACAGGACTACAAAGCCAAGAAATCCAAAATTTCAAAATCTACCCAGGTATACGCTACTTGACAGTTTGGAAACAAGCGTGCATACACGACTGTGCTAAAGGAAACCCGCGTATACGTGGCTCCCTTTAACAAAAGATGTGTGTATACATGTTTGTGTACAGACAAACCCGCGTATAAAAAGGTAAATAATAAAAAAAAAAAAGATCAAGCCTGGATGAGGAACCAGGGCTTTAGTCTGACTGGGAAAGAGTTAACTGGACTTGAAATAAAAGTTAAAACTGTTGGAAACCTATTAAACAGCTGAAACCACCCAACAGGGGAATCACAAGAATGTGATCCCCAGCGGAGTCACCAGTTCTGTTTCGGGGAAAATCACCCTAGAGGTTTGTTGGGTAAAAACCTCCACAGAGCAGGGCATGCCATTGAGAAGGACTCACATACAACCATACTTGAATGCAAAAAAACTAGATAACAATGATAGCAGAACTCACCCGTAGTCCTACGTTCGATGTAGATCCCGCGGGGTTCAAACCCCCAGCAACCTTTCTTCCTTGTTCAACCTGGAAAAGAAGAAAGAACATGCACGGAAACCTAGTTGTACAACATATATTTCTCCTAAATGTTAGTATAATCCATGTGAAATATGATATAAATGATAATAACTGCTTAATAATCAATCTTTCCACATATAAAAATAGATACTAACACAGAATTTTAGGAACAAGATGGTTCTTCATTATTATGAACAGCATGTACAGAAGTAAAGAGTGGAGAGATCACCTGAATCCTTCCACGATCTTCGAACAGACCGTCGTCCGGATTCGTCCGGCCCTTGCCTTGCTAAGAAACCTTCTAGACTTGTGCACTCGAGATGGCATATAAATGGATGAACATCTCCAGGAAACAAGGGTTTCCTGTATAAATCTGGGAAAGTGCAGGAGGCACGGGGAATCAGACTTGAACTGGGATTCCAACAGAGTATAATGTCTATAAAATCTCTTCCTTAGGCCATGCACATGAGGGGCTTTTATACTCCCTCAAAGTAGTTTCAGTCAGTTGGAAACAGTTGGCCACGTACTGGGGTGGTTGAACTACTGGAGTAACCATAAACCCCGTCCAAAAATAGGGAATTTATATATATTTTTAATGGTTTTAATGGCATATGCAGAAAATTACATGTGGACTCGCGTATACACGCGGAAAAGTCTGGGCATACCCGCGTATGGGAATTTTAACATTTTTTTTTAGTGAATTTGTTCAAGTCTGTAGGAATGGGTGCCCAAAGCCATAAAGACAATCATGAATCACCTGAGGGTGAAAAATGATGCTATAACAGCCATATATACATGAAATTGGGCAAGTGTATTGTTATTTTATATATGTGCAGCTGATATACATTTATGATTACTTCCCCATTTTGGGACAACAAACATATACAACTTGTAAGTTGTTGTAGGACCACTTGCCATATGACATTCTCAAGCAGCAGTTGGGAGAACTGCACTGTATCCACCAGAGAGACAATATATATCATCCAAACATGCACATAACCTTTAGCCATTTTCTGATTTGGATGCCATGTGGTGATGATGTGCCATTCATCTTGAATGGAATGGTTTGGGTTGGCATGGCTCATGATTTTTGAGGAAGAGTCTTTGGAGGCTCAGTCTTCTTCTTGCCATTAGAGGTCAATCATGTTTCAGCCCAAGATCAGCATGCCTTATAAACTTATCACAAGTGGAGGGGAGGGCAACATCGGATAGGCCCTCTTGCCTATCATGTTCACTTATTCAACCCACTTACATTTCAGGAGCACAAGGTGGAAGAGACTTTTCATGAGTTACCATGTTGGAGGGTGACTCACTTCATTTGGATGATTTCATGGGTGAAGGAGGCACTCATTCACCACTTTTATCATCACTCCTACTTTGTGGAGGCCATGAGATATCTAGTATGTTACCATTCACACTTTCCACCTTTGATTGACACAGACACTTTGGTTTTGCACACTTGGGAGGAAGCATTGGATAACAGTATATTTGCAGATTCTCTTGATGCAGTGATGGAGGCTATTGATGGGAGGCCACATGAGGTGGAGGGGAGATATTTTTCTCTCCTTATCGATTTTCTTGAGGACAAGTAAATATTTTGGAGGGGAGGACTGTAATGTTCCCAAAATTTTAGCTTCCAAGCTAAATGGAACATTAGAGTTAGCAGCAGCTGTAGCCGATAAATAAATGGGTAGAAAAGCCCATAAGTCTCCTAAGGAGGATAAAAAAACTCCAAGTGTGAAAAGAGACACTCTTTCTAGCTCAATAAGACACCTCCATGTGTGAACAAAGATAAAATAAAGCTGCTTTGACCAAGTCAACAACGCAGTTTTAGTGGAGGAGGAATCCTAAGATGGATAACACAATTTTGGAGGGAAATGTAGCTTGGGTTAGAAGTAACCTAAGTGAGTGAGGCCAAGGGCAATAAAAATCACATATTATATAAGGAATAGGATGGCAGCATTATTCATCGTGTTTTAGATTATTATTCTTGGCTGCCAAGAATTGTTGTTGCTTTGCTGCTTAGCAAAGTTGCAGTGTTGTTTAGCACTGGGTGTTCCCGGGTGGGAATCCCACCTCTTTCCTTTGAGTAGATCATTGGGAGAGTTTTTATTCATCATTCCACATAATGTTTTCAGGCCTAGCTTCAGACATATACATAAGCACAGCTTTTCCGGAGATTGTGCAGTGTTGTTGGGTGCAGTAGTGGAAGGGATTGGAATCCCGACTTCTTAGCTAGTTTCTCATTGGAGGAATTTTTCCTTCACTTGAGAGATATATTTGGAGAGCTCCAGAGCATATTTCTGATCTATGGTATCAGACCACACATTTCTCATACCCTCCCAGCGTTGTTTCTCCTAGGGAGTGCGTTATTTTAGAGGCAGTACTCATTGCATGGTTTGGTGGCTCCATTGTTGAGTTTCCTTGTGATTGAGAGGTTCAACCTTTCATGGGAGGAAGCCCTAGAGGGATCTACATAATATAAGACATATTTCAGCCTTTTATACTCTTATTCTTTAGTTTTTTAGTGATTATTTAGTTATTTTCTGAAGATCACATTTGTATACAGAGTATTTGACAAGAAATCCTTGCCAGGTTATCTTGTATTTTGTATAGGAGATTATATCTTTGTACTTCAGAATTATTTATCAATATATGAGTAAATATATGATTCTCATATCATTTTATGTGTAAAAACTCTCGTAGACTGCACAGTCCCTTGAGCAGCTGCTCCGGAATTTTGCAGTCTTGGGGTTTTTCACCTTTTTCAGCTACACTAGTGTGGGAGGTCTGTTTAACCCACCTAGTTCCATTTCCTTTTGAAATATTCTTGTATTTACATGATTCATAGATGTATCCATGGGATTCAAGTGATTATTTCACTGCTTTATTGTATATGTTTATGGAAATGCGTTTTTCATGCATGATTTATGAGAAATCCTTAAAAAGAAACATTACATACACCCAGTTGTGACCGCCGGGCCATTTTCCAAATGGGGCATCGATTTCATGACATGTAAGCCTCGCTCAGTTGGGGGGCATGGTTATATTATCATCATCGTTGATGATTTTACAAAATGGGTTGAGGTGATGCCTACATATGATAATGAAGGTATAAATGTGGTGAAATTTACTTTTAATCACGTCATAGATCAGTTTGGTGTCCCAAAAGCCATTATCACTAACCATGGCTCTCACTTTCACAAATATATAATGACAGAGCTTATTGCTCCATTGGGGCTATGCCATGATAGCTCCACTCCATATTATCCACAAGCTAATGGCCAAGTCGAAGCCGTCAACAAAGTTTTGGTAACAATGCTTCAACGAATCATTGGGAGACATAAAATATATTGGCATCTCATGTTATTCTTGGCTCTTTGGGTTTACGGAACTTCTGCTAAGACTACTAGTGGATTCATGCCATTTCAACTGGTGTATGGTTTGGAAGCCACACTCCTGATTAAGTGTGAAATCCCTTCATTGAAGCTAGCTATTGAATTACTTCCTGGTACTTCGCCAGAAGAGGAACATCTTCTTTACCTTGAAAATCTCGATGAGACTTGAAATTTTTTTCTTCAGTCATTGAAGCTCAAAAGAAACGAGTTAAATTTCAGTACGATAAGTCTATCTATCCTCTCATTTTCTCTTAAGGTGACTTGGTCCTGCTTTATGAGCAATCCCATGACAAATTAGGGGTCGGGAAGCTCGAACCAATGTGGCATGGGGCTTACATCATTCAATGTGCATTAGAGAAAGGCACCTATGAGCTAGTATATTATGAGGGTAACCAGTTGGTTGAGCCTCGGAATGGGCTCTATCTGAAGAAGTATTATGCTTGATTTCAAGTACAGTACTTTATACATTAGTGTGTTTTTAGATTTTTGGTGTGACTGTTTGCTTTGCAGACATGTTTCCTCTGCTTACCTCATGTTCCACTTGGTTTTCAGATGTCATCGAACCATTATGTCGGTTTTGCTGATGGTTCTTGTTGTAGCACACAGAACTTATCTTTCGGAGCATGTGTTATCACCAAAAAATTGATCATATAGCCATTCCTAACTAGATGGATCGAAGCACACCATGTAAGACCAATTTTACCATAGTAAAATTACTTTCACTATAAGAAATAATTTAATAAACCATATTTTATTAAGTTATTTATGGTTAAAACAAGAAACCCCATGAGGAATAATTAAATAAATCATTATTTATTTCATTTTCCTATGGGAATGATTAAGTAAACCATTTTTTAAATAATATTCCTAGTCATATTTAACCCAATTATGTGAAATGATTAGATAAATCAATATCTATCTTATTTTTCTCTAGGAATAATTAATTAAATAATTAATTAGTTATCACTCCTTGTTAAGTTTGACAAAATCACCTAGGAATAATTAAACAAATCATTATCGGTTTATTATTCTTTAACCACATTCTTGAAACGATAAATAAATCATTTATTTGTTATTATTTATAAATAAAGGTATTTAACCAATTTAAATACATTTTCCCTCCAACAAAATATAATAAAATATTCCAAGCAATTAGATCTAGATTTTAGTTAATAATAATTTATTATTCTCCATTACCGAGGATAACTCAATATTTTGTTATAAAGAGGAGGTTTTTTCCATTAATTCTTCACTTTGATCATTCACATTGTTTCTATCATTCTTTTTTTCCATTTGATCTCCCAGTTGATTTCATCACCTATTTGGGTTTTCTACATCATTCAGAGAGAGACTCATGAAGTTTAAGCATTAAGGACAACCAAGAACCCATCCCATTGAGGGGGACTGGTAATATTTACTTTTTTCCTTCATGAGGTGTTACATAATATTAAAAATAATTCTTTAAACTCGTCTTGTCTATTGGTTATTTTGAGTTATTTTGCATTAGTTGTTTTTTTTTTAAACTACCTTTTCTGCATAGATTTGGGTTTTTGCAGGATTTATTCTCATTCTCTATTGCAGATCTAAAGGGGTTTACAGCCATTTCTTTTGTTAGGGATATATGTCTTCCATAGCTTAAGTAAGGTTTTTTTGGTACACTTGCCAAAATATTTTACACTAACAAATGGTGACTTCGTCGGTGTTTTAATTACACATTGTCGACAACAAATAGTGACTCCACTATTGTGATTCATGTTCCTAGGTGACCATTAGCTTTAGAAATTAGGGTTTTTATTCAATTTTTTCAGTCTCTTGAAGTTGTTTTTTAACTTTTTTTTCAATAATTCAGTAAAAATTCTAAATTTTGGATGTTTTCTGGTGTTTTCCGCATGTAACAGGTACCAGTCGCACTGGAGACGACACTTTTTTCGTAACCTACTGCCCGAGAACCAAGGAGAAAAACTCACACTTTTCATTTCAAAAAGTAAAATTCCCACTAGAAATCGCACTTATATATTAAAAATTGTGATATCACCTCTAAACAGGTCATAAAATGCGATCTGGAATCTTTTTCTGATTTTTTTCTGCAATTGTTAGGGTTTTTTGAGAGCACTATTTTGGGTCGTCTGACCTCTATTTCAGAGCATCTTAGGCCTGGATATTCTTATTTTTTCTCCTTGAAGTACAATCAATCCCCCTATGGTTTCAATATACTTCTACCTTTTTAGAAGGAGTCGAGCTTAATAGGTAGTCTGAGATTTGCAGCGTTTTCAGCCATTGTTTCAGGGTCTGATCCACCATTTTTACAGATCCTTAAGATAGGTTATTGTTACATCCAAAACTCCCTCCTTGGTTTTTTTTGGCCTTTTCCCCTAGGGTCCCACTATTTTCCCGAGGGTTTTCACCTTTAGCCCTATATTTTGCATCATTTTTCCCCTCTGGTTCCTTGTTGTTTTCTGTGTCATTTCCAATAGTATTAAGTAATTAGATCCCAGTCTCATAGACATTTGATCTCTTGGCCATTTTAGTGTGTTTAGATAAAATTTCGGCCCCATTTCTTCTAGTTATTTGAGATCCTTGTTTAGGTTGGGATTTATGCATGATTAGTTGTTTATTTTACTGTCATTTTGGTTTCATTACAGTTTTTCAACATTTTTCCTTTTTTTTTTAAATAACCATCCGGGCTTAATTAAAGTAAACACGCGGCTTGCACACACTCACACCTAAAGTGATGAGCGCTTTATTTACACTACCAAGCCAAGACTTAAACATCATAATTAATGTTATAAAATTATATATTATAGAGCAATGCAACACATAAAATATGTGAAAAACAAAAACACATAAAACACATAAAACCAGAGAGACACAGATATACATGATTCACTCAGTTTAGGCTACCTCCACCCCAAACAGCCAGTCCTTCCTTTATATTATCCATCAAAATTAAGAGAAACAACCTATAGTAGATCCATTGTAATATCATATGTTCTCTCTCACAGTCTCCTTATCTGTTTCTCGCTCTGAGAATACACATACAATACACAATCGCAATACAATACCCTCATACAAAATGAGTGGTTCCTTCTAGGGAAAAAAAACCCTAAATCAAACATAGCTTCTACTGTCAGATCATCATCCTAATGAACAGTCCAGATTGACTAGAAATTACAATACCTTTACAAGAAAATTTTACATCTTTTTTTAGCTTCGGGGGCACTGCCCCCCCTGGACCCCCAAGGCAGCGCTTAATTACGGGTGGCATTGCTGCCCCATTAACAACAAGGGTATAACACTATGATACAAAATAAAGAAGATAATCAGGCTCCACACCCAAAAATTAATTTATCTGCCACACAGATCCTTCCTTTGTCACTCTTCAATATTTTCCTGTCATTTGTGACTTTCCATCATTGTACCCCCAAGGAATTTATCGCAGAGACTCCAAGGTCTTCATCCTCAGTTTCTATTAGGGCATCTTAATCCACCCCATAGGTTCCAAGTTATTCCTCCCTCGAGTCCCCATTCTGACTCTGGTTATTCTGGTTCATTGGGTTCTTCCTCTAATTATGCATCTTCTCAACCTTATACAACTACCATGTCAAGCACCAATGCAGGTGCAGGAGGCCAACCAGCCTGTGGTTCTGGCCCTAATCCTGGAGTCACTTCTAGTGGAACCGCTACAGGAACTATCGTGGCTAATCCTTTGCTTCCTTTTATGCCAGGTTTAAGCCTTCCTGATTTTAGCTAGTTAATCAATGACCCCATACTCCACAACGCAGGTTGGCCAGCTACGCAAAATAAGCTTCCTTCTAAGATTCCCAGGTTTTAAGGAAACACTATAGAGGACCGCACTAATCCCGTCTACTCCTTTCATATGTGGTTTTCATCTAATTCCATCACCGATGACTCCATTCATCTTTGATTTTTTCAATGCACACTCACTGGCGAAGCTACAAAGTGGTATGTTGACCAGCCCACAACATCTCATATCGCTTTTGTGACTTGCTAAATTATTTCTATCATATTTCCAATTACCCCTCTGTTATGATATTGGTACCGAGTTGTTGACAACATTCTATCATACTTCTGCCACCCGCCTTTCTAACCATGTCCAAGAATGGAATAGAAGAAGGAGCTTGTGTATATCTCCTACATTCGATGACTGTGTATATATGGATTGGTTTCTTAGAATGCTCTTAGCCTCCATAGGTAAATATGTTGCATCTCATTTTCCTCAAACTAAGGAAGAAGCTCTTTAGGTTGTTTTAAAATATGACTTGATCTACTCCCAGTCAGGTTATGTTATACCGTATTACAGGATCTTCCTAGACCTGGTGGTGCCACTCCACCAAGGGCATTTCACATCGCCGAAAGTATTGTTGGATCCCTTTCACACCCATCACCATATGCTTATCCTTACATGAGTTATGGTTATCCTCAGGGGAGGCCACTTCCTCCAACACCTATCCCCCTCCAGGAAACATGTATCCTGGTCAGAGCATGTCTTATGAATTTTCCCAACCACATCAACTGAAGTCAAGGCTATATATTTCTCTACATTTTTACCAGAACATTTCACTAATTAATTTTTATCCTTATGCACAGCCTGGCACTCCATCCCCTCCATCATCAGCGTCGCCACCTCTCATGCCTTCTCAACCTCTACCACAACAGCCACCGCCTCGTAAAGGTCAAGTATATGCTCAACAAAGTGCGACTAATCCCCCAATTACAATAAAAGTAACAAGGGGAAAGCCAACCAAAACTAAAAAACATAGGGTAACCAGGGTTTCCAAGGTAATCAACCAAATGCACCCCAAGGGAGCCAAGCTAACACCAAAAAAGGTAATAGGGTGATCAAACCAAGAAGAACAAGGCAGTTCGTATGAACAAACCTTGTGCATTTTGTGGTGTACATGGCCATTATACACATGATTATCCCCTTTTACCCCAGATGTGTCAAATGTGAGAAGTCCAAGCAGCGTCTCGAGGACATCATTCCATGACATCACTCCCTGCAAACACTACTCTAGCTCAACCAGCTGTGTTCACCAATCCTTTCCCTCAACAAGTATATGTTGTTTCCCAACCCCCACAAGGTCAAGACACTCCTCAACCCTAGAATTCTATTAATCCTGATTATCATATCCTCATGGTGAAATCTGACGAGGTCAAGACCATTGATGTCAACCTTCAGACCTAGTCGCGCTAATATGACAAGAAACTGTTGGAAATGTTGTCATTGATGGCAAAGGAGATGGCTAAGGAGAAGTCAAAGGAGAAACAGAGGAGCTTCGGGAGCAAGGAGCTGCATCAGTCAAGGAGCAGAGATATTTGATTTGAGAAACTGGTTCTAAGTGTGGGAACATATTATAGAAAGTATGAAAAGAGTGAAGGGTCGTGGAAATGCCCTGCATAAAATAAGGAATTCGGTGTTGTTGAGTAATTTTAATAAGGTTTAATGCAAATGGTTTGATTTATAAACAATTCTGATGTGATGAGGATATATATAAAATAAGGGTTAGTATAGATATATGAAGATCCTCTCTTCCTAACTTAGATGTGTTGTATTGATCGAAAAAATCTGAAATAAGGGCTCATTCAAGATTCTGCACATATATATCTGAAGGGACGGAAGGGTAGATGTCACAAAAGGAGAGGCGGAACCATAGTCAAATGCGTAGTGTGAATGGAGCTATGCGTCGTAACAGATGAAAACACAACGGTGAAATGCGATGAATAGTTATATATATATCGAAAGAAGCAAAGTATTAGACGACGGAACCGAAGTATTAGTATTAGAGTGAAAGATGGACAGAACCGTGGAAGCACAGAGTAATGGAACTGTACGTTATATATATAGTAGGACTGTGTTGAAACACCAGGGACCAAGGCCACTTATAAAGGAGCGAAACACATAAAAGAGCAGAACAAGGTGAGGACAGAACCCGAAGCGTGAGAGAAAGATGGAACCGTGACCGAAGTGAACAGTGAACATGGTTTGGATTTGAAGGGTGCTTTTCAACACACCACCTTCTGTCGGGCAAGCAGTTTTCTCCATTTGCGAGCGATTCCATAGAAAGCTCGATGCGTGTCTCCGAGAGAAATAGGAAAACCACCGTCTAAAGTGCGCCATCGCACGTTATAGTTCGTACCAAGACGGTGAGCGATATTGTGATGAGCCGTTGATTTGGGAAGGGGCCATCGAATGGTGATCGCACGCTAGACTTGCCCGAAGTTTAATAAAAGAGCCCGGATCATATCGACAATGATCGATGGTGTAGATTCATCGCAGGTGGGGTCTGGAACCAAGATTTATTATACGGTTATGTGTTTAAAATAGAGCGTTGGATTTAATATAAAGTGCGAAGGGTTATAACTTTAGTCCTAAGGTTCGGAGATATATATATATATATATATATATATATATATATATATATGTTATGAGGAAACCATGAGCATATAAGAATTTATTTATGTTAATATATATCGAATGTTGATGCGTTGGGGTTTAAGACAAAGTCAAGGATACTATGCAGCATTTCGAAACACTAGGTGAACAATTTACAATATATTGGTATATTATGCTGTGAGCTAATATTACAGTTGTTCTAAATCAAGCATATAAGTGCAAAGGCCCGAAAAGTTGGAGATGCATGGTTATATGCATAGAAAGAAAAATTGGGTTAAGTACTAATTTGAGTGCAGGTGATTTTATGTGCAAGTAAGTTTTAATTATTCAAATTGCCAGCCCAGAAAATGGAGTATTGAAATTTCCCAGATCAATAGTTGGATTGAGTACAAATTTGTTGTATTCATTTTATATGCAGACAGAAAAAGGAAGTATGAGGCCTGACAGAGGTAAACGAAATTTGTAGAGTTGAAGAGATGTACAACAAAGGGATTCAAAAGTGCAGTGAATAGGAGAAATATACAGATGACAGTAAACAAAGAGAATGCAGAACAGTTTCTTAATAGTAGTAGAAAAAGACAAAATCCAGTAAAGCCAAAGTTCAGAAGAAGAGCTGAGTGATATTGAAATGTGTAACTGAAAATGTAAATATTTTTGTTGTTTATATTTTTTGTGATGCAAAGGCAAGTATCCTAAGGAAAAGACAAAATCCCACTGTAGCATGGAAATTTTTACATATTGTTATAATTTTAAAAATGAGTTGGATAAAGGAATGAGAAGACAGAATCCAAAGAGTCATGACTATTCACTCCAAATTCCTTGTGAAATACAAACAGTCATGTGAGGAACTCTATAAATAATATCAACTGGATATGCATAAGAGAGGTTAGAGAGAGCGAATATAGAGAAGGCAGAGTATAGAAGTGTAAGGCAAATAATATTAAGAAAAGAAGAGCAGAAAGAGAAGGTATAGAACAGAGCTGATATCTGAGGTAAATCAGCAAACATTCAGTTTGATAAATTGAGGAAGTTGGAGCTTCCCTATCAAGTTGCAGCTTGATAGCTGTCAGTTGTAATTGACTGAGGTTGGAGCCTCCTGTAGGTTGGTGCCTGCAGAAAATTGAAGCGAGTTGTTGCTTCCTTACAATTTGTAGCTTGCAGAATTGAGGTTGGAGCCTCCTATACGTTGGTGCCTGCAGAAAAATAGTGGTGAGAGAGAGTTGGAGCTTTCCTTTGCATCACAACAATAATAAGATGTGGATTTCTCCCTTTATGGGTTTCCACTTATATCTGGTGTCTCTGTGTATGATGTTTATGTGTTAATCTGATTTATATCATCTGCTTAATACCTGCTGCTCTCATATTAAGTCTGTTGTTATATTATATTAATACTTGCTGCTCACATTCTAAGATTACTCACATATTAAGTTGGATATGAAATAAAGGTGTAAATAAGGTTTAATAGAAAGTTTAAAATATCATGAATGTGTTAAACTGATTCACCCCCCCCCCCCGCCCCTCTCGGTTTAACTAAGGGTTCAACAATTTCAACAATTGGTATCAGAGCAGGTTCCTTTGTACAAGTCTAACAATTGAAAGGAGATCCTAGGTTCCCAAGATGGCTAGTAAAGAAGGATGCTCAACCAATAAAACCCCTTTCTTCACTAGTGAAAATTATGCTTTCTGGAAAATCAGAATGAGGACATACATAATGTCTCTAGGAATAGAAGTCTGGGCTACTGTGGAATTAGGATATGCCCCGAAGGCAACTGATGCAGAGAGAAAAAACAAATATGTTCAAAAAATGGCTAGAGCCATGATGCAAGAAAATAAAATTGCTCAAACCTTCTGGGCAGAAGCAGTGCACACAGTAGTACATATTCTTAATAAAGCTCACTTAAGGCTAAGCAGTGACAAGACTCCCTATGAACTGTGGCATGGAAAGCCAGCTTCAATCAAACATTTCAGAATCTTTGGTAGCAAGTGTTACATAAAGAATAATGATGAAAATATTGGAAATTTTGATGCAAGAGCAGATGAAGGAATATTTCTAGGATATGCATCCAAAAGAAAAGGGTACAGGTGCTACAACAAGACTCTTCGGAAAATAGTAGAAAGCATTGATGTGAGATTTGATGAAGAACTTCAAAAAAATAAAAGAGATACTGACTGCTGCAGTCCATCAGATAACCATGAAGAAGAGTACCAGAATGATGATGAAACAAGCAAGACTACAGAATATGAAGGGCTGAGCTCGAAATCCCCCTTAAGATACACTCAGAAGAATCATCCCGAAGATCAAATCATAGGAGATAAGAAAGCAGGGGTCTAGACAAGAAGGCATTTAATAGAACAAACTAAAGAGGTATACATAGCTATGTTGTCACAAATAGAGCCAAAGAAATTTGAAGAAGCTAGCAAGGACAAGTCGTGGGTAAAAGCAATGAATGACGAATTGGACCAAATTGAAAAGAACAATACCTGGGAACTAGTTCCTAGACCAATTGAGAAAAATATCATTGGTTCAAAATGGGTATTCAAAAACAAAATGAATGAGCAAGGACAAGTAATCAGGAATAAAGCCAGACTGGTCTGAAAAGGATATTCACAAGTCGAAGGACTTGATTACAATGAAACATTTGCCCCTGTAGCCAGAATAGAAGCTATCAGAATTTTCCTGGAATTTGCATGCTACCAGAATTTCAAGGTATATCAAATGGATGTAAAAACTGCATTTCTAAATGGAGACTTAGAAGAAGGAGTCTACATGGAACAACCAGAAGGCTTCTCATTGACAGAAAAAGAAGATTATGTGTGCAGACTGAAGAAGGCCCTATATGGACTTAAACAGGCTCCTCGTGCTTGGTACTCAAGACTGGATAAATATTTTTAAAAACAAGGCTTTAAGAGAGGTGGAGTAGACAACAATCTGTACATAAAAGCTCATGAAAATGAACTCCTGATTGTTGTAGTATATGTTGATGACATTATGTTTGGAAGCAACATAGAAGAAATAGCAAAAGGGTTTGTTGATGAGATGAAAACAGAGTTTGAGATGTCTATGACTGGAGAGCTCAGTTTCTACTTAGGACTTCAAATTCAGCAAAAGAACACAGGTACATTCATCTCACAGGAAAAATACTTAAAAGAAATGTTGAAAAATTTCAAAATGGAGGACTCAAAACCTGTGTCAACTCCCATGATCATGGGATGCAAGCTGTGTGCTGATGATGGATCTGCTGATATAGATCAAAAACTCTACAGATCCATGATAGGAAGTCTGTTGTATATGACTACATCAAGACCAGACATCATGCTAGCAGTAGGACTAGTGGCTAGATATCAAGCAGCACCTAAACAAAATCATCTTCTGGCAGTAAAAAGAATATTCAGATATCTACAAGGAACAGCAGTGTATGGGCTTTGGTATCCAAAAAGCAAAAAATTCACTTTGACAGCATACACAGATGCAGATTGGGCCAGCTGTGTGGATGATAGGAAGAGTACAAGTGGAGGTGCATTCTATCTAGGAGAAATTCTAGTGGCATGGTTAAGCAAGAAACAAACATCTATCTCCTTGTCTACAGCTGAAGCAGAATATATAGCAGCAGCAGCATGTTGTACACATGTCATGTGGATGAAGCAGACTCTTCAAGACATGAAGGTAAGCATTAATGAACCTATCTCAATCAAATGTGATAATACAAGTGCTATAAGTATATCAAAAAATCCTGTGCTTCACACAAAAACTAAGCATATCCCAATCAAGTATCATTTTCTCCGAGAACAAGTGGCTCAGAAGATAGTAAATCTGGAGTATGTTCCAACAAAATAACAGACAGCTGATATATTTACCAAACCTCTTGCTAGAGAACCATTTGAATATTTGAGAGATAAACTAGGGGTAGTATCTGTAGATGCTACTCTCTGATATGAATAAAAAGAACAGTTTCAGGGGGAGAACAGAGACAAAATTATCATTCCAGGGGGAGATCAGCCAGCAAGGAAAGAATGAAACAGGTCCTCAGGGTCAAAGGATTATGGAAAGAATACACCCAGCATACAGGAGTCAATGAAAATTCTAAAGGATCATAATTTCAGATTTAATCCAAAATTAGGAGTAGCAGGGTACAAAGTCAAAAGATCTCAAAGAGAGGAAATGCAGAAAGCAGAAAGGAAATGAGCAACCCTTTGCCATTGATGTCAAAGGGGGAGGATAGCAACAGAAGAAAGGGTCTTGTCTTAAAAAGGAAAGCAGAGGAAGTGCATTTCCATCAATGCCAAAGGGGGAGACTGTTGGAAATGTTTTCATTGATGGAAAAGGAGATGGCTAAGGAGAAGTCAAAGGAGCAGCAGAGGAGCTTCAGGAGCAAGGAGCAGCATCAGTCAAGGAGCAGAGATATTTGATTTGAGAAACTGGTTCTAAGTGTGGGAACATATTATATAAAGTATGAAAAGAGTGAAGGGTCGTGGAAATGCCCTGCATAAAATAAGGAATTTGGTGTTGTTGAGTAATTGTAATAAGGTTTAATGCAAATGGTTTGATTTATAAACAATTCTGATGCACTAAGGATATATATAAAATAAGGGTTAGTATAGATATATGAAGATCCTCTGTTCCGAACTTAGATGTGTTGTATTGATCGAATAACTCTAAAATAAGGGCTCATTTGAGATTCTGCACATATATATCTGAAGGGCCGAAAGGGTAGATGTCACAAAAGGAGAGGCGGAACCATAGTCAAATGCACAGTGTGAACGGAGATATGTGTCATAACAGATGAAAACACAACAGTGAAATGCAATTAGAATAGTTATATATATATCGAAAGGAGTGAAGTATTAGAAGATGGAACCAAATTATTAGTATTAGAGTGAAATATGGACAGAACCTTGGAAGCACAGAGTAATAGGTACATGTGTTTATATATATGATAGGATATTTGCAAGGCTACTTATAAAGGAGCGGAACGACACACATAAAAAAAAAAAAAGAGAGAGCGAGAACAAAGAGCGAGAGCGGAGACCGGAGGCGTAGAGAAAGATGGGCAGCCTGACCGAAGTGAGCAGGTAGATGTAGTTTGGAGTTGAAGGGCGGTTTTCTCGCCGCACCACCTTGAATTGGGCGAGTGGTTTTCTCCATTTGCGAGCGATTCATAGAAAGCTCGACGCGTGTCCCCGAGCGAAATAGGAAAACCACCGTCTAAAGTGCGCCATCGCACATTATAGTTCGTACCAAGATGGCGAGTGATATTGTGATGAGCCGTTGATTTGGGAAGGGGCCATCGAACGGTGATCGCACGCTGGACTTGCCCAAAGTTTAATAAAAGAGCCCAGATCATATCAACAACAATCGACGGTGTAGATTCATCGCAGGTGGGGTCCGGAACCAAGATTTATTATACGGTTATGTGTTTAAAACAAAGTGTTGGATTTAATATAAAGTGCGAAGGGTTATAACTTTAGTCCTAAGGTTCAGAGATATATATATATATTATGAGGAAACCATGAGCATATAAGAATTTATTTATGTTAATATATATCGAATGTTGATGCGTTGGGGTTTAAGACAAAGTCAAGGATACTATGCAGCATTTCGAAACACTGGGTGAAAAATTTACAATATATTGGTATATTATGCTGTGAGCTAATATTACAGTTGTTCTAAATCAAGCATATAAGTGCAAAGGCCCGAAAAGTTGGAGATGCATGGTTATATGCATAGAAAGAAAATTTGGGTTAAGTACTAAATTGAGTGCAGGTGATTTTATGTGCAAGTAAGTTTTAATTATTCAAATTGGCAGCCCAGAAAATGGAGTATTGAAATTTCCCAGATCAAAAGTTGGATTGAGTACAAATTTGCTGTATTCATTTTATATGCACACAGAAAGAGGAAGTATGAGGCCTGACAGAGGTAAACGAAATTTGTAGAGTTGAAGAGATGTACAACAAAGGGATTCAAAAGTGTAGTGAACAGGAGAAATATACAGATGATAGTAAACAAAGAGAATGCAGAACAGTTTCTTAACAGCAGTAGAAAAAGACAAAATCCAGTAAAGCCAAAGTTCAGAAGAAGAGCTGAGTGATATTGAAATGTGTAACTGAGAATGTAAAAATTTTGGTTGTTTATATTGTTTGTGATGCAAAGGCAAGTATCCTAAGGAAAAGAAAAAATCCCACTGTAGCATGGAAATTTGTACATATTGTTATAATTTTAAAAATGAGTTGGATAAAGGAATGAGAAGACAGAAGCCAAAGAGTCATGACTGTTCACTCCAAATTCCTTGTGAAATACAAACAGTCATGTGAGGAACTCTATAAATAATATCAACTGGATATGCATAAGAGAGGTTAGAGAGAGAAAATATATAGAAGGCAGAGTATAGAAGTGTAAGGCAAAGAATATTAAGAAAATAAGAGTAGAAATAGAAGCTATAGAATAGAGCTGATATCTGAGGTAAATTAGCAAACATTCAGTTTGATAAATTGAGGAAGTTGGAGCTTCCCTATCAAGTTGTAGCTTGATAGCTGTCAGTTGTAGCTGACTTAGGTTGGAGCCTCCTGTAGGTTGGTGCCTGCAGAAAATTGAAGGGATTTGGTGCTTCCTTGCAAGTTGTAGCTTGCAGAATTGAGATTGGAGCCTCCTGTAGGTTGGTGCCTGCAGAAAAACAATGATGAGAGGGAGTTGGAGCTTGCCTTTGCATCACAACAATAATAAGATGTGTTTTTCTCCCTTTATGGGTTTCCACTTATATCTGGTGTCTCTGTGTATGATGTTTATGTGTTGATCTGATTTATATCATCTGCTTAATACCTGTTGCTCTCATATTAAGTCTGCTATTATAGTATATTAATACTTGCTGCTCACATTCTAAGATTACTCACATATTAAGTTGGATATGAAATGAAGGTTTAAATAAGGTTTAATAGAAATTTTAAAATATCATGAATGTGTTAAATTGATTCACCACCCCCCCCCCCTCAGTTTAACTAAGGGTTCAACAATTTCAACAGAAACCAACTACGTCTACAATTGATTCCCAAACCAAAGTATCCACATAGTCCATTCTGACACTAAATGGTCCCTTGCATATCCCTCAGCCTAAGGCAGAGGTCATTCCCAAGATCCCCAAAGGGCCATTATGTTTTAATGCTTCCTTTCCAAAGTTTCCCACACTTTCAACATAGTAGATGACTTGGCATAGTCTCCTGCCACCATGTCAATGCTAGAAGTTCTCCAGATGTGACCATCCCAAAGAAAAGCTCTACTATATTCTCTAAGATTTTTGGATCCTTCAAGTTATCACTTGATCATATTTGATGTTGACAAGTTATAACATCCCCCTTTACCCTCATATGTTTCTTTCCAAATACCAGTCAAGATCTGTAATGCCACTGTACAAGGATGTATCATTGACGAGGGTGCATCCACATGTGTGATTTCTGCCTCTTTTTGGAAGAAACTAGGGTCCCTCAATCTGTCCCCATACACCATCACTTTGCATGCTTGGGACAATGACCTTTCCCATTCCCTTGGCATGTTCCGCAATTTTCATGTCACACTTGCGGGAAACACTGTTTGTATTGACATAGAAGTCATTAATGCCTGCTTAGATTATAATATCCTCTTGGGTGGTAGCTACACATATTCGATTTTAGCTATCACATTTGTGGTTCACTGTAATATGTGCTTCCCCCACAATTGAAATATCATCACCATCAATTGGTTTACATATTACAAACCCAAGTCCCATACCTCACCAGAATCTATTATATCATCGGTGGCTGATAAACGAATGGTCACACCTATCACCAGTGTCTCACCTGGACTCTATAAAGATTCCTCATTACTTGGTTCATTCCCTAGTCCCTCCCCTCTTATCACTGAGCCTAACTCATCGAGGTTTTTTCATGTTGCAAGTCTCTCGGGCTAGCTAAAAGCGGACCAGTATGACTAGCCAACAGTTAGCACCTTCGCAACCTGTTGTTGTTCACTCAACATAGCCATCAGGCCCATCTCCTCAAGGACCTTATCCTTCTAATGGTGTCTCTCCCAATATTTTTCAACAAGTAATAGTTCCCCCAAGTCTTAACCATTTGGGATTCATTCCATCAGGCCATTACCCTTTAGGGCAGATATCATTTTTAACTCCCCCATATAGATTATTTTCTGTGATTGTTATGGCTATGCTGATTTTACTTAATTTGAATATCGGGATCCTAGTCTGCTACATAGAACCCCCAAAAAAAACTCCACCATATAAACTTAAATCATATACCACTTTGATCCCAGCTCAATCGGTCACGATAACCCCTCCCTTTGCTTCAATTCCACAACAACCTCAACAGGAAGCCACTCCTATTGCGAAAGCATCTGGTAAGGGGTGCAAAGCTGAAAAGAAAGAACCTAAGGACAAGGATCCCCAAAAAACTCCAGCTACACCTAAGCCTCCAAAGCCAACACCTCCGTGCACTTTGTGTGATGTTGTTGGGCATGCCACCAATAACTACCCTGAGCTTCCTCGTCTCAAACATGTTTTCACTGAAATTTTTCCTGAATCTAACATCCCGGAGGTCCATGTTACCTTACCTAAGTCATCCAAGAAAAATAATTTTTTACGTGTGAATCACCCTTGTGCTTTGTGTGACAACTTTGGAAAATAATCTCATCGTTGTCCTCGTCTCGAATATTTTCGTGATACCTGTCAGGCTCTTCGTGAAATAGAGGCCGCTCATAATGAAACCACCATTTATTTCTCCGCGGATTATGGCACCATTGTCGAACCAGAACAGGGACCACACATTGTGATTCCTCTTGATGATATCGATATGACGGATAGAATTGCTACCATTCTATACCTATCGTCATCCATGGGATCTTCATCTAGAGACTCTTTTGGATTTCTCCATAGTAATTTGGTTGAACCTCCTTCGTTGAATACCCAGTTCTCAACATCAGTAGATATACAATCTACTAGTAATTCTTCCCCTCCTGTTGTCGATGTGCATCTAAACCTTGTCTCTCATGAAGAAGCTTCAGGTATTCCCTCGACATCAAGTGGTCTATCTTCCTCTAGTATGCCCATATTCCAGTTAGATGAAGACATCATGGAATCCATAACCATGCATGATTATCCTTGGGATGATATGCACCATTATGTGTTCAATTGTGTCCAAAGACTTCTTCCATATTGAGGTCAATTGGTTCCATAACCCATTACTTCAAACCCTTGCATTCAAACCACATACACCTTGTGGCCATTAGATTAACACCCAATGTTTGGGTAAGGGGCACCCATATTTGAGAGTCCAGGAGAAGCAATTCTCCCCAACCCTCCTAGTGCATTTGGTAGTGTCGACTCTAGTACCATTATTCTTCCCCATTTAAAAGAACCTTTAGAGTCTCATATCACTTTATGACACTCTAGGGATGATCTACTTAATCATTAATTCATCTTACATCAACAACTCAGCCCCTTAGAAATTGTTGTAGACAAACCTCAGTGTTTTCTAGGTGAGCACTAGTTCATTGTATTTGAAGCCACTCTTTGGTATAGTGACACCATGTATGTGAACCCATAAATTAAGTCCATTTGATTCATACATGCAATGCCAAATGATATTGGTAATTGATTTGAATGGGAATATTAGTTTTGTTGTGCTAAGATCCAATTCAAAATTTAAAGAAATTGCTTGAGGATGATGAGGTTTATTGTAAGTTTAAATTGATTTATTATGTGTTTTTATGTGAATTTCATGAGAAAATTAACATGAATAAAACATTGAACAACATCATATATCAGACATGAACATCACCATAAATAGTCACATAGCACAATATTATGAAGGAGTTCACCCTGCCTGGGATATGTCTCCTTCGTTCAACTTCCAATGGCTTGACCGTCTTATATTATGCTCAAAAGTGTGATTACATATGTTTACAATGCTCAAAAAGCTCTAAAACCTCTTCCATCGGCTCTAGAATGCCCAAAAATTCCTATGTAGCCTCTTTCTGCATCAAATTTGGCCAAAACCTTGAGAATTTTTTATCTCCCCAAGTTTCTCCACTAACTGCTCCAGAATTTTCTCGAGGTCCAACATCATCCTACAATTTCACCCTTTTTCACGCTAGCTGGGTGAAAATTTCCCTATTTTTTGGACGAAATTATCACCTCTTTAAAATGACCTCTACAACCTTTAGGCAGAATTTTGTTTTTTAAATAATAAGCTGCCAACAGTTTCACTAATCGTCGAAATGTGGCCATATTATAGCATAATTGTTAACATAAAATGTGGGGCTCGAGATTGCTGACTGGGCTATCTGTTCATTTAAAAAAAAAGTTTGACAAAGTGGATAGAACTCGTTTCTAGGAGCATACGGTGTGAGTTTTCCATGAAACAAGTTTCACCAGATTCAAAACAAAGAGATGTATGCGGTCATTTAGGTTCCATAATAATCCAAAAAAAATTATTTTTTAACATAATCTTGAGCACCTGATAACTCCTTTCCACTAGAAGCTTTTGGACCCCAAAATATCACTTTCAGTTGTTCAAAATATTAGGGTACAGTTCCCTCACCTTTCCAATATTCATCCATTTGGCCTTTGAAGAATTTGTGCCTTTGAGTCCCACACGAAGGTATTCAACATTCCCTACTTTTGTTGTCCTTGATCTTCTGTCAAGAATGGTGTCTTTTTGAAGCTCATCAAGGTATTCAAGAGAAAATTATTCAATAGAAGGAATCTGAAACTATTCTCATTTATCTTTAATCAATGGAGGCTCATACAATCTCAAGTTCCTAACATTAACAACATAATCAATTTTCATGTATGAAGGAAAATCTAACTTGAAGGCATTTTCACCAATACTTTCTGTTGGGCCATAATTTCAATCTATGGATAAATTATGCTTCCCTAGATAGGTGTTAGTCTAGAATAATAGATGAAAGACTCTACTACCATTTCTCCTAACTCAAAATAGATATACAGAGAGGATTGGAGGCTTACTTATTTCAGTCGCTTCTAAATGGCTCCTTTTGTCGCTTCTGCTACAACTTCAAATTCAAGTGGTTCATTGGCTGAATGCTTCCTGCAAGAAAGAACACTGAAATAGCAGAAGATGCAATAATATAGATATCTATTAAAGCTAGTTAGCTAAATCATTTAAGCATAAACTACATTCATCAACCTTATAGATGCATGTAGGGAAAAACAAGAAGTACTCTTTATTGATGATAGAAGGAGAGGTTACAACCTAGTGACTGATTTTAAGTGACCTTCCAACAAAGTTTCCAAGTCTCATCACAGCATAAATATCTCCAGCAGTAGCTCTACAAACCAAGCTCTCAATTGAAAATTCTCCAGCATTTCTCTACTCAAATTATTCCTTCCAAACACTTAGATCTATGTTCAATTTATAGATGAAATTTAGGTTTATTTTGAAATCAATATCTTTCCAAAAAATAGGCAAGACATGTTTCCATCCATGTAGATGTCAAATGGACACTTGGATCCGAAGCTTGACACATGTGAACTCTTCTAGAAGGCATTGGCCAAGTGGAGATTCTGGAACAATGAGAATTTTGCTCCCAATGTGGACAACACACCAGTGAATGTCGAGAAATTATTTGTAGAGCAGCCTTGCATGGGGCTACCTACATATGAAATGCACTTAGGCCCCTTAGAGCCTGCGTTGGTGAGCTCTCATATGCTATACAATAAGCTTCAAACCATGGAAATTCTTGCTTGATGAAAGTCTTGCTTGATTTGTCTTGTTTCTTGTCTTGAGGCATGTAGCAACTGAAATGATAGGGAATGATAGACCCTTTATCGTTGGTCCTGGAGATGATGCTCAGTTAACTAGGTCATTGGGAATGGTGCCCAAATTTACCTATAAAAATTTCCCCATAAAGCATGAGATCCAAATGATAAAAATATTTGATTGATATGCTTTATGCTATGATGAGCTTGGAAACAAAGCGGAATGGTCACCTCCATCAATCTTACAATACATTTCATCATGATATATCCTCTATTGATCATAATTGCTGAGGGTAGGCATTCCCATAGTCAACACATAAAACAATCTAATAACATGTACATAATTCAGAAAGTCGTCTACATTCGAATGTAGCCTAGATGCAGACACGCCGATAGATATAGGCCCATGTTTGGATGACAATCTGTATGTAAGGTCACCGTACAGATGATGTGTACAACAATCTTGAAATCACAGCGCAAATGGATGAAACTAGATCCAGCGTCTTCTTATCTCATTCACTCGATCATTCGGGTACAAGTCTAGACATGCGAATATATGATTTGTCATAGAACATGGAAAGACATTGTTTGATTACCAGCCAATGATGTGAGCTGTTAACAAACACGAGAGAATCACCATTAATGTCAATGGTCCTCAAGGTACTACAATACATTTCATAAGGCGTGAATAGATGATTTGATGTTGAACGCCAAACAAAATATTTCGGTTAAAGGTCTGGAAGCGAGGATCTTGTCGATCCTATAACAAGCCTCATGGTACTGGAATCTGATGTTTCTAGGTGAACTTCCTGGATATTGATTTGTTGTCGACGGGAAGTCACATTATTTCAAAATAGGAGTTACTGATTTCTAAGACAAGGGTATGACTTGATATAGCAATTGTCAGGGATGACGGTCATGAAAATGAAGTTTTACGAGTATTTCAGATGGATGAGTTTTTAATGACTAGATGACTTCTCTTGAACATATCGGTGACACTGTGATGAGTTGGAAGCATTGACCCAAAACTGAAGTGAAGGTATGATGAACCATAGGTTTGAATTAATCGTCAAGATGATTACCCAACCCAAATAGTCACGGACATGGAGTGAAAGAAGCATCATGTTCAAGAGAGACTTGCTACCAAAAAGAAACTTTACTTACTTTTCCCAAATTTTCCCCAGTCATTTGTCGACCAATACCTCTTTATTTTTTAACAAGATTGAGGAGGATAACATTTTCTTGATCTATAATTCAACTCTTCGAGCGAATAAAGTATCTCTATTTAATAATTTAATGAGTCTAGCGATGAATGAAACTGAATTCTTGCCATGATTGACAAGCCCATCGCTATTTTATGTTTTAACAAGCTTAACGACAGTGATAGCCCAGTCCTTTTTCATATTTAGGGAGTCTGAAAAAGAGGATGAAAGAGAACTCCATAAGTACTTTTTCATAAATTTGTCTCTCAGATCCAAAAAAGTATGAAATAATATCTGAAAGAAACTCTTTGGTCATGTTTAACCAAGGTATTCATTTTTCGTAAATAACCCATCTCAGTCCAGAAAAGGGTTAAACTTATACTGAGTAGATATCAATTCATTTACTTTAATGAGCTCAAAATGAAAAGTGCTCGGCAATATTTTCACATTATCAGATTCTGAAAAGAGCTGAAAGAAGACTCCAGGGGTTCCTTTTTCACTGTTATTGAAGCTCTAAAAAGAGATAAAAGTGTGTTTCAAATCCTTTTTCGTTTTTAACAAAGCTCTAAAAATAAGGAGAAAAAGTATGCTTTGTGGCCAAGTCATTCTTTGAATAAATTTGCACGAAAAATCTGTTCATCAATTGTATTTCCTGTTTAGAACAACATCAAATGGATTAAAAATAAATGTTACATGATAAAAACATAATAAAACTATAGTCATAGCAATAAATTTAACTTGCAAACAATTAAATGACTATAAAAAGTAGTTTCACTATTCATTTTTACCATTCCATAGTTACCATTTGCATTTTGGAGCTCTGAACCTGATTTTTCCCCCGAACTTCAGTCGTTTATTGCGGTCATTTTTGTGGACATATTTTGTCACCATTTGATCCAAATTACTGCCATTAACCTCCTCTTTCTTTCAGTATTCATTTCATTCCCATTCCTTGAAAATTTTTAGGGTTTTGAGGCCCCTAGGGTAAATTCTGCCCAAAATGAGGGCAACGCACCCCTGAATGTCGAAACCTACATTGCATAGCAGGTACAGTGAAGTGTACCTACATGTGCAACACACTGTCTCAGCCCAGGGAGTGCGTTGAGTGTAGTTGAAGTTTTTTGTTTTCATGCTGTGTCCAAAATTTGCCTAGTTTTTTGCAATGAATGGTATCTAATGGATCTTATGGTTGATTTTCAGGTTTCCATTAGATTATAATGATGATTACACGGAGAAAAAGAGAACATGAAGAACAAGATATGATTTCCTTGAATGATTCGGGTACTGTAAGAGCCTTAAGAGATTGTGGGATACTTAAGTACTTCAAATGGTCGGGAATGAAGCAACAAATAGAACTCTTGGAGTTCCTTGTTCGAGCATGGGAACCGACGATAGAGGCATTTCACATAAAAAATCAAGTGTTTTCCATAATAGTTGAGGATGTATATTTTCTCAGAGGTTTGTGGAGGAGAGGTTTTCCCATTTCTCTCACAGGGTCTACCGTTAGAGGAGAGACAGTGAGATTATGTTGTGCAGTATTGCTATCCAGGGTCAAAACCTAGAAAATATGGAAAAATAAACATCCGGGATGTCAGGGATTTTCCTTTGAGAACCATCCTCTTCACGATTTCTAAACTTGCTGGCACCGTTACACTACATGCGGCGAACCAATCGTATATGCAGTATGTGCTAGAGTGCTTAGAGCCAACATTCTTCAACTAGTCTGAAGCTGTTCTATCTCAGATAAAGGAACAAATGAATAAAGAAAAGGGAGAAAGGAAGAAAATTTTCAGTTATGGTTCCATTCTTATCTCCTTCACTTTGGAACAGATTCCACTGATGCAGCCACAACATGCAACATTAGATATATCTAGTCCTAGAGATCCTCGAATGCAGAGATGGGTAGAACTCATGGGTCGGCATACAGGCCAATCCATCGTTGTGTTCTCAATTTAATTCTTCACCTGGTTCCGATGACAAATCGTTGCCATCGATGAGTATGCATATGCAGGTGTCGAATTTCGAGGAGATCCAAATCTAAAAATTACCAGAAGGCGCTCAGTGGGGTGCAATGGGTAAGAATGATTTGACCACATTTTTTTTATTTTTATAAGGTTTATACAATGTTTTTTTGTTTTTATTTCTTTCCAAGAATAAACTAAATTTTTAATGTAATGTAGATATTGGTCACGTTCAACTAGTAGAGGAACCAGAGCGCGAGGCAGATGCGCCAGTAGAGAGGGCTGTCGAGAGAGCAGTCCTTCAAGACCTTGATATGGCTGAAACTCTAGCTGAGCTTCAGCAGCACATAGAGGGATTAACCTTTGGGATTCCAGATTGTAGGCTTGAATAGTTACCCATGCGACTGCAGCGACACACTATTGGGGTTCCTAACCATTGGATGGGGTTGCTTCGTAGGACTGCTAGATCTATAGCATGCTACCATGAGCACCACTATTTTACTTGTGATTTTTTGCATAAATTTTGAGGTCAGATGACCAACATGTCTTGGGCACAAATTTTGTAAAAACCTATAACTATCTATCTATGTGTTTTCATAGTTTTTCCTATGTTTAATGCGCAATCTTATTCAATGATGTGAATGTTTTCTTTACCTATGTCGCAAATTTCTATCTAAAACTTGATTAGCTAATGAATCAGTTAAAGTTTTCATATTTCTGGAAATGTGTTGATATTGAATGAAATCAAAATTTCTTTCCAAAATTCGAACTCTTAGGAACAATCTAAGAAGTGTTGGATATCTAACAGTATAAATACTAGTAATTTGTAGTACCATAAGTTGTGATTCTAACCTTATGATTATGCGGTTAATGCCAAATGAGATAGCATCAGAGAGAAGTTCAATCAATGCGCTATATTAAGCGATATTATTCATCGATATACTAATAAAAATCCCTTGAAAACTCACTAACTCGTCGTTCGGAGCGAAAATGGCCCACGCTGCAGAGGATAGATTTTGCGTACTATGACTAGCACCATAAGCATATCCAACAAATGGTTCTGAAGATTTAGACATTTGCCATAAAATGTAAAGTGGATTACTAACGTCAAGAAAACTCTAAAAAACAAATTAAGATAGTGAATGAAAATCAACAACATATAAACAATATAATAAAAAAAATTACTACGCTCATGATTAAGCATAGTAACATTTCAAATACAACCCATTTCTAGGTTGTGCTAATGGAATTCCATCGCAATCAACTAAGTCGTAGGCACCCTTAGCAAGAAATCTCTTGAAAATATAGGGGTCATGCCATCATGGTTCGAATTTCCCTGTACCTATTACATCAGCTTCTTGATCATAAAGAAGGACCAAGTTTCCCTCTGAGTAGATGCAAGGCTAGACATTTTTGTCGTATTGCACCTTTATACGTCTCTTATGCGCTTCGTTGGCCAATTGGGCTTCACGACACGTTTCATATAGATGGATGAGTTTAAGGAGATGCGCTTCTTCTTCTGAGGTGTCAGGTAACAAGTCTATCATGAGTTTTAACGATGATATTTAACATTGGATTGGTAAGATAGATTCCAGACCATACACCAATTGAAAAGGAGAAAAATTCGGTCATGTTTCTCACCGAAGTTCGATACGCCCAAAAGGCGGAGTACAGGATCAAGTGCTAGTTCCTTTTATGGACTCCTATCATTCGTTGAAGCATTTGTTTAAGAATTTTGTTAATAGCCTCAACTTGTCCATTTGATTATGGATAATAAGGAGTATAATTATCATGTGAAAATCCTAACTTGGTTGTCAATTCAGACATCATATGGTTGCGAAAATGCTTCCAATGATCCGTAACTATAGCCCGTGGGACCCCAAACTGTGCAATAACATGGTTAAAGAAAAACAATGCAGTTGTCTATCCTGTGTTGTTGAATGTAGGCATCGCTTCATCCCATTTGGTAAAATAGTCAACTGTGACAATAATATAACCATGCCCCCCAGACGAAGGAGGGTTACAGGCCATGAATTCAATATCCCATTTCGTAAATGGTCCAGCAAAGACAAAAAGATGCATTGGTGCTGGCGCTTTGCAGATTTTACGGTAAAAAAACTGGCATGCATGACAACTTCTGACTGCGAGGATACAATCTCAAAAAATAGTATGCCAAAAGTAACTGACGCAGAGTATCTTCTGCGTGGTAGCATATCCAAATAAATTTCCACCACAAGCCCCAACATGACAATCATTTAACACTTTTTCGACCTCCTCATGAGTGAGGCACCTCCTTAAAATGGCATCGACACCACGACGATAAAGTGGATCGCCGATGATCAGATAATCTTTGGCTTGGTATCGAATACGTCATTGATCAGAGCAAGAGGTATTAGGTCAAAAATTTTGGGTTTGGAGATAAATGATGAAATCTCCATACCAGTGATCAGATGCTCTGATCAGAAACAAAGACTTGTCTGGAATAGATGGTTCCGACGTAGTTGCAGTACTATCAGAGGGGAGGTCACAGAGAAGCTCAGCCAAAACTAAATACTTCTTTGACTTGGATTTGATGAATTCAAAATCAAATTCCTGCAAAATGACAATCCATTTTGAATATTTGTCCCCCAGCAATTGACGTGATAAGATGTAAGTCATTGGGTTGCAATCCAAAACTATTGTTGTTTTTCGGAGTAATATATAATGGCGAAATCTTTGGACAACTTGAACGGCTACCAAGGAAAGCTTTCCCATGTACGAGTACTTAATATACGTATCATTGAGATTACGACTCAAATAATAGATCAGATGTTCAATTCCATCTTCTCCTTGGAACAAAACCATAGCGATGGTCGTTTCAGCCACGGTGATATATAGGAAATAAACATTTTGATAATTAGGAGGATACATTAATGACGCTCGAACAAGATGGTCCTTGACAACATCAAAAGAAGCTTGCGCAAATTGGTCCTAATCGAAGGGAACCCCCTTTTTCAATAATCGAGTAAATCCTCTAGCCATTTCAGCGTAGTTTGGAATGAACCTTCTCAGGAAGTTAGCCTTTCCTTGAAGTTTCTATATTTGAAGTAGGTTTGATGGTGCAGACAAATAAAGAATGGCATGTACCTTTAGTGGGTCTATTCGAATTCCTTCTTTTCATACTACAAATCCGAGCAATCGAATAAAACCAACACAAAACACACATTTGTGCAGATTGAGGCATATCTTGTAGTGTCGGTAGTGTAAGAAAATGGCTCTCTAATGCATCGGGTGATCAGTCTAATTTCGTGAATGCGCTGGTAAATCATCTAGATATGATTGAACAAAGTGCTTTATTTCATTGAAAGTATAATTCATTGCTCTCTGAAATGTTGCCCCAGTGTTCTTTAAACCAAACGGGAGTTTCCTATATGTGAATGTGCCCCAGGGACAGATGAATGTTGTCTTATGTTGGTCATATGGGTGGATATTGATTTGATTGTAGCCGAAAAATCCATCCATGAAAAAAAATATTTCACATCCAGCACAATCATCAATAATCTGGTCAATAAAGGGAGTAGGATAGTTGTCTTTTGGACAAGCCTGATTGACATCCTGATGATCGATGCACACTCTAATGGTTCCTTGTTTTTTTCATAACAGGAATGATATTGGAGACCCACTCAGTTAGTGGAACAGGGTAAATGAAACCATCACGCAAGAAAATTTCAACCTCTGCTTTGATGGCAGCTTTCTTTGGATGAACAAGATGAAGCCATTGACGCACCGGTTTGACATCAAGATACATATTAATAGTGTGTTCAACTATACTAGTATCTATTCCTGTATTTCCTCATAAGACAAAGCGAATAAGTCACAAAATTCATGAAAGAGAGAGCGATATGAATCAAGTTCTAATGGAGAACAAGATACACCGACATGAATATTTTCTAAAATGCCAGGTTTAGTCAAAATATCTATAGAAATTGTTTCTTCGATATTTGATAAATTTCGCTCAAATTCAATTGCATTAATCGGAAAAGAATTCGAAAATAAATTTTGAATGGATGGGTGATATAGTTCACTAAAATTATTTTCTTCATAATCTAGAAGCTGGGAATGATGATGATAATCTTCCCATGGTTCTCCTTGTGCCATCATAGCTTCCAAAATATTTTCATCTGTCAAAAAATTTGAGGAAAATGGATTAGATGGAGTACCAAAATCTAATGAACGATCAACCCAAACACTCGGAGACGCTGATTTCGGATTTTCCGCCCAAGCCAAATAGATTGATTGCTATTGTAGCTCAATAGGGTTGAGCGGTAAAACATCATCCAACGTAGAAATATCAGAATCACCCATACTCTCCCTTAAGCTAGATAGAGTGGAAGAGATCATGTAGCAGGTCTCTATGCTTGCAATTTCTGTCGACGTTGCTGGTGGCGGTAATGCAAAGGTTCCCATAAGATTGGAATCCTTTAAGAGTCATACACCAATGTTCTAAATTTCTAGTTGGGGTAAGTGAATATACGAAATGCTTCCAGTTACCTGCGAAGCGGAGGCAAAAAAGGATAATTGATTAATGGCTGTGATTGTACCTTTATGTGGAAAGGCAATCATTCTAAAGTATGTAGAAACAATGGTAGTCATCGCATATACCCATGGTCTTCTAAGTAAAATATTATAGTCAAGGGGTCCGTCAACATCCTCAACATCAATACTTATTTTTTTCCCCCTAATTGAACTTTGAGGTTATTGATAATACCACAAGGTTTATATGTTCTTCCATCAAAAACCTTCAACGTCATTGATGATTGTGATAATTGCGGCAAGCCAAGTGACTTCCAACAGTTTAGAGACATAATGCACATAGATGCTCCCTCATCAATAATAGTGTGATGAACAAGGTGATTGAGAACATTTAATTGGATGGAGAATGCCAATTCTACTGGTAATTACAGCATATAGCCCGTATGATTAAAGAATACAAGATTAGAATCAGTCAGATAAATTCCACCAATGGCCGACAATAAAGCCTAATTCTGGGAGGGAAAATTTTATAATACCTCAAGAGAAAACATAGCTGAAGGGATTTGAGCCAAATCTTCAACTATATTATAATTTTGTGCAGCTTTTGCTTGAGGATTATATCTTGATTTATGAATTACTCCCTTTGGTGGCTTAAATGTCAATTCAGGAATAACAAAGGGTGGTACTTATTCGTTAGATGGATTTGTTGTCGAGGTAGTAGGTTGATTAGTGACCGGACTATCGTAGTCGTTATTCCGTGTCGACACCAAAATATCTTGTGAAGGTTTTGTAGTGGATAACATTAACACTTGGGAACTAGGAGCTGGATCCGTAGCAACCAAATTTGTGTCCAGATTTGGAAATGGGTCTGTCAACACAGCTGATGCATGAGAAGTCTTGATTATTTTTGAGACTTCAGCATGGTGAGGAAAATCCCTAACAAAGTGTTCCTTGTTACAGAATATGCATGGATAACGAGGTTTCCGTGGTCCAGACAGTTGATCAGATGATCGTTCCTGCAGGTTAGAAGTTATCTTTTTCTTTGATTTCCCTTTTTTCTGACCTCCTGGATGCCTATCACTTTTGCCTTTGTCAAAGGACACGACATTAATTTCAGAAGTAGGAGTAGGATCAGATGCACTAGGGTGGTGTGTGTTTGCAGTGCCTATTAAGTCGTCTCCGTCATGAGAGTCTATTTTTTTAGGAGGAACATTGAAATTAGATCGCGACGCATTTGGTATTTTTTCATAGAGCGTGCCAGACTGAGTGCAAATCAAGTCTAAATATTGGGCACGAGTGATAACTTTCTCTTCTGTGATGACGCCACGTTTAGCCACATCCTCAGTTATATATGGTAACAGGGAATTAATGAACCATTCAACAAGGAGCTGATCGAGAAAAAATGTCTTAACCATTCGTCAACGACGACACCACCAATGAATATGATCAGAAATGTGAGTAGAATTAGTCTGTTTGAAGTTGGTCAAGAGTTCCGTTCCAGTTTTGTATCTGATCGGTAACTGGAAATGGGTCAAAAAGACAGTAGCTAAGGCAGTGAAATTGTCAAAAGAAGCTCTAGGTAATTCAATGTACCATTTGGTTGTCGGACCTATGAGCGTTCACTGGAAAAGACGTAATTGAACAAAATCATCATTTATGGAATTTGATGAAAACCATAAATGATAAGTCATAACATGAATTGATGGATCTTCTCCCGGGTTTCCATTAAATTTAGGAATGTTGAAGGGTAATTTATTAGGTATCACTGGCCACCAAGGAGCATAATTGATAGGATCATTGGTTAACTGGTTTAAATCAGGTAATACCAAAGTTGCAACAAAAGGAAACTATCTATTAAGGTTAGGTTGAGCGTAGCCAAGGTAAGATGGAATTGCTTGGGCAACAGTTCTTTGAGCACCAGCATATGGAATTTGAGGCTGGTAACCCAGATAGGGGTTTTTTTGCATAGCAAATTCTTGAGAATTCTGTTGACCAAAACCTGGATATGATACTTGTTGATATGAAGTTTGAGGAATTTGCGCCTGTGGCTGCCAAGGGGTTTGTCTGCCAATGTTATAACCCAAATTAGTGTAAGTTGGATTCGTTTGATATGTATAACCAGGTTTTGTTTGCGACATCCCATAAAATGCCACACCATCTTGTGAATAAATGATCCCTGATACAGGTTGTTGTAAATTAACCAAAGGATTTTGAGTCTGTGGACCCAACATTTGATGATATTGAGTTGAAGAACTTGCCTGATAAGGTTGATGTGAAATATTTTGATTCTGTAACAGGGGTATAGATGTATTAACAAGCGGTATTGAATTGGGTGTAACAGGTTGAACTGGTTGATACGAATGTGCAACCGTTTGTGGTTGGATAGGTAGAGTGGGCTGCCATTGACAAACATTCATGTCAACATTAATTTGAATAAAATGTGACTGAGTACTATCGTATTAGGTGACCAAAGGTTTCCCCCCAGCATAAGGAGGATAATAAGACAGAAAATATTGTTCCCTGAATGCTAGGAGTCTAGTTGATATGGTACTTAAAGGAATTGACCCATAAGGACCGAGTTGATATTGCCCTGATGATGGATGTAATGAATCAAGGCGTTCAGTACTAACTATAGGGCTACCAGTTAAAACACCAGATGATGAAATTGGTAAATACTATGTTCTTGAATATGTACCAGAGAAAGTGCCAGATAATGATTTGTAACCTGTTGGGACCGAAGGGCCACTGTGCAAATATGACTCTGGTGAGGTTGTGAAAATCGACGGAGTAGCGAGGGTAGGAGCTGACGTAATTGGAACAGCAAACCCAACTGAAGGTCTTGGTTCAGGCATGGTTGTATGACCAAATGTATACTCTCCGAAATCAATGAGATTTTGAATGGAAATGGGATCAGCAAAAGCAGATGGAAATAATTGAGGAAAATACTAGTACAGGTAAAGGTCTCCCCCAAAATGGGTTGGACTTAAAGGTGTATCAGGTTGTGGGATTTCTTCAATCGAAATTAAACCAGGAGGAAGAACTTCACCATCATGCCCAAAATATATTTCAGATGGTTGACTGTGCGATATAGGAGTTTCAATGGCTATAGATATTTTTGGAGTGACCAAGGTAGGAACAACTTCCAGTTGTTCAGGATTCAGATTTTCTGGCAAAGAAGAGATGGGATCTAGATAAATTTGTGATTGAACAACGTCGGGTCCAAGAGGTATGGTCTCAGCTATTGAATGGATCATGACCACGGGTAGCTATGAAGACTCTGTTTCAACAATAGTAAATGAACTGGATGTGTGGAAACAATTTGAGCTAACTCTAGTTTAAATGATGATGTTTCACCAGAGCTATGAATTGTAATTGATTCGACAGATCATGATCGCCTTCGCCTACCAAAAATAACTTCCGGTGGTAAAGGTGATTTCAAAGCTAATCTACATGAACGACGAGGGGTAGGATTTTTTTCTTCCATGATTATTGATTTATTTTAACCAAAAAACAAATAAACAAAAAGAGGGTAAATGCTAGGCAAAAGCGTTTACCAAGAAACTGTGAACTGCATAATACCTCCTGGTGAACCAAGAATTATGGGCAGGTAATATCCCCGAATGTTGTGTTCGGTGTATCACAATTTCAGGGAGGCTGACTCGGTTCAATATGGATGGATAGCACCTAAACGTTGTCCTCCCAAATATACCTGAAGGTACGTGGAGGCCCAAGTCCATACTAGCGCTGTCTGATGCGAAACCGCATAGTGAGATCACCCCTTTATACTTATCGTACTGTAACACCGCCCGATATTCCCAAGAGTACGTGGATGAGATACGATATACTTACGTACATGGAGTGAGGTATCACACTCAGAATGTATCGTAGACAAGTTAACGACAGCTGCTATGTTTTACGATGCCAGAACACGTCTCTAGCCCAGACCTTAAAATTTTTATTGTTAAGGTTCCAATGCGTTGTTAAGTAAATTGAGATTTATTGTATGTTGATCTTGCTTAACAATTTACCTTTCAGGTTCACCATGATGATGTATATGAAATTCCTAAAATGCAAGATAAGAATGATAAACAAACTTTCACTTTCAACTTTTTCAATGAAGAACCTAGCTACAAAGGGAAGAGAGCGTTATTTTTTTATGAAGAGAGAAAATAATTTGTGAGCAAAGAAATCAATGAACAAGAACAAAATCAATGAATCAAAAACTAAATGCAGATTTCCTAATGTTACTTTTGCAAAAAACACACAATCCTACATGCAAATGCAAGTTTTTCTTTTCAGTTTCCTTAATGTTATGAATGCAAAAAATAAACTAGGTGCACTATATCAATAATCGAAATGATTTTTACTTCTGAGAAACGAAGAATACAAGCAAAAATTTCTCTTTTGAAAGAAAAATGAGGATTTCAACAACAATTTCTCCTATCAAGGAAATGAAGATTTTACGACAATTTCCTATTTCGAAAGCAAATGATTGTTAATGTGACCATAAAAAATACTTTGAAATCAACTTGTCAATGATAAAGAAAAGCTTTTCTAAACAAACATTGAACAAATTTTCAGCCAAAGGAGGAAGAAGTATATAGAGACACCGGCCAATTGAGCATCAAACTTTTCAGAACACAGCAACAAACAAAACTGAAGCAAGTTGCAAAGTCAAATTTAAGGGAATTTGGTCCCTTTCAGGAGCCAACGCAGTCTCCAAGGGGAGACAGTGCTCTGCAACGCAGGCTTGGAAGGGAGACATTGCTTTGCAAAGCATTGTGCCCTGACTAAGGATGAGTTAGGCACAGTAGGCAAGGAATAATACTACTATTTGGCTCACTGTCTTTGCAAATTAAGGTCTGAAAAAGTATAATTTTTTTGTGAAACAGCTACTGGGTTGATAACCAAAGAAAATCAGAGACTAAAACACCTAAAACTAAGAGAAATTCTCCCCAGTTGAGTTGCCATTTTGTTGGCCTAGAATTGTAATCTACAGATAAATTACACTTCCCTAGATAGGTGTTAGTCTAGAACAACAGATGAGAGACTATACTACCATTTCTCCTAACTCAGAACAGACATACAGAGAGGATTGGAGGCTTGCTTGTTTTAGTCGCTTCCAAATGGCTCCTTCTGTCGCTTCTGCTACAGCTTCAAATTCAAGCGGTTCGTTGGCTGAATTCTTCCTGCAAGAAAGAACACTGAAAAAACAAAATATGCAATAATATAGATATCTATTCAAGCTATTTAGCTAAATCATTTAAGCATAAACTACATTCATCAACCAAGATCTTACAATATGGAAAATCAAAGTTAACATAGATGCATGTAGGGAAAAACAAGAAGAACTCTTTATTGATGATATAAGGAGAGCTTACAACCTAGTGACTGATGTCAAGTGACCTTCCAGCAAAGTTTCCAAGTCTCATCACAGCATAAATCTCTCGAGCAGTAGCTCTACAAACCAAGCTCTCAATTGAAAATTCTCCAACATTTCTCTACTCAAATTCTTCCTTCCAAACACTTAGATCTGTGTTCAATGTATAGATGAACTATAGGTTGTTTTGCAATAAATAGCTTTCCAAAAATAGGCAAAACATGTTTCCATCCATGTAGAGGTCAAACAGAAACTTGGATCTAAAGCTTGACACATGTGAACTCTTCTAGAAGGCACCGGCCAAGTGGAGATTCTGATACAATGAGAATTCTGCTCCCAATGTGACCAACGCACCTGTGAATGTCAGGAAGTTCTTTGCAGAGAAGCCTTGCATGGGGCTACCTGCATATGCAACACACTTAGGCCCCTTAGAGCCTGTGTTGGTGAGCTCTCATATGCTATACAATAAGCTTCAAACCATGGAAATTATTGCTTGATGAAAGTCTTGCTTGATTTGTCTTGTTTCTTGTCTTAAGGCATGTAGAAACTAAAATGATAGGGAATGATAGACCCTTGATCAATGGTCCTAGAGATGATGCCTAGTTAACCAGGTCATTGGGAATGGTGCCCAAATTTACCTATAACACTTTCCAAAATTTTGGAAAGACGATAATGGATTTGTTTCAGTTTTTTACCTTCGTCTTCAAGCCTCTCTTTTCTAATGTGAAGCCAAAATCTGTCACCAACTTGGAACTTGTGATATACACGATGATTGTTGTGCCTTGCTTTGTACTTGCCTTGGATATTTTCAAGTTGATCTTGGACTATTTGATGTATCAATTGGATTTGTTCTATGAACTTCTTGGCTTTTTCTATGCTGCAATGGTGATCAATAGCAACATCCTTCCCAAAAATGAAATCCAAAGGCGATCTAGGAAAGTATCCAAGACATCCCTCAAATGGTGATGTTTCTGTAGAGGAGTGTTTTTCACGGTTGTAAGCATGTTGAATGTAGTGCAAGTTTTCATCCCACAAATTAGGATGCTTGTTGCAGTATCCTCAAAGAAGATGTATGGTTGTTTGAATGACCACCTCGGTTTGACCATCTGTTTGTGGATGGAAGGTTGTACTCTTCTGCAGCTTGGTTTCCATCAAGTCTCACAAACTTGACCTAAAATTCCCAAAAAATCGATAATCTAGATCACTAACAATAGATGTGGGCAAACCAAAATGAACCCAAACATGCTGAAAGAATAAGTGAGTTGTTTATTCAGTTGTGATTTTCCTTTTACATGGAATTAGTAAACACGTCTTGCTAAACCTTTCCAGAACTATATACAAATAATCATGACCTATTTTTGAAAAAAGAAGACCCTCTGCAAAATCCATAGAAACACTCTTCCATGGACGTGAAGTTACATGAAGTGGTGTGCACAATCCTAACTTCCTATTGCTAGGCTTACTTACTGCACATAATGAAAAACCTTTATTGAAATTTGACACACTGTCAAGAATACGAGGCAAATAAAAATACCTTTGAAGATGTGCCATTGTTTTTCTTACACTGAAATGTCCAAAAATTAGAGAAGTATGTGCTTCCCTTATGACATTCACTCTCTCCCCCTTTGGAATACAAAGCTTACCCAAATGAAACAAAAATATATGATGTACAAGGTAATTTGATTCCTCTACTTGATTTCCTTGACTAAATCTTACACAAACATCTTGAAAGTAATTATCACATGCACATTGTTGAACATAACTTTCATGAAAAAAAATTATGCTTGAGTAAAGTAGCTACACTAATAATAGGCCTATAAATCATATCAGCAACCTTGTTGTAAATACCTTTCTTATAGCTGATGACCAATTGGAATTGTTGTAAGAAACCTATCCATCGAAAGTGCCTTGACTACTGCAACTTAGTTTGTTATTGCAAGTATTGCAATGGTTGGTGGTCGATGTGTATGATGTTTTCCTTTCCCATCAAATAGTATTTCCAATTTTTCACACTTTGAACCAATGCATAAAGCTCCTTCTCATAAGTAGGATAGTTAAGCACTGCACCATTGAAATTTTCTGAATGAAATGAAATGGGCTTACCATGTTACATAAGGACTATGCCCATGGCATAGTCGCTTGCATCAGCTTGAATCTCAAAGGGTTCTCTCAATTCCAGTAATAAAAGTACTGGAGCTGAATTGATCCTTTATTTCAAATCATAAAATTATTTTTGTTGCTTTCCTCCCCACTGGAATAATTTTTTCACACTATTCAATGCTTTCAAAGGAGTTGCGATAAAAGAGAAGTTATCAATAAAGTTCCTCTAATATTAGGCTACTCCCAAAAATATTCTTACCTTAATGACTGCCTTGGGTGTTGGCCAATTAAAAATGACCTCAAACTTAGAGGGGTCTATCCTCAACTCGCCTCCTCCAACAATATGCCCCAAGTAGGCCAAATAATTTTTTCCAAATTCACATTTTGACATCTTCAAAAACAATTGTTCTTTCCTTAAGACATCAAGTACTTTTCTTACATGCATGACATGTTAGTCAAGTGATTTACTCGAAATTAAGATATCATCTAAGTATAAAATGAAAAAATCATCAAAAAATGGCCTTAAAACATCATTCATCACATGCATGAAGGTAATAGGAGCATTACATAAACCAAAAGGCATAACAAGCCATTCAAACAAACCTTTCTTTGTTTTGAATGTCGTCTTCCAAATGTCTCCTTCAGCAATTATAATTTGATAGTAGCCACTCCTTAAGTCCAACTTAGTAAAATAATTTTCATATTTCAATTGATCAAGTATATCATCTATTCTAGGAAGTTGGAAATGGTTTTTTACCATGATCTTGTTCAATTCACGGAAATATACGCACATGTGCCATGTTCCATCCTTCTTTGGCACCAACACGATAGGTGACCCACATGGCGAATTACTTGGTCAGATGATCCATTTGTCCAACAACTCTTGGATTTGATTTTTTATTTCAGCACTCTCCATCACCAACATCTTATACATTCCAATGTTAGGAAGAGGAAAATCTTGCTGCAATTGTATCTCATGCTGGATTCCCCTCTTGGGAGGTAACCCCTTTGGCTCCTGAAACATATCATTACTTTGATTAACCACTTCAATTAAATAATATTTCAAAATTGGATCATAACCTTGTAATCCTTCATAATAAAAATCATTATTTGGTTTAATCATAAGAAGCACAAACTTTTTACTTGAATTCACTAGTATTTTCATTTTCCCTGCATTAACTATTGAAATATTTAGTTTCTTGCGATGAGCTCTCACAATATACTCCACAATTTTTGAACAAGTGGTACTTGTTTTCATGGCGATAGAAAATATATTTTATATCATGGAGGTAAGGACTACCCAAAAAAATTCTTGAAATATCAATCGGTACAACATTTAATTCAAATTCATTGATGAAGTTTTTTATGATTGCAAACCGAAGAATACACTTTCTTGTAACCTGTAAATTTGTGTTCTTGCATATCCAACCTAATGGATATGGTTTGTGATGAGGAATGGCTTAAATATTAAATTTCTTGACTAAGTATTTAGATATCACATTTGCTTGAGACCCACTATCAAATAGTGTGTATATTTTTGCATGTTTTGATATAACCCTCACATGAAATAAGTCAATTCTTGTTTCTTCAATTTGGAGTACTAGTGTGAAAATTTGATGAACTAGTGCTATTAATGGATTCTTTTCCCTTCATACCCATGGTTGTAATTTTAGTTTCATCACCCGAGTTAGATCCCAAATACTATTGAGTGGTTGCAGTTGTTTTTTGTTTTCCTTTATTGTTGAATTTCTTAGGCGTCATCTATGGATGATGCTTCCAATAGTGGTCTTCATCATGACCCTCTTTGTAACAATGTTTGCGTGTCATTTTATCTCCTTCATTTTTAATAGATGCATTTTTATTTCCCTTTCATTTGAAACCCTTTCCTTTCTCTCCACCCTTAAATGGATTCTTTTTACCCTCTTTTGGAATGTTTTCCCTCATTCCTCAAGGTGGGTGGCCTGCACACAAACCTCATCTAGGCTAGTGGGATTGAACATAAGGATAGTATGCCTTAGTTAGCTATGTAAACCCCCTATATACTTCAGCAATGTGTCTTGTGAATGAAAATCAACACCTAACATAAGAGCTCTTTTCCTAAATTCTTGGGTGTAATCTTGCACACTTTGGCCCTTTAGTCGTCTGAAGTTCTGCCAATTCATGATGGATTTTTCATATATGCTAGAGGGTAAGATTTTATTTTAATTGCAGCAATGAAATTAGACCAAGAGAGTGATATATTACCATGTTTTGTAATCTCATCTTGTGTATTGTATTCCCACCATACCAGTGTTGGACCCTCTAGTCTCAAGGAAGCTAGTTGTATCTGTGTATCATCATCTTGAAGATTTTGAATTCTACAATATGCCTCCAATTGACAAATCCAATTGTCCAGCTTCTCTGCATTCACTTCACCATTATACATACGTAACTCAAATTTGATATCAAATTTTAACCATGGTTCCTTACCAATTCCTTTTGAGGCATGTTGATGAGTATGTGTAAGGGTTGTAATAGTGGAAGAGGATGAAGATGAAGGTGAAGATAGTGGTGAGGATGATGGTGGAGTAGATGGTGTCTTATCACCATTTCCATTACCTCCTCCTCTTGAATAACCCTCTCCTCTTGGAGGCCTAGAGCTTTCACCCTGCAGCCTTGTGTTCCTCTCTTCATAGAGGACCTTCACCATCTCTGTCATGTCAAATAAATCCTTCCTAAAATCCTTATCATCCTATGACACGCTATCAATTCCTCCTTCATGATACATGCTTATTGAAGCTTCAATTGCAACTTGAGGTGAATCTTGTGGTGGAGATTGTGGCAATTGTTCCCTCCTTCTCCTAGCTCCAACTAGAGAACCTGCACCCACAAGCTTTTCTTCTCCTCTCTTTATCTTCAACCTTGTAAGAATTTAAACACCTAAAAAAAAAAATCCTCTTCGCACAAGTAAACCTAGTGCTCTCATACCAACTTGATTTGAATGGGAATATTAGTTTTGTTGTGCTAGGATCCAATTCAGAATTTAAAGAAAATGCTTGAGGATGATGAGGTTTATTGCAAGTTTAAATTGAGTTATTATGTGTTTTTATGTGAATTTCATGAGAAAATTAACATGAATGAAATAATGAACAACTACATATATCAGACATGAACATCACCATAAATAGTCATACATCACAATATGATGAAGGAGCTCACCCCGCCTGGACTACGTTTCCTTGCTCCAACTTCCAATGGCTTGGCCCTCTTCTATGATTCTCAAAATTGTGATTACATGTATTTACAATTATTAAAAATATTTGAAACATATTCCATCAGCTCTAGAATGCCCAAAAATTCCTGTGTAGCCTCTTTCTGCATCGAATTTGGAAAAAAATTGGAGAAGTTATGATCTCCCCAAGTTTCTCCACTAACTACTCCACAATTTTCTCTACGATCGACATCATCCTACAATTTCGCCCTTTTTCACGTTAACTAGGTGACAATTTCCCCATTTTATGCTCAAAATTATCGCCTCTTTAAAATGACCTTTAGGCGGAAGTTGTTTTTTTTAAATAATAAATCATTGATGGTTGTGGCCATCGTATAGAATAATTGTTAACATAAAATGCAGTGCTTGGGGCTAGCCTCCCGTCCGAGGTCCTGCTAGTGGTAGTGACTAGGGTTGGGGCTAGACCCTTTCCCCCTCCCTCATGCACCCGGCAGTTCAAATTTAAAATGGGTGGAGGAATATACATTGTTAATTTGAATGTGTATGGTATAACGGTAATGCTTGGTGCTAGTTGATTCCAGGTCTACAGTTCAACTCCCTGGGGATTTGCTCAACCCTTGCCAAAAAATTTTGGCCCCATGTGTTTCCACGTGGCATCCCTTGGTTGGGCCACATGTTAGCACATGGTAGGCCCAAAAATAAACCAATCAAAACTCACCAAATCGAACCTGTCATATTGTGCCACTTGGCACTCCCTAATTCGTCGGAGGAGAACACACACTTGACCAGTCAACCTGCCACATAAGCATGCCCAGTCAACTATATAGATTTCTGACTGGGTTGTCTACACATTTGTTTTAAAAAAATCGTATGTTTGAAAAAGTGGAGAGAATGCATTTCGAGGAGCATACGATGTCGGTTTTCCATAGAACAAGTTGCACCGAATTCATAATGATGAAATCTGCGCAGTCGTTCAAGTTCCACACCAATCCGACAACTTTGAATTTTGAGCATAATTTTGAGCACCTGATTAGTAATCCACTATTTTCTTTCTCTAACTATATCTTTCCATTCTTCCCATAGGAATACGACCATAACATAAACAAATGGTGAACCACATTCTCAAAATGTGTTTAGGGTTCACTATTCTAAATACATTTGGCATGCCCATAGCATGTTACATCGTGGGAACCTATGCTCCTACATATCCTCATCATCCTCTGGAGGATATTGTGCCATTTTGGCTAAATACTTGAATCCCTTATTTGAGTACTTGGAACATCATGGCGCTCCACAAACTCCTCTAGATAAGGGCATCATTCCCACCTTTAACATACCATTTCACTCCCCTCCATCACATATGCTTGGGGGAAGTATCTCATTCTTGGGGGCATGATGGCACCCTTGGCTACCTTCTCACTTTATTGTCATGAGTCCTAGCCTAGACACCAACGATCTAGTTATGGTTGATTATCCTTTCATTCCTTTGATATTTTTTCCTACCGGCCTCTCCTGCGAGCCATATACATCGCATATCATAGAAACTTGATACCATATTTTCAAGCATTCTACTCTATGTGATCCCACACTTACCACTTGGTACCCATGGTTGACTTGGTGGGAAGGTATTATCATATATCTTTTCTATTATTTCATTTCCTCTTCCCTTTTTACGTTGATTCTTCACCAGGAACCATCCCTCCATGAATCATTAACGCCACCTTTAGACAAGTAAGGCCACCTACCTGAAAGTTACAGATCTTGATTCCAACAGTAATTTTGTCTACTATGATCTCCACAAGATTTAGGGTCTTCTCCTCTTGTCCAAATTCACCACAGCTCATTTAGAAAATGAATTAAAATTGGAAGGAAAACACCCTTTTATAAGAAAAGCCCCAAATTTTCCGTTGCAAATTGCGACCAAACTGTAGCTCGATTTGACGAACCATCAACACTATTGGAAATCTCTCACTGAGAACTATAATGGGTCTTCTTATTTTTTTGGTGATTTATTCCTTCATCTAGAAGCCAATTTTTCCATTAACTACCACTTTTCTGCCATTAAAACCAAATTTCTTCATATGAGCCGCTTGTACTTTGGAACCACTTTGCCTTTGTACTTTTTTTCTCGTGTGTCGATTTTTTTCATGAGAAACCATTATTTATTCATGTTTATATGGTCCCCCTAGGCCTATCATGTGTGGTAGCATCATCGAGTCACCCTTATTCAGAGCATCTAATTTGAGTCATCATCACATTCATGGAGTTTTTCCCGAGTCCCTTCTTCTCCTGTTACCTATTCCATCCATATTTTCATCACATTCATCACGTGTTGCCCATTTTTTTCTCCAATCATATTTTCCCTCATCCCCTCTGGAATCGACTCAGTCACTTCCAGGTCCATCATGGTTTTTATGCTCTGACAAGGGAAGCCTTCCATCTTCTCTTAGTATCCCCTTCTTCCACCATCATCCCTAGCATCAATCCTTTAGTCACTTTACTATGATCCCTTGCACCTTAGTTGAGGATTCATCATTTCCTCACCTATGGTGGGCCTTGTTCTATCGACATTAGCACATTTATTCTAGAAGAACGGTCTATAGGGCGGTGTATTGTGATGAACCCTTAGCTAAACTAAGAGGGGAGGTGAATCAGGTTAGTATATTCATGGACATTTAAAACTATTTTCTTTAAACTTATTTACACCTCCATTTCATAAGCAAATTAATATATAATGAATAAAAAAACTTAATATGTGGGCAGTAATTAATAAGCATATTAAACACAATAAATCAACACATGATCATCAAGCACATGGAAAAAAGATGTAAGTGGAAACCCATAAGGGAGAAAACTATAGAAATTATACAATATTCATGTATATATTGGATTCACCATATCTAACAATATGCTAAAGTTAAATACTGAATCTCTTCTACAAATACTTTGCGGAATTAAAATCAACACAATTACCAATCACATGAAGCAAAGAAGAATAGATCAAAACCACAACACCAGATATTCCTGGGGAAAGCTTAATACTCAAAAACCCTCTATCATATATTGTATATTCCACAAGGAATCATGAAACGATTACATACAAATCTCTTATCACAATAGCTCTCAATGCATCAACTAATTATCTTACACTGTCATACAAAAATTAGCAAGTTCCTTAGCCAATTTTCTGTCTCTGGACAACTTTCCTTGCTCACGCAGTTCCTGATGAATGAAATCCTTAATCACAAATAATTTCATCTTTCCTCAACCGTGCTAATCATGGGCATCCTGTGGTGTTATAACTACACCTGGGTAGCCTGCTAATATCACAACTGATAGTCACACTTCCCTTTGACCTAGATCTCAAATGGGTCTCCACTGGATCTGACAGGCATGAAGTTAATAATAGTAAAAACATCAGTTGCATGTGAGATCACTACATGTGAATTAATTAATATTTAATTCACTTGATCTCTCGCTAGTGTATCTGCAGATATAACTAGCACAACTGAATTTAACTCACTTAACTGAGTTAAACTGATTTACAACTTGCACAAATCATGCACCACTGCACTTCCTAATCTGTTACAACTATAATCACTCAGTTGCAACTAAATTCAACCTGAATGTCCCACCAACCAACCACTCAACTCGAAATTCACTTAGCCAACTAATTTTCCACTTCAGTTAACTATTTCCAAGTGCTCATTGAGAATAGATTATTTTTTTATTGTCCAACTATTATTAAGGGATAATAATAGTCGACATGCATCTATAAATAGAACTCGCACATACATCTATAAACAGAACGTCATCCATAAATATAATTTTCTCAACCATCTATAAATAGACATCATCTATAAATATAATTTGCACATGCATATATAAATATACCTCCACCTAAAAATAGCCTATGTGGGCCATGTTGGGGTTCCAGTGTTTTGGCCAGATTGGCAGGACCAAAAGACTAGACAACATCAGAACCGCTTTGGGATCCTAGGATCTAGCCCTACTGGATCCAGAGAGGGATCTCTCCATAAAGAAAAGAATGATGTATATCTTTGAAGCTCAAAATGAGGTATTAGCCTAGGTATGAAGCACAAGGGAGTTTTTTAAATGTTTTGGTTGTTGGGTTGGAGATCATTAATTGAGAAGGTTATGTGGACTGAAGGAACAAAGTAGCAGGATGTTTCGGCAAAAGGAGATGGGTCAAGAAAGCATTAATCCATTGGGCTATGGGGTCATGAAAGGGGATTAATTGCATAACAACTATTCAAGGGTTTTCATAGGGCAAGTCATCTATACTAGAGGATATTTTAGATAGATGGTGAGATGGAACATTAAGAATGGGTGAAAGAAAGAGACCAAAGGGTAGTCTAAGATCAGGTCAGAGGTCATTTAACTCTAGGCTTGCTTTTGACATACTTCAAAGGAAACTCCCATAAAGGCACAAAGGTAGCTTAATATCAGATCAGAGGTCATTTAACTCCAGACTTGCTTCAACATACTCTAAAGAAAGACAATCCAACAGTCCTCATAACCACTTTCAGAGTAGTAGAAAACATATAAGATGAAACAGAGAGTAAGGCCAGAGATCAGAGGAGGGATTTTAACCTTCAATGCTTTTGACACTCACTCCAGGGGATCATCATAAGAAACTAACTCCAAATTCAAACATCAGTAAGCATGGTCTAGTCCATTACTATACTGGTTAAACTATGATGAATTATCTCTTAGATATGCAACTTTAGAAGAAAACATCAAAGATAAATATTACAGTGAGATTTAGGGTACTTTAAACAGTATATCCTAATCTATGCTTACTGTTCTTCATCAGATAAATATGGACAGTATGTAAAAAACATGAAAGGAAACAATGACAGTGAGAATACATCACCAATAATATAGATCAGGATCCTATGATTTTGCTTGATTAATTGATGTGCAAAACCGGTCACATACTTTGTGCTCAGTAGCCTTTTACAATACAGACTTCTCTTCCCAGCCTACTAAATTACAAACTACTCAACTACTTCCCCCAATAATAGTTCTAACAATCGAATGAATCCCTATCAACCAAAAACAACAACCCTTTACAATGAATTTTCGATGAATACTTATGGGTGAATGAGGGAATGAATTAGTATAAGAGACAGTTGGCCCAATTAAATGAAGGACTGAATGTTTCTTGGCCTCTGGGAGGCTTGATGGGTAAGAAATTTCATGCTCCATGCTTCATTAAATGGTCCTTTTCTTGTACTTGTACTCTGACTATCTGTTTTTGTCTTTTGAAATAAGCAAGGGGGATAGAAATCTGCAGGTTCCCATACTTTCATAACTGATGCTTCTACCCTTTGAGGCTTAATGTACGAGAATATTAACCTTTGGGACTATTTTTATCTTTATCATAACTCTACTGACAGTTAGAAATAACTATTCAGTTGTATTTAGGCAAATATCCTCTGTTCTGGCAGTGACTAGGCCTTCTTTGTTTTCTGTGAGGCTGCAGGTGTCTTTTGGTGGCTGGAGAGGGGTCAATTTGCCTCTAGTGTGGCGGTGGAGGCATTATTGAACTGATAGCTTTTTGTCTTTTCCTATAACACTTTTTATTTCACTTTTAGATCTGTGTTTTAGGCCTAATTAGGCCTCTGGATCATTTCAAGGTCTTCAAGTTGTGTTTCATCCTTTAATCATTGGATTATGTTCTTAATCTTCAATAAGAGGCCTTAATCCTTTTATTCTCTTCACTAATACACTTTAAAACTTCCTATATGACCTGTCTGCGAATACACAGGTTTTAATGGTGCAGTAGGGTTTTAACACTGCTTCGTCAATAGAATATGCTTTAAAAATCCTTTTTGAGCATATCTCCCTGCATTTTGGCTCTAAAAAGGCTCTCTGTGCTCCTAGATCACCATGACAATGACTGTGGAGATAGAATGCATTTACCACTCTGTAAACCTGCAAAAAACCCAATAAACACGTTATAAAATCCAAGAGGAGTGAAGGAAGGAAGGTTGCAGAGGCCTGTGGAGGATGAAGAGCAGGGGAGAAATGGTGAATGCAGTGAAAAAATGGCGAAAAACTATGTCGGGAGATGAAATGGTGGTCTGGTGAAGGTGTGGTTTGGGGGAGAACCTGGACCGTAAGATTAGATCTAACAGTGGAAATTCTATGGTCCAGATTACGCGATAGGGTCACTGGAAGGATAAGTGAAGAAATCAGTGAATGGGGCGAGGTTTTTTTGTGACCGTCCAATTAGACTAAGGGACGGTGGAGATTGGCAGATGAGGTCCTTTGGAGGTGGGCGGAAAAAAGAAAGGATGAGGTGAAGTTAAATCCTAGCCATCGGATTATTTTTATGGATGGCGGAGATGAATCCTAAAGTCTTAGCACAGAGGACGGAAAGGTGGTAAATGGAAAACAACAGGTGGTATTTGTGTGGCGCTGGAGGTGGGAAATGGTTTTCTCCAAATTCACGCGATACCATACAGCACGCGCCACGTGTCCAAGCAATACCACCTATATCGCGTGGCTTTTTAAAATTAACTTTCAGACCATAAATCTACGTGATATGTCTGTGAATCGTCGGATGTGGGGCGGTGAGATCCGATGGCAGAGATGATGCGCGAAGGGGGAAAGGTATGAGAGCAAAGACGGGCCATTGGGCTCATTGTGGGCCATCAGATATGTACTTTGGATGACTATGATTGCATCTCAGGGCAGAGTTAAACAAACAGGGAAATGGAAAGGGGAAATGTCTGATTGTGTGTGGGTTGTCGATCTGTGGAGATCAACGGCCCTCCTTGACCTAGACCATCAACCGTCGAAGGTAAAACAAAACAAAGGTGAAAGGAGATTTTTTGTGGTTTTAAAAAAAAAAATTAACGCTCGGACCTCTGTGCCTAAGCTACATGGAGAGGGCGGCTAGGGAGAACAAGCCCTCAGGGGCCTTAACTTTTAATGAAGCAGAAAAAGGTGCTTTAGGCCTTTTTAAAAGGTTTTTTGTGATTTTTTTAGTGGAGGATAGCCTTTTAAGTGCTCGGTTTCAGATTTATGCTTATATGAGGATGAGGCTGTAGAATATAAGCCCTCAGGGGCTTGACCCTGTTATAGTATACAATAGGGTATTTTAGGCCAATTTTGATGCTTTTCAAGGCTATAAGAAAGGTTTTGGTAGAGAAGAAAAGGGGTTTTTAAACTAGATAGAGGGAGCTATAAGGTTTAAATAGGGTTTTAGGATGACATGGAGGGATTTTGAAGGAATTTTTGTGGAATTTGAAAAGGGGAAAAGTGATGAAAAATGGGGGTTTTGTGAGGATGATATAGGGCAAATGGAGGCCTTTTCACAACAGTCTTCTTCACAAACAGTCAATATTTTTAAATGGAAATAGCAGTGAATATTATTCAAGGAGCAGAGGGCACATAGAGGCTTCAAGGATGAAATATTTTCAAGGGAAATGTCTCTCTTGAAGGCTCAGAAGAATATTTAGCCACCTGTTTGCTTGTCAAAAATTTATAGGTGGCTAACAGTGGCTCCACATGGGGATGGCATCTTCTTGAAGGTGTCAAGAATCTCAGAAAATGATCTTTGGAAGTAGGCAAGATGCCTAGCACTTGACACATCTTTTTCTTTTCTTGGATCAGCTGCCACAATCATGAAGACATCATATTAGCAGCAAACATTTTCCCACACAAATACCTACCCATCCTACTGTCCTAGAATTTTCTCTTCAAGGTGCATTTATACTTGCAGACCTTTTACATCATCAACTTTTTATAAAAAGGAAAATAAACCTATTCTACTGCTACCCTTATTACTCCATGAGACCAGATTAAGCAGTTGGCCTCATAGCTTCTCTACCTAAAATAATATCTGCTAGGATTAAACTGTCTAGCATATTTCTTTCTCTATATTCTAAAATAGAAATTGAAACACAAAAAAACTAGGATTAGACTGTCTGGTCTGTTTTCGGTCTGTAGCATAAAGACAAGTTGTATGTGGACTGAAATTTGTAGAAATCAAAAACAAAATTGGAGGGTTTCAGATTTGAAAATCGCTAGCATTCTTCACTCTTTTTTGACTCAGATTTTGAGCTTGTTAGAGTCACTGTTCCTCTTCAATTCAGCTCTGGTTTTGAGTTTGCTAGAGATGATTCTTCTTTTCTCTGCTGGTTCAAGTTTTGAGCATATTCGAACCTTTCCTTTCAAGGCAAAACTCAACAACTAACTAAATGCTCTTATACTAAGCTTTATTGATATTTCTTACCTACCCTACTCTAACTTGAAATATTTACATGTCTAGCTCATAAACACTCTTTTCCAATACATCCAGTTAATCAAATGGTCCCATGGCTGGTCTTTTCTGCTCAATTCTTTGAGCATGCTAGATAGGCAGGGCCACTGCCATTCTCTTTGTTTCTTAATAGTAGCTTTTAACGTATTTCTTGTTCTTTGCAAAAAGCTGCTCATGATTACCTTTGACCCTTCTTCAAATGTATGCAGGAAATTAGAATAAGGATCTTGAAATGATACCTGGTTGTGAGTGTTAGACAAATAGGCTTCAACCAGGACTACTTCCTCTTCCACTCGACCAAGAAAAAGACTCTTTTGAGAAAGAAAATCTTCCTCATCTTCATCGTCTGAAATGGAGGACTCATCATATACTTTAGCTTTGTCCTCTTATAGCCCTGAGACATTCTGATCTGGTGAGCTAAATTCTATGAAAGGATTAGTGCATTCTTGAGCAGGGGTTTGTTCCATTGCTTCCTCTTTTTCAAGAGAAGGCTCCTTGTTTTCAGCTTGCTCAAAAATTTCTGCATTATCTTCCTCCTGTCCCTGTGAGATGAAAGGCTGTTGATCTTCAATCATATGGAAACTATCACTGATGATTAGAGATGTAATAGAGTGAAAATCCAATGAACCTTCATCTATTACAAGACTTTCATAACTTTCCCCATTGGTATCATAAATAACCTGACTTAGTTCATTACTATCTTTAAGTTGATGGAACTGATTTTCCTCCCGCAAATTTGCTATTGATGGCTCTACAAGATCAACTTCTGTTTGGAGAACATCATCATCAGATAGATCAAAAATAGGAAAATCATGATTGTAAGTAATGCTACCAATCAAACATACTGGATTATCAGCAGGTCTTTCTTCATTTTGATTCACATGGGGGCTTTTTGGATCTGTATAATCAAGCTCAGTAGATGAATGAGCAAGAATATGTGTTCTACAAAATACCTCAGAGGTTGGCTGTCTATTGATGATCTAATCTATTTCTTCTTCTGTCAAAGGGGAGGATGTTTTTGTGCTTCTTTGAGCAGAAGTGCAACAGCTCTCTTTTTCTTGTATTGGCTAGTTTGGAGGCTGGATGTCTTCTTAAGCCTCTTCTAGGGTATCTTCGCTTGTGCTAGCAGGGGAACCTTGAGGATTTGTGGATGTTTCGTGATCTCTTTCTGCTTCGAACAACTCTTCATGATCATGATGATGTTCAGTTAGCATACAGGGCTCATGAGTTGTTTCCTCTATATGATCAGGATGCCACTCTTCTAGTGGAATCTGAGATGATTTATCATCTAGAGGGGGAGCCTCTATGGGTGCTAGTTCTTATTCCACCTCAGACTCTGCATCTTCTAAATGGTTTCTTGTTTCTTCAAAGTAACACCCCCTATTATCCTTTGCCATTAGGTCATGATATTCTCTGATCTCGTAGTGCAGGACATACGTAGACAATCAGGCATTTCTTGATCACTTTCCTCTTCAACTTCTATATATTCTTGAGCATCATACATGTCTAGCTCATAATCTAGATCTTGAGTTTTTTCTTGCTCTAGAAGAAATATCGGCTACTCTAAATAATCAGCATTTGTATTTAAATTAGCCTCATACATCTTCATTACTACTTCACCAAATCTGTTCACCAGCTTTATAATTTTATCCTCTAAAGCATTTATCTTGGCTTCTTGATCCATACTTGGATCCATGTTTGTACAAAGAGGTCATTGTATCTTCTCAACCAGTTTATGGTCTTCTACCAGTGGAGTCATTTGGTCTTTTGAGAGTTATAGAGTGTGGAGTCGCCAGGTGGATGAATTTGAATGTTTGAGACAAGGTGATGTCCACCATCAGCACTTAATACCCATCTAACCAGAGATCTTGGGTCTTCTGAGTGCCTAAGGGTGTCTAAGATAAAACACACTCAGTTCCCCAGTGGAGTTTCCATTATGTTGGGGTTCCAGTGTTTTGGCCAGATTGGCAAGACCAAAAGACTAGACAACATCAGAACCACTTAGGGATCCTAGGATCTAGCCCTCCTGGATCCGGAGAGGGATCTCTCCATAAAGCAAAGAATGATGTATCTCTTTGAATCTAAAAATGATGTATCTCTTTGAATCTAAAAATGAGGTATTAGGCTAGGTATGAAGCACAAGGGAGTTTTTTAAATGGTTTGGTTGTTGGGTTGGAGATCATTAACTGAGAAGGTTATGTGGAATGAAGGAACAAAGTAGCAGGATGTTTCGGCAAAAGGAGATGGGTCAAGAAAGTGTTAAGCCATTGGGCTATGGGGTCATGAAAGGGGATTACTTGCATAATAAATATTCAAGGGTTTTCATAGGGCTATTCATCTATACTAGAGGATCTTTTAAATAGATGTTGAGATGGAACATTAAGAACGGGTGAAAGAAAGAGACTAAAGGGCAGTCTAAGATCAGGTCAGAGGTCATTTAACTCCACGCCTGCTTTTGACATACTTCAAAGGAAACTCCCATAAAGGCACAAAGGTAGCTTAAGATCAGATCAGAGGTCATTTAACTCCAGACCATCTTCAACATACTCTAAAGAAAGACAATCCAGCAGTCCTCATAACCACTTTCAGAGTAGTAGGAAACGTATAAGATGAAACAGAGAGTAAGGCCTAAGATCAAAGGAGGGCTTTTAACCTTCAACGCTTTTGACACTCACTCCAGGGGATCATCATAAGAAAATAACTCCAAATTCAGACATCAGTAAGCATGGTCCAGTCCATTACTATACTGGTTAAACTATGATGAATTAGCTCTTAGATATGCAACTTTAGCAGAAAACATCAAAGATAAAGATTATAGTGAGATTTAGGGTACTTTAAACAATATATCCTAATCTATGCTTTTTGTTCTTCATCGGAGAAATATGAACTGTATGTAAAAAACATGAATGGAAATAATTACAGTGAGAATACATCACCAATAAGATAGACCAGGATCCTGTGAATCTGCTTGATTAATTGATGTGCAAAACTAGTCACATACTTTGAGCTCAGTGGCCTTTTACAATACAGACATCTCTTCCCAACCTACTAAATTACAAACTACTCAACTAATTCCCCCAATAACAGTTCTAAAAATTGAATGAATCCCTATCAACCAACAAAAACAACCCTTTACAATGAATTTTCGATGAATACTTCTAGGTGAATGAGGGAATGAAATAGTAGAAGAGACAGCTGGCCCAATTATATGAAGGACTTAATGTTTCTTGGCCTCTGGGAGTCTTGATGGGTAAGAAATGTCATGCTCCATGCTTCATTTAATGGTCCTTTTCTTGTACTTGTACTCTGACTGTCTGTTTTTGTCTTTTGAAATAAGCAAGGGGGATAGAAATCTGCAGGTTCCCATACTTTCATAATTGTTGCTTCTACCCTTTGAGGCTTAATGTACGAGAACATTAACCTTTGGTACTGCTTTTATCTTTATCATAACTCTGTTGACAGTTAGAAATAACTATTCAGCTATCTTTAGGCAAATATCCTATGTTCTGGCAGTGACTAGGCCTTCTTTGTTTTCTTTGAGGCTGCAGGTGTCTTTTGGTGGCTGGAGAGGGGTCAATTTTCCTCTGATGTGGCGGTGGAGGCATTCTTGAACTGATAGCTTTTTGTCTTTTCCTAAAACACTTTTTATTTCACTTTTAGTTCTGTGTTTTAGGCCTAATTAGGCCTCTGGATCATTTCAAGGTCTTCGAGTTGTGTTCCATACTTTAATCACTGGATTATGTTCTTAATCTTCAATAACAGGCTTTAATCCTTTGATTATCTTCACTAATACACTTTAAAACTTCCTGTCTGACCTGTCTGTGAATACACAGGTTTTAATGGTACAGTAGGGTTTTAACACTGCTTCGTCAATAGAATATGCTTTAAAAATCCTTTCTCACCATATATCCCTGCGTTTTGGCTCTGAAAAGGCTCTCTGCACTCCTAGATCACCATGACAGTGACTGTGGAGACAGAATGCATTTACCACTCTGTAAACCTGCAAAAAACCCAATAAACACGTTATAAAATCCAAGGCGAGTGAAGGGAGGAAGGTTGCAGAGGCCTGTGGAGGATGAAGAGCAGGGGTGAAATGATGAATGCAGTGAAAAAATGGCGAAAAACTGTGTCGGGAGGTGAAATGGTGGTCTGATGAAGGTTTGGTTTGGGGGAGAACCTGGACCATAAGATTAGATCTAATAGTGGCAAATCTACAGTCTAGATTACGCGATAGGGTCAATGGAAGGATAAGTGAAGAAATCAATGAATGGGGCGAGGTTGTTTTGTGACCGTCCGATTAGACTAAGGGACAGTGGAGATCGATGGATGAGGTCCTTTGGAGGGTGGGCAGAAAAATGAAAGGATGAGGTGAAGTTAAATCCTGGCCGTCGGATGATTTTGATAGATGGCGGAGATGAATCCTGAAGTCTTAGCACGGAGGACGGAAAGGTGGTAAATGCAAAACAGTCGGCGGTATTCACGCGACACTAGAGGTGGGAAATGGTTTTTTCCAAATTCACGCGATACCATATAGCGTGCACCACATGTCCAAGCAATAACACCTATATCGCGCGGCTTGTGAACATTAACCTTTGGACCATAAATCTACGTGATATGTCTGTGAACCGTCGGATGTGGGGCTGTGAGATCTGACGGCGGAGATGATGCACGATGGGGGAAAGGTACAACAGCGGAGGTAGGCCATCGGGCTCGTTGTGGGCCATCAGATCTATACTTTGGATGGCTATGATTGCATCTCAGGGTTGAGTTAAACAAACGGGGAAATGGAAAGGGGAAACTCTAGATTGTGTGTGGGTCGTCGATCTGTGGAGATCGATGGTCTTCCTTGACCTAGACCATCAACCGTCGGGGGTAAAAAAAAAAAAGGTGAAAGGTTCTTTGTTGTGGTTTTCTAAAATTTTTTAGTGCTCGGACCTCTATGCCTAGGCTACATGGAGAGGGTGGCTAGGGAGAACAAGCCCTGAGGGGCTTAACTTTTAATGAAGAATAAAAAGGTGCTTTAGGCCTTTTTAAAATGTTTTTTGTGATTTTTTTAGTGGAGGATAGCCTTTAAGTGCCCGGTTTCGGATTTATGGTTATATGAGGCCGGGGCTACAGAATATAATCCCTCAGGGGCTTGACCCTGTTATAGTATAGAATAGGGTATTTTAGGCCAATTTGATGCTTTTCAAGGCTATAAGAAAGGTTTTGGTAGAGGAGAAAAGGGGTTTTTAAACAAAATAAAGGGAGCTATAAGGTTTAAACAACATTTTAGGATGACATGGAGGGATTTGGAGGGAATTTTTGTGGAATTTGAAAAGGGGGAAAGTGATGAAAAATGGGGGTTTTGTGAGGATGATATAGGGCAAATGGAGGCCTTTTCACAACAATTTTCTTCACAAACAGTCGAGATTTTTAACTGGAAACAATAGTGAAGATTCTTCAAGGAGAAGAAGGCACATAGAGGCTTCAAGGATGAAATATTTTCAAGGGAAATGTTTTTCTTGAAGGCTCAGAAGAATATTTAGCCACCTGTTTGCTTGTCAAAAATTTACAGGTGGCTAACAGGCCCCACCTAGTGTAGGTGATTAATTTCATTAGGATCAAGGATGTTGTTTCCGAATACCAATTTCACTTTTTCTTGTTTCAACCTTCGACAAAAACCACATCTTATTATTGTTGTGATGCAAAGGCAAGCTCCAACTCCCTCTCACCACTTATTTTATATAGGCTCCAACCTGCAGGAGGCTACTACCTCAATTTCTGCAAGCTACAACTTCCAGGAAGCTCCAACACCCATATATTTTCTGCAAGCTACAACCCACAGGAGGCTCCTACCTCAAATAGCTACAACTGGCCATTTTTCAAGCTCCAACATCAAATGGAAGCACCAACTCCGATGTATTTTCTGCAAGCTACAACCCACAGGAGGCTCCTACCTCAACCAACTACAGCTGGCCATCTATCAAGCTACAACTTGATATGGAAGCACCAACTCTCTCACTCTACAATAAAATCATATGTTGATTTACCTGGATATCAGCTATGTTTTACTCCTTCTTTACTGCTTCCCTTTCAGCCTTCATGTCTGCTTTATATCAGCTCTGGATGTGCACATCATCTCTATTTTCTCACTCTCACTATTCCACTCTCTAACCTCACTATGCACATTACAATAACATCATTTATAGAGACAAATTCATGGATATTTGCATTATATATGGGAATATGAAGTGAATAGGCATGACTCTTTTCCTTCCACCCACTCATTTCCTCACTTATCATATTCATAATGTTACAACAATATATACATTTATTTCAGTATCAAATGGAGTTTTTCTTTGCCTGGGAGACTTGCCTTTGCATCACAAACAATATAAAATATATCAATAAATTTGCATTCATACAAAATATTTCAACTCAACCCTTTCATCTTCTTAGCATTGTTGTGAACTTTTCCTCTTTTGCTTGGTGTGTATTTGTCTTCTCTGTTTTTTTGTTATATTTAAACTGCACTGCAGCATTACTATCTTAGCCCAACTTGACCCAGCTGGCACGTTTCCAATAATTTCATTTTAACTATCTTTTGCCCGACTTTGCCTATTCTGCTTTTCCCGTAGTTTTCATCCTTTTGATTAATAAATTTCCACAATACATTTACTCTATAGTCGGGTCACTTGCCTGCATATCCTCCTCTGCATTCAGACTTTCGTTTATAGCTACAACGTTCAACCTTTTTCATGCACTGTCAGGTCTCTCTACCGGAGTCCATTTTCCAAGCGTTCAGGCCTTTTCTTTGTAACCCGATTCGACCTCTGCTTCCAACGTTTTCTTCATAAAAAAAGCACAAAGACATTAAACATGGACATGAAATATTTTAATACTTACCTCTGAATGATATCACTTCTGACTGTCTATCGCATTTCAGTGTTCCATATATTTCTCGTTACAATATCCTTTTCCTCTTATGCAATTTAACACTGGAAATGCTTTAGATCTGGATTTGAAATCCTTTGGAGTTCACCTTTGAAACTGCAACGCATCCATGCCTCTTTATCATACTTCACAAGTTTTAGCTCATTGTTATCCATTGTGCTCTATTCCATCCGAACTCCCGATCTTCGATATGCGAAGGGGTCCCACTAGTCTTATTGCAATTTTCCATCACAGTTTCCTCATTGCAAATTCTTATCACCTTTTCACTTCGATCTTTGGTTATAACCTCTTGCAACATGCGATTTGTGATAAAAGGTTTGGGTCCCACCGGGGTGCCATGTCACTACCACATCACCTGCCACATCGTTTGCCATGTCACTTTCCACATCATCAATATGTATTTGTGCTTTGTGGGGTCAAGTCCACGTCATTTTCCACATCAGCAGCCATGTCAGTTGCCATGTCAGCTACCACATCATCTCCTGAACTTCGCAACTTTACGAATTTCGCAATATTTATGATTTTTCAATTTTGAAAATCAGCCCGAAAACCTTATCTCATGTCGCACCTTTTAGAATTTACCATAATGGTTTTTACTTATTTTCTGCAGTATGTGATATACTTCGCATCGTAGCTTAAAACAATTTAACTTGTTATTGCTTAATACGTAAATATAAAATTCACCTATTGCGATTTGCGATGTCTCCAAACATTGTTCTGTACATAAATTTTCACGACTTGACCCTGATCTATGCACTGTTATGAATGTCAATAATCACGACTCTACGCTTGAGCTACACATTGTTCTGAACGTAAAATAAGCTTAACTCTGCCCTTGACCTGTGCATTATTCTAAACGTAAAATAAGCATGACTCGGCACTTGATCTATGCATTGTTCTGAACGTAAAATAGCACGACTTGACCAGCTCTTCACAACTGTTATTCATTGCTGCATCTTTTAATTACTCTACTTAGTCACGTTCATGACTTTTCCCACTCGTGCACGACTTGGACCACCTTGTTGCCTTAACTCTTTTGTTACCTTAACTGCCTTAGATGCCTTTTCTCCTTTGATTCTAATGTTTCTCCTCTCTGCTCCTTTGCCTTTGCTAATGGTTTAATGTTGCTCCTTGCCTCTCTTCTATGCTTTCTCACTACATCATTGTCTGATCTTCTCCTTTGCCTTATTGATAATTCTGGTGTTGATCCATTCTGCTCCTTTGCCATCAATGACAATATTTCCAACATATTATGGTTACATATTCCATTATTTTTCTGTGCCTCAGGTCAAGCAAAGGAAATCATCATTCCCTTTGACTTGATTGTTTCTTATATGCTCGACCTCAACTCATTATCGCATGATTTAGATTTGTATACTTGATGGTCCAATGATCCAGCTGATTATACCAGTGATTCCTAGGTGTGTGTGAGATGTTTCAGACCTCATGAGAGGGTGGCCCTTCAGGTAGCCCTCCACATTCTCGGATGACCTCAGATTATGCTACAACCTCAAATCTAGGTTTTTGCAATATTTATTCTCATTGTTTATTGCAGATCTAAAGGGGTTTACAGCCATTTCTGTTGTAAGGGCTATATGTCATCCATATATTAAGTAAGGTCTTTTTGGTACACATGCTGAAATATTTTACACTAACTTTTGCTAAGGATGAAATTCTTTCCAACTTTAGCTATGTCATCGAACCATTATGTCATTTTTTCTAATGATGCTTGTTTTAGCACATAGAAATTGTCTTTCGCAGCATGTGTTATCACCAAAAAATTGATTATCTAGCAATTCTTAACTAGATGGATCGAAGTACACCATGTTAGACCAATTTTACCATAGTAAAATTTGTTTCACTATAAGAAATAATTTAATAAACCATATTTTATTAAGTTATTTCTGGTTAAACCAAAGCATTGAGGACAACCAAGAACCCATCCCATTGAGGGGGACTGGTAACATTTACTTGTTTCCTTCACCAGGTGTTACATAATATAAAAAATTATTCTTTAAACTTGTCCTGTCTATTCGTTATTTGGAGTTATTTTGCATCAATTGTTATTTATTTTTTACGTTTAACTACTTTTATTTCATAGATATGGGTTTTTGCAGAATTTATTCTCATTGTCAATTGTAGATCTAAAGGTGTTTACAACCATTTATATTGTTAGGGATATATGTCATCCATATCTTAATTAAGTTCTTTTTGGTACACTTGCCTAAATATTTTACGCTAACAAATGTCGACTCTGTTAGTGTTTTAATTACAAATTTTCATCAATAAATGGCGACTCCATTGTTGTAATTCAGATTCCTGGGTGACCATCAGCTTCAGTCATCAGGGTTTTTCTTCAGCTATTTGCAGTCTCTTGATGTTTCTTTTTAACTTTTTTTCCCTAATTCAGTCTAAATTCTAAATTCTGGATGTTTTCTAATGTTTTCCACAAGTAACAGGTACCACTACGACTGGTACCTATTACCTCCAGAAAACACCAGAAAACATCTGGAATTTACAATTTTACTGAATTAGGGAAAAAAAGTTAAAAAACAACATTAAGAGATTGAAAACAGTTGAAGAAAAACCTTGATCGAAAGGGGGTTTTGCAATATTTATTCTCATTTTCTATTGCATATCTAAAGGGGTTTACAACCATTTCTGTTGTTAGGGATATATGTCATCCATAACTTAAGTAAGGTATTTTTGGTACAATTGCTGAAATATTTTCCACTAACATTGGCTAAGGATGAAATTCTTTCCAACTTGAGCTTCTTCTGTGTGTTGTTGACTAATACCTATAACCTGGAAACTGACATGGAAACATTGGTTAGTGTCGAATACATCATCCCACTTGATTTTTTATGCATTTCCATTTGGTCAATTAGATGGATTTTCTTTGCCTCAAATGAAAATACATGTTCTTGATATTTTATTGGTGTCCTTGAAGCTACCACTTTTTCCTCAAGGAATGCAATCTGCATTTTTCCTTGCTCAGTGTCCAAGGCTAAAGTAGCCTGTGTTGTGATGTTGTTGCCTGTTTCGAGAACTGTTTATACGTTGAGGCTTTAAGCACCTCATTCCTTTTCTTGATTGCCTTATAGATTGCAAAAATATTAGGCTCAGCAGTGTCTTGAGCCATATCAGTTGTTTGTGAAGTTTCTGGAGGATCTTTAGATGTTGATGAAGAAGGGGAGCCTATGAAGATATCATCCTCTATTATAGACACATGGGTGCATGTCATAATAATAGTTTCATGTTCTTTGCTCCCTGGATGAAACACTAGTGCAGGATTGGCTTTCTGCTTCTTCTTATAGATTAGGAACTCCTTGGATCCAAATTCTCTAACTGGGAATTATTCTCTTATCCTTTTCTCTTGATTTTCCTTAGGATTAGGAGTCTGAGAGATTGTTTTGGAAATGACTTGTTCTTCAGCCTCCTGTAGTGTGTTCTCCTCCCATTGAGTTTGGTTAATGTACTGCTATAGTTCTAGACGAGGAGTGTGTATGTAGGGTGTTGTATTTTGCTCCACTCTCAACTTTGAAATCAAACCGAAAGGATCATAGGACCATGTGAAGCTCAGTTCATTTTATTTAACAAAAAATCAACTCCTTTACCAGTTGTTCTAGTATTGTAGACAAAAGTTCCAACTTGTGCTTTAATATTAAATTGTGCCTTCTTCTTGGCAACCAAAAAATGCATGTCATCCATATGGATCATTTGCCTAATGTAGTCTAATGAGAAAAGTCTCATAGGTAGAAACTTTGGCATCTTATAGGGTGGAAATTCACACCCATAGACCCTAATATCTATGTATTTTTGGCATAAATACCAGTCACCTGTCTTTACCTGATCACTTAGATGCAAACATTTCTGAATATCTATCCCTATCCTGGGATCCAACTCACTATTTAGGAGGCAAGCCATTGTGTATAAGAATTTTTCAACATATTCTGAGAAAGAGAATTTTGTGGAGTTCCTTCTCACCAATGATTTCCATTGTATCATTGATTGAGAATTAACCTGTTCATCCATCTTTTGTGAAGTGAAAGGAAAATTTTCCACATGATGGTAGATGAAAAAATAAACTAACACTACAAAATATTTGAAATCTCCCTCTATGGGAAACTTAAAAAAATAATCATGCATGGCCTATGCAATAAAATAAATGTAATTAAAAATTATAGGCTTTTCTTCAGTGGTAAAAATGCAGAGGAAGCCAACAATGGCTTCGTCAACCCACTGGTTTGAGTGGTAACCGAGGATATAGTAAATGCTGTTGATGATTTTATTAGTTACTTTTGGAAACATTGAAGAAGACTATGGAGGGTTTGATTTAGACAGTTGGGCATCTTCATGGAGAAATATCTTGAAGATCTTAGGTCTTTGTGGGAAATTCAAATTTTTGTACAGCTCTATGATAAAGTCTATAAATAATTGCTTGGAAGACTCTGAATTATTTTCATGCAACATCTGTGAAATAGCCTCAGCTGTAATTGTGAGTAGAACTTCACCATTGTGGCTTAATATGGCTCTTTGGGATGGAACATAACTGTTTTGACACCAGGAAATAAGTTCAGGGAACAGATATGTTTGTGGAAATGTGAACTGTTGTAGGGAAGATTCCCATATGCCAAATTCATCTTGTTGTTCTACGAATTTTTGTTCCAACCAACTGTGAATTTCGAACAAGTAAAATTCACAGTTGGTGTCTGCAATTTTATATTGAAGGTCGACAAGGGGAAAATTGTCCACTTCTATGGGAGGGGGCAACATAGGGTTCTCTTCAGTATTCTTGCCCTTTTTTTAGGGGATTTACCCTTTGGAGCCATTATCAAAATAGTAGATCAAACAAAGGGACCAAAAATGGTGAAATTACCTGGACCAAGGAGTCTCTGATGGATGTGGAGGTAGGGTCACTAATCGAATTACGATAGCGGAGCAGATGTGTGGTGATTTATTATATTACGATAGCAGAACATATTACTAGTTCCTATAATCACTTGGAAACCTGTACAAATTAGCTGGTGATGGAAAAAAAATAAAGGGAATGAATTTTAAAGTTTGTCTATGTTAAATAGATAAAAATTTAATTTACAATTACAGGTTTAACATTAGGAGGGGAGCGGGTATGTTGCGCAAGAGTGGGAGTAATTTATGGTTGGTAACGATTTGATGATGGAGCAGGGGAGTTCCATGTGGCAGTGTTTGATTGGGAGTGAGTTGAATGGTGTGGAGAATCAAATGGGATAGGAATATGTGGGAGTGGGGTCCACAAGGGTGAGTTGGTAGACGATGAGTGGAGGAGATAGGCTGAGGTGGGAGGATTCATGGTGGAGTCATGTAGGTATCGTGGCACATGGATGCTGGTGGATGAGCTGCATGATCAACGTCAGGAGAAATTTCGAAGAGGGAGTGGGTTGAGATTAGGGAAATGGGGGGAGGGGGTGCAAAACTATGTGAAGATGACACGTTAGCAAGTGGGTCCGCACTTTTCGAAACCCCCCCCCCCCCCCCCACCCTCCCCCCCACAAGAAAAGCATAATGGAGCTCGAGGGGGCCTGAAATCACTCCCCCACCGTTGATCGAGGCGGGGGATGATCACAACCGTTCATTTTAATCCTATGCTTTAAACCTTGCTTAACATTTCATGTTATTTCCTTTATTACATGTGCTTAAAAGAGTAAGTAAGCATAAACATTATCATAATTAACACTAAATGAGTTTAAAAAAACCTATTTACCTATTCATGCTACATTTTGACTAGAATAGAATTTTTTTATATATTTTCTATCTGTTAACCATGTTTAAATGATGTGATTAAATTATTTACTAATCCTAACCTATTTTATTTTTATTCTAATCATGATTACACAGTGTTATACTAGACTAATTATTTCTATTTATCATATCTACAATGTGGCATTTTAGCTAGCAGCACATTATTCAAAATTTATAGTATTAACTGATGCATTTTATTTCCTGAGTGCCATTTAGGCTTGCTCACTCCTACATATTTACACATTATTTTTGGGGTTTCTTGATATTTCTTTTTTATTTTGTTTTATTCTATTTTTCTTTTTTTCTCATATATATATTTTTATACCCTCTTTTCATTTTTTTAGTGTGTGTATATATATATATATATATATATATATATATATATATATATATATATATATATATATTCTTTCTGTTTTGTAAATCATTTGCAGAATACAATATTATTTACAATTTCATCAACAGAAAGAGAATATCCAATCATCAATTGAACCTATGAATCATAGGACCCTCATAGTGGCTCCAAATAGGGATGAAATTCTCCTGGTGAGGTGTCAAGAAAATCATAGATCAGTAGTCTTATCCATTGGGCCAATTGTTGAAATCTCCCAACTGAACTATCTCATCTGTGCATTATTCATACCTTTGGTAATACATCACTAGAAGCTTAGGGCCTTCTCTGTGGGCTTCAACTTCTACTGAAAATCACCTGCACTCTTGCAATATAAAAATAAAATGATATTGTATAATATGAATATTTTTTTCTAATTGGGCAGGAAGTAATTATTTAATTGTCTTCCATTTACAGGTCCACTTGACAACTCATCTCCATTCAAACTTGTTAACCAGAATGCATTGTGGCCCCTAAAGGCTGCAATTTTAAAAGGCCCTTTACATAAGTTGTCAAATTTACCATGTTTTCCCTTATCATAATTTATGGAATCCCATTTCAAAACAAGATCATTGATTTGAAAGTCATATGCTTTAATCCTTCTATCATAAATTCTTTTGATCTTTTCTTGAATGACTTGAGTTTTATGCTATACTTCCTCCCTTCACTGTTATAACTAAATAGTTTGGTTTACCCTTTTTTGCATGTCATCAGTCTCCACCTGTGTTTCTTGCAGTAGTTTGAGCACTGGAATTCCCAAAGAAGTTGTGAAAAATGCATCTGTTCCATACACTATCTGGAATGGTGACATTCCAATGGACTTCTTGGTAGTAACTCGATCAGCCCATAGTGCATTGATTAATTTTGTGTGCCATGAATTCTTATTCTCCTGTAGTAAATTTTTGATAATATTCACCAAAATTTTACTAGAGGACTCAGCTAACCCATTACCCTGAGGGTATTAAGCAATAGAGTGAACCAACTTAATCTGATGTTTGTTACAAAAATATATAATTTTCTTGGACTTGAAAGTAGCAGCATTGTCAGTTATAATTTTATAGGGGCATCCAAACCTAGACAGTATATTTCCTTCCAGATATTTAATGATAACATAATCAGTGGCTTGTCTAGTGGGTATGACTTCTATCCATTTTGTAAAGTAGTTTTTCGGTGCTAAAATCCATTTGTGTTTTCCTAAGGAGCTAGGGTGAATTTCACCAATTAATTTTAAACCCCATTGTTGAAAAGGAAATTATACTGAAATTGCATTTAAGGGTAAAGGTAATAGCTTTCTTTTACCTTCAAATATTTGGCATTTATGAAAATAGGTGACCTTTTTATGCATATCAGAAAACAGAGTTGGACAGTAAAAATTGGCTCTAAGGATTTTGTTTTCCGTTGATTTCTAGTATAAATGGCCACCACAATCACCTCGATGGAATTCCTTCAAGACCCTATCGGTTTCATATTTCAGCAAAAAATTTAGTAATATCCCTCTAGCATCTTTCCAATACAAATTATTATCAAGAATACAAAATATCATACATTTCATTTTAAGGAACCTTGCTTTCATTTTTGTTAAACTAGGAGGAGCATATAATTTTTTTAAGACAAAAATTATGTCTACATACCACATTGATGTGCTGAAAGATTTTGGGATCGGTCGAGTCGCCTGCTCTTCCTGTTCATCCAATTTTGCAATAAAATTGATTTCCAACACATTACAATTATACTATGCCATGATTTTTTCTAACCCTTGTCCTTTGATAAGCTTTCTTGGTCTGATTTAAATGTCATATTCCAAAATGACGGAAATCCATTTTCCCCTTTTGCCATCTAGATCTGTTTTAATTAGAATTTCTTTAACCACTGCACTTGGGAAAAAAGAAATGATGTATGAATGTAAAATGTAAACCCTGACATATTTAATGCTTTAACTAATGAAAATTCCTATTTTTCCATGATATTTTCCTTCATTGATGCATCTCTCAATGGTCTTCTAAAAAAGGCAATTGGTAGTTCATGACCTTCAGCATTCTTCTGCAACAAAACAACTGTTATTGTATGATCAAATGCAAAAGAGAATATCATGAAATCTTTTGTAAAAATGGGAATTATTAGAATTGGTGTAGTTGTTAATGCCTTCTTGACTTTAGCGAAAGAATCCTTTGCATCGTTATGACATTTGATTGCAGTATCTTTCTTTAGCATGTCAAAATTTTCTTTTAAAATTTCAACCAAATGTGGTATAAAGGTCCGAAGGAAGTTTACTTTTCCAATAAAGGATTGGACTTCTTTTTTATTCCTAGGGGGATCTATTTTCAATATTTCTTCCACTCTACCGGGGTTAATTATTATTCCATATTTTGAGATAATGCGCCCTAGTAGTTTACCTTCTTGTAAACCAAATAGTGTTTTCTTAGGGTTGATATGGATATGTTACACAACATTTTGTCACTATCCCTGCAATCCCCAACTCGCACATTGGAGGGTCATTTCTCTGACCAATAAGCAGTGTCATGCTTTTCAACTACCATCCTTGCTTCCCTTTTGATGAAATAAACATTCTTCTTGTTGACATTTCCCTAAGAAGAGCTGTCAAAATCCCTATTTTTTCCTTGGCACGAGTAGCCCGTTACTCCCTCGTGCCGACCAAGAAATTTAACATTGAGCCCATGCCACTTGGCACTCGGTGCTAGTTAGACACCCGAGCCAAGCTATTTATGGAATGTTTTTTAAAAATATAGGTGGAGGTTCCATTCCAACCACCTCATAGATGAGTCATTGGGAGTGGTTGAACTGAAACAACCACGGACTCCTTCATTTAGTTAGTAGTTTCCACCTCCCTTGGAACTCTCCTAAAGAATAGGACTCCCTCCCACCTTTGTAGGGATCCCAACCTCATCCCTTTACTCTATATAAGAAACTATCTCTTTAATTAGAAGCTAGTTGAACTGTTGAATAGCTGAACTAGGAGAATTATACTATAGTTAAACTACTAGAGAAGATAGAGTAAGAAATATTATGTTGAGAGAGCTCGAGTCAATGACTTCTAAGAGAGCTTGAGTCTGAATTCACTGACCAACATTTGAGACACGCTTCGTTTGAACCCCGCTGGAGGAGACTGCGATGTCAAAGCAACGATTGTACTCTTCCTTCTACTCATTGATATACATTGTTGTCGACATATGTTGTCGCTCCTAGAGACAGCCTAGAGTTGCCATAGACCAGTGCCTAGGACATCTTATCATATCAAGGAGCATATAATAAAGCTTGGGTTTCAATTCAAAGGCTCTCTTGCTATCACTTGTAATCAAGGAAATTAATTTAAATGGGACTAGAACTTATAGAAACTGCCACATGGAAAGTAATGTTGCAGAGACAAGATGCAAAGCTCCAATACAAAAGCATCAGAAAATTAAGAGACAATTTATTGTAAAGAGGGCCGATTCAAGTAATATGCCATAGAAATCAAATATCAGAAAGTGAATGCGGTGAAAGAAACGTTAAGAAGATACTAGTCAACATTGGGCTGATACCCAGATACACAACAGAACCATATATGGGCTTATCAATCTAAGAATCCATACATGACAATGGCATTTTAAAAGCACCCTCCCAAAGAAACTAATATAGTATAAAGATGGTTGAGATGAATATGGAATAGTATATCATGCATGAGCCATATTTAAAGCACTTGAATGATTAAAGTATGGGCATCAACTAGGATGAATCCTTACCAAACCAGTGAGCCACTCGCATTCCAAAACATGATACAAGAAAGTGGATGGAATGAAATGTTATATTAAACACATAAGAGTAAGTTACATACTTTGAAATACCAAAGACCTGAATCCTCTAAGACAGATAAAACTCCTCCTCACTGAGACCCTATGCGCTCTGAGCCTTCATACAAAAGCAATTACAGGATGTATACCACAAGCCTTTCACTGCACAATTTTCTGATAAAATTCTGGAACCTGTTAGCCTCCTATATCAATAGGTTTCATCTTTCATGATTGTCTTGATGAAAGTGTGGAATATGTTCAAACCTTCTTACTTGAGCAAAGGTGTTCCATATTCTTAAAAAAAAAAAAAACCAAAAAATCAAAAAATTTAAAAAATGTAAAGAGGGTATACCCTAAAAGAAAGATCAAAGGGTAAAAAGAATAAAAATGGTCAAAAAGAGAAAGAAATGAACCCCAAGCAAAAAGAAAGGCCAAGGAAAGTGTGCAAGTCTAAATGCCACTACTTTTTTCATCTGTTGTAATAAAACAATTGTGTGCAGCTGGTGAACTTTTGCCACAATTCATGAATAAGTCAAACTGTTTAAACTTGGCTTAGTCATATTTCAATTTCATGTTATAGATTAGAGAATAAAAATCTAGCCAAACAGTTTAATCTTGGCAGATAAGTAGTTAGGTAGAGTGAATAAAAGGTGCTCAACAGTTTAATCTGAGCCCTTAGATGTAATAAGGGTAGAATTAGATAGATTTGCCTTGTAAAAAAAAAAGAAAAAGATTGAAAAGGGTTTGCAAGTCTAAATGCACCCTAATAAAGAAGACAAAATGGTAGTGTTAAGTGGATAGGGTAGGTAGATGGTGCTACAAAGTGTTATCTGATGAATGGTGCTGCTACATGTTGGTTGATCCTTTACTCTCATCACAAGTACTAAAGCAAGAAATACACTGGAAAATCACAGCAAGCAAAGTCAAATTCATTAACCTCCCTCATCATTTTTTCCCCTCAAGAGTTTTACTAATTTCCCCAAAAAGTACTAAGGTAATTTGAGATCAAAGGGGCTCAAGGCATTTCCTTGACTTCTGGAGGGACCGGACCCTCGGCCTAATGATCAAAAGACCTAAGCACTTGAAATAATCCATCATTGATTATCTTCCATTTTTAACTTTTTCCTAAGTAAAATCCTATTTTACTTAGGAAAACTGATGCAACATTCCACAAAATTCCTCAAAACAACTTGTTATTCTAAGTTTAAGTGTTGAAGATAAAATGTGCAATTTACTTCATAAATTTTCACTTTCTTAGATGTACAAAGGTGTTTTGATTTTCTTTGTCCTTTATCATATTAACATTTAACTTTATTATATTAATTCCCTAGTGAAATCCCTTTTCCTATGTATTTAACTCCCTTTTCTAATAAATATCCCCAAAACCCTCTTATTATAATGTTTTACCAAAGTATATATAGTCCCGCACATTTAAAATAAATACCCCGCTTTATAAAGCCCTTTGGTAAAAACTATAGCCTTATATATACATTCCGCCCCTATGATGAATTGATTATATTAATTTATTCATCGTATAATAAAAAATATACAAAAACCTTTAGACATGCGACAAGTGTGTTTAATATCAAAACATATTAATAAACTCCGCGGAAGTTTATGCCACCGTGTTCTGTCCACGTGCCATTCCACATGGCCAAACTCCGCCACGATCCATTTCATAAATTCACGGGGTTAATTAGTCATTTGGACTAATTAACAACCATTCCCGCCTATTAACTTCTCCCCGGGGTGATTAGATTACACGTTAAAACCTTTTTAAACCCCGACGGGCCCACCTTTGAAGCCGCACAAGTTCCCATCCTTTTTCAGCTGTCAGATCATCCCTCCGTTGATCAACGGTCCCGATCAATCCCGCTGCCCATCCCGTGTGAGTTATTTAGCCAGCGGGGAGTGGGCGGTTTTTGACTATTCAGCATTCCACGTGGCAAGCGTCCTGTGGAATCGCTGCCATCGCGATTTTTACCGCCCTCGTCCATAAGCGGTGCGGGCTTACCGCTTACCGCTTACCGCATACCGCCGGTCCCACTTCCTTACGTCACCCCGTACGCCCTAATGACGTCATCACCTCAAAAACGACAAAAACCCTTTTGACTTGTTTTTAAGCCATTTTTCGCGTTTTTTCAGTCATTTTTTGTTTCCGAAAGAGACTAAGCTCCCGCTGCAATTTTCAAATTTCACTGCAAATACACCAAATTACTCAGAAATTCCGCTGCGCCAGTATTGAAGAACGTCCCCGCCATTGTTCATTACCTGTTGAAGAACCAGTTTCCATTAAAAAACAGGTATTTATCATTCCGCGCCCCGACTGCAAGTTAAGCTTAGTTTCCCGTGTTTTTTCTCTGAAAAAGTGGTCAAAAGTCCTCTCTGAGTCCTCATTGAAGATTTAAAACCTGTGAATTTGCTTCCCAAACCTGCAATTTGTTCCAATTTCTTCTTTTGTCAGATATCCCGTCCGGTCTGCAAGAAAAACTGAAACCTCCATTTTGAATCCACAAGAACCAAAATGGAGGCCCCAACTGCTCTAAATGTCACTCCTTTGAATGCTCCTCACCGAGATTTAGACTACTTGCCTCTCATAGATGAAGATTTCCAAATAAAAAGATTGGAGAAATTGGTTGAGGCTTTGCAAAAAGATCATTCACTGGAAAAGCCTCTGAACGAAATAAATGATAGACAACATCATTAACTTAATAAGAGATATTTGGCCTTCCATCCAAGCTATTTTTGAGCAGAATGAGTTAGTCAAGATAGCTCAAGAGGAAATAAATAAATCTAGACATGAATTAAGAGGCAAGCCAGAGCTGGCCCAGCAGCTCATTCAGTTTTTGAATTCCAGAACAAAACAACAGCTAGCATTGTTAGGAATTGATGATAGAACAGGTGTAGTTTTGGAAGCAAAGAGGATTTTCACCAAGAGAACTTTCATGCAAAATCTAGAAAGAAAGTGTACTGATATTTTGGTCGACATCAACGTTTTCAGAGAAAAGTTTCAAGCTCTGCTGGACAGTGATTTGCCAAGTCCCATGCTCACTGAGGATCAAATAGTAGACTTAGAAACCTATGAAAAAATAATCCAAGCTCATGCTAAAAATACAGCGATAGGTTCTACTAATATAGGTTCTACTAGCTCATCAGAACCTGTAATACCAACCGGGAAAAGTATTTATGAAAAAGTGAGGAATCTATTTCATCTGGAGCATGAATTAAAATATCTATTTCCAAACGAGCCCACTTTTTATAAACTTACTGAAGCCGATGAAACTTTAAGGAAGCTCAGAAGAACAATGATACCAGATGATCAGTGGTGGAAAGAAATGCTGGAAATTTTGTAAAAAATGTTGTCAGGATAAAAGTTTATCTTTAATATTGAGTAAATGGTAAAAAATAGAAATGCAGATGAAAGAGTATCAGATGAAAGGTCAAAGAGTATCCGTGAGAAGAAAGAGTATTCAACAAGTCAAAGGAATACGTAAAGGACAGCACAGAGCCCTATTTTGAGCACTTATCCTTAGCATGTCCATGAAGAAAGGAACAGCACATCAGCTGTTATTCATTATTCTATTTACGAGACCATGTGTCTTTTGTTTGTTTGTAAATATGCTTTAAATCAGCCTGAATTATTGGCTATGATAGAGTAAGATTGTTAGGATTATTTTTGTATAAATAAGCCCTCAAAGAGAGTTTTGAAGTGTGGATTCTATTACTCTGCTGTAACATTGAGGTTTTCGGAATAAAAAGCTTTTGGACAAATTTACTTGTGGCTTACTGGATGACGTTTTGAAGCACTGGACTTGTTGCAGGATTCATGTGTTGGACTTCAGTTCAATAAGTTTTCCAACCCTTGTGTTTGAAATTTATATTAGTTTGTGCTATCATCATATCCGTTTTCTGAATAGTTTACATAAAGGATTGAAACAGAATTTGCTTAATTGTACTCTATTTTCAAATGTGATTATTCTTGATGTTTTCTTCTGGATTAGTTATAAGCATGAATTCTTAATTGCTCATGTTTTGCTGATTTAAACATTGTTGATTACTGTAACAAAGAATCCTTCATTGCTCTTTGCTTGTAGTCATTTCTCTTCTTTCTATTGAAATTGGTGAAAGATTCTTAACTGCCTTTCATCCCTTCAAGACCATCCATCCACTTTAAATTTTAAGGATTGTTCTCTGTCTAGCTATCTTGCCCTGTAATACCATCTTGTGTTCAGAAAAGAAATCCAGTAAAGCCATCCTTAGACTCCATAGCCCAATGGACTGAAAGCCCTCAACCTTGCCCTGAGTTTGTGGATTCCACCATTTTCCCAAAACAAACTTTGCATCTATAACTAGCCTAAAATCATTCAAAAACAAAGATAAATCATAAAGAGAGAGCCCTCTCTGGATGCAGATTGGCTAGATTCTGCATCTGAAGGTTGGTTTGTGGTTACCTCGGGTATAATTTCCTCTTACACAACTTCTACGAAAACCTGAGTGATAACATAGTGGCGACTCCACTGGGGAACTGAATCATTTTATTGATACTATTGTTTGATTTATAATCTACAGACAGAGTCTGAAAATCAGCCAGGAAGCCTTTGAAATTGCTTTTGCTATGCAATTGCAAAAGTAAATAAATGTTGTTTCAGTCTATCTCTGATTTAGCTTATAAGTTGAAATCTTAGTTTCAAAATTTTCAATCAGATTCTCTAGTTTAAACAGATCTTTGAGGAAATATTAATCACATATCATTATTTCTTAAAGAATTTGTAGAAGTTGTATTTATTTTTCAATTAAAACCCAAAATCCAAAAACACATATTCTAAGAAAACTGGCTTCAGAAAGGATTCGACATACTAGGTCAAACCCTGACCCCAATCCACCACCAATATTTGAAAATTCAAATCTGATCCCTAGGATTCTTAGAAGACAAGGAAGTCAAGAAAGTTCTGAAAGAGGAAGTCAGGAAAGTACAGGTAGTTCTAGACCACTCTCTAGATCTGCATCTTGTCCTGTGAAAATTATTTATATTGATGACATTCCTTTTGATGCACAATTTGAAACATCTTTGTTTGTAAATTTTTCTGAGACTGAATTATCTAGGTTGATTCCAGATCCTTGGTTCATTGAAGAATTGCAATATAGATTTGTTTCGCATCATCTTGACAGAGAATTTCATAACTCCATTCAATCTGAGCAAGCCTTTGAAGAAAGCTCAAACATTTCTGTAATAACTGAAGCATCTCCGAACTCAGCCACTTTTCAAGCACCTGTCAGACCTCCATCTCCACCTACTAGACCGGCTACTCTTGTTACTCCACTTTATCTTCCAATGGCCAATCGATATGCCCCTTTAATATTACCAGCCAACCCTCCGGCTTTACCACCAGACTACCAAAGTAAGATCACACCTTTTGACGGATCAGGCACCTACACAGCTCAACAACACACCAAAAGGATGACAGATTACTTTGAGTTTTATGAGATTGATACTGATGATATCCGTATGAGAATTTTTGTACAAAGTCTTACTGGAGAAGTTAGAACTTGGTTTAGGGCTCTCACCCCGAACAGTATTGCTGACCTAGAAGCTTTGTACAGGGCATTTTTGAACAGATGGGAGAAAAAGAAAGATCCTCTCCAGATCTTATCAGAATTTGAAAAATTAAGAAGAAGACCAAATGAAACCGTACCAGATTACATCATTAGATTTAATGAATCATATCATGCAGTTCCTCTGAATCTAAGACCCCCACCTAATAACGTGTTGGTCAAATTCCCAGACGGTTTTGACTCTGAAATAGCTTATTCTCTTAGGGAAAGAGCTCCACAAACACTAGAGGAAATGCAGAGCATAGTGGTGAGCGTAGAAGCAAATCTGATAGAAAAAAGAGCCAGAGAAAGAGCAGAGAGAAGAATGCCTATGAAGGAAGAACCTTCAGCTTTTGAAAAGAAGCTGGATGTAATCATTAAAGGTATGGAAAGATTAGGTGATAGAGTGGAAACCATTGAAAGAAAGTCTGCTACTGATAACGAGAATGTTGCAAGAAACCCAAACTTTAGGAGGAATCTGAACCAAAATATTGGAAAGAATGTCCCTGATCAAAACATTAGACCACCTTTCCAAGAAAACTTTGTTGAAGGATCGACCTCAGAAGGACCTACAGAAGATGTAGAAATAAACAATGTCAATGAGGACAAAGATGAATCAGAAATCTTCCTATCTCAGGATGATCAAGAGAATCATATCCTTGAAACATTCCACACTCATTCAGGTGAGACTTTTGATTTCAAAGAAGGCTATGACACAGCAATTTACGAGGTTCATAAGCAGTACAACTTGAGAAGTAGACGGATAGATGTACCAGAGAAAAATAAACAGAAAACCACAAAACAAAATGTCAAAGGAAAACAAAACATTCCCCCTGTACAAAATACTTCCCCTGTACAAAACATTCCCCAAATACAAGTTTTGCCTAGGATAACTCCTAGTTTTTCAAATCCAATAATTGAAGATGTCTCTGACAACCAACCAATCGACAAACAGCAATCCAATACATCTCCTCATGTAGGAACTGTAGAAGAAACAGCAGAAGTTAGTCCTGAAACATCTTCAAAGCAAAACTTCATTCATGAAAAAGAGAAAAACATTGAAGATCCAGTAAACAGAGAAAATCCAACTGTGCAAAACACTAAAGCTCCAACAGAAAAACCCTTTAATCTAGAAGCTGAAATAGGCAAACTCAAGATAGCTGTTCCTTTATCAGAATTGGCTAAACATGATGTCTATAGGAATCAGATTTCCAAGTCTTTAAACATTAACATTACTGGATTAGATGATTCAGTAAATATTCTTGATGATCAACCCAAACTTCTTTTTGGCCCGGAGGTTAATGGCAAACCAGAAAGTGGAGGAACTCCTCCATTTTATGTAAGCCTGAATGTTCACGACAAGATACTCCATAATGCAATGCTTGATTCTGGAGCATCTCACAATTTGATGCCAAAAGCAGTAATGGAAAGATTGAATCTAGATATTGCCAGATCGTACAAAGATTTGTTTTCATTTGATTCCAGTCAGGTAAAATGTTTAGGTTTAATTAAAGATCTGTGTGTCACTTTGGTTCAATACCCTGCTAAGTCTGTTTTAATGGACATAGTAGTTGCTGATATTCCACCTAAATATGGTATGTTATTATCTAGGTCTTGGGGTGCTAAACTTGGAGGATCTATTCAATTAGACATGTCTTATGCAACTATTTCAGTATTTGGTCAGCCTAAAAGATTATATAGAGAAACTTTGATGAAGTACTTAGTAAGTAGCCATGAGAAGCCTGAAAACTTCCCTGTTTATTCTGTACATTCTGACATGGATTCTTTTATTTTATACAATGCTGAGTCAGATCTTCCTACTGAAATAGAAGCTCCTGAAATGGAAATCATAAACAAAACCACTATTAAAATTGAAGAAATCTCTGAAAACAAAGAAACACCAGATGACCAAGAAAAACCTGAAAAAACTAAACAACTAGCTCTTGTCAGAAAATCTGTTAAAACAATTGATGAAGATTATGAACATGAAATTCTATGGCATTTAGAGTTTGATGGCTCAATAAACAGACTAGGTGCAGGAGCTGGAATTTGGTTACACAATGTAGAGAACAATCATGCAGAGGGTCATGCTTATAGGTTAAATTTCAAATGCACTAACAACATGGCAGAGTATGAAGCTCTTTTATTGGGGCTTAAACATGTCAAGAAGTTAGGGGGCATTAGGGTATCAATCATAGGTGACTATGAACTAATCATCCAACAGATTAAAGGAGAATGTGCAACAAAGGACATGAGACTGAAACAATACCGAGAGACAGTTGTAGAGATTCTCAACACATTTCTACAAGCCCAACTTGCCAAGATTCCCAGGAAACAAAACTTGCATGCTCACGGTTTAGCAATGTTTGCTAGTACATGTAAGTTGCCTTTTGATCCTAATCATCAGTTTTCAGCTGAGATAAGACACAGGCCTGCAATACCCGACAATGTTTTGAATTGGCAAGTATTTGTGAATAACCATCAAATCAATAGTTTTTTGACACTTCAGAATGAGTTCTCTAACTGTAATATAGATGAAGACATGACTGTTGATAAATTTGATCAAGAAAAAGAACAAAAAATGGAAATTTCAAGAGAAAATGCAATTCATATGCTGCATCCAACCACATTCACTGAAAAAGACATGCAAAATTTGAAACAAATGGAATTTGGTGAGATCATAGATGAGACAGAAATCATCAATTTAAAAGATAATCAATTACCCAAAGGATTAACACCTTTGGAAGATCTATTCGACTCAAATGATATTCCATTCAGACCTACAATGGAACCTGTTAAAGCCGATATGGAGGAATGCAACTTAGGAACACCAGAACATCCAAAAATTGTTAAGTTGTCTAAATCTCTTCCAAAAGATCAGAAGGTAAAATATGTTGAACTATTAAAAGAATTCCAGGATGTCTTTGCCTGGAGTTATGAAGACCTCAAATCTTATGATACATCCATCATTCAACATACTATACCTTTGAAACCAGACCAGAAACCTTTCAAACAAAAGCTTAGGAGAATTAATCATGTTTTATTACCCTCAATTGAAAAAGAAATCAAAAGAATGTTTGAAGCAGGGATAATAGCTCCTATCAGATTTTCAGAATGGGTTTCTAACCTGGTACCAACAAGAAAAAAAACAGGAGAAATCAGACTGTGTGTCGATTTAAGGAATTTGAATAAATTTTCTTTAAAAGACAACTATCCTCTGCCGAAAATGGATCACATTCTGCAAAGGGTAGTGGGATCTTCGAGAATATCACTACTGGATGGATTTTCAGGGTACAACCAGATTCTGGTTCATCCTGATGATCAGGATAAAACAGCATTTACCACACCATGGGGTACGTTTAAATATGTCAAAATGCCATTTGGGCTTAAGAATGCAGGAGCTACATTTCAAAGAGAAATGGATATTGCTTTTGCTAAAGAGATACATGATTTTCTGGTTATTTACTTAGATGATTTGACTGTTTTCTCTAAAACAGATCAAGAACATTTAGATCACCTAAGGCAAGTATTTATAAAGTGCAGGAAATATGGAATTTCTTTAAACTTTAAGAATTCATTGTTTGGTTTGGAAGAAGGAAAGCTTTTAGGACATATCATTTCTAAAGATGGCATTAGGATTGATCCTGAAAGAATTCAAGCAATTTTGCAAATACCCCACCCCAGAAACATAAAAGAATTGCAAGCATTTATAGGAAAAATCAACTTCTTGAGAAGGTTTATTTCTAGTCTAGCAGAGTTACTTAGATTACTAACTAACATGTTGAGGAAAGATTCAAGCATTGACTGGACTGTAGAAGCCAAACAATCATTCAAGGAAATTAAAATGGCTTTAACAAGGACACCAGTTCTGACCAGTCCTAAATTTGATAGAGACTTTATTATTTTTTCATTTGCTTCTGAACATACTGTTGCAGCTGTTTTACTTCAAAAAGATGACCAAGGGTGTGAAAAGCCAATAGCATTTTTTAGTAAAGCACTGAGGGATGCACCTCTAAAGTACAATATTATGGAAAAACTGGCTTTTTCATTGGTAAAAGCAATCAAAGATTTTAGAGTTTACATATTATATTCTCATGTGATAGCATATGTGCCCAATGCAGTAGTTAAAGATATTTTGACTCAAGATGGCATTGAAGGTAAACGAGGTAAGTGGATAGCTACCATTTTGGAATATGATATTGAAATCAAGCCAACCAAACTGATAAAAGGCCAAGGCTTAGCACAACTTATGACAGAAACCAATTGCCAAGCCTTAGATATCAATGAACTGGATAACGAGCAGGAGATGGCGACTCCTCAGATCAGTCACGCTTTCTTAGATTCACCCTGGTATACTGATATAATTCATGTTTTATTAAACCTGCAAGCTCCTCCAGGGTTGTCCAGAACCAAGCAAAGATTTTTAAAAATGACATCTTTAAAATATTGTATTTTAGATAGCACTTTATTTTGGAAAAATCATGAAGGAATTTTGTTGAATTGTCTCTTAAAAGATGAAGCTGATAAAGTGCTTAATGAATTTCATGCAGGGGATTGTGGAGGACATCTCTACTGGAAATCTACTGCAGACAAGATCTTAAGGGCTGGTTTTTACTGGCCAACATTATTTTCTGATGTAAATAAATTTGTTACAAGTTGTCACAAATGTCAAATATTTGAGGGTAAAAGAAAGTTGTTACCTCTGCCTTTAAAACCAGTATCCACAGAAAGACCCTTTCAACAATGGGGATTAGATTTTATTGGAGAGATTCACCCCCCTTCTTCAGGGCAACATAGATGGATTTTAACTGCTACAAACTATTTCACCAAATGGATTGAAGCCATCCCATGTAGACAGTCCAATGATTCTGTAATCATAGGGTTTCTTGAAACCAACATACTTTCAAGATTTGGATGTCCAGAAAAGATTATAACAGACAATGCTGCTGCATTTAAATCAAAGAAAATTATTAATTTCTGCCATAAATATCATATTACTTTAGGCCATTCAACAACCTATTACCCCCAGGGTAATGGACTAGCAGAATCCTCCAATAAGAGTTTAATCAATATCATTAAGAAATTGTTGGAGGAAAATAAAAAGAACTGGCATAAAAAACTGACCTATGCGTTATGGGCAGACAGACTTACAGCCAAGAAATCCATTGGGACTAGTCCATATGAGTTAGTTTATGGTCTAGAAGCAAGATTCCCATCATCGTTAGGAATCCCTGTGATGAAATTACTTCAAGAGGCTCAAGTGGAGCCAAATGACATTCAAAGAAGAATTAATCAGACAATCCACCTGCAACAAACCAGAGAAGAGGTATACCAAAGATCACAAGTTTTACAGGAAAAGCTAAAGAAAATGTTTGATAAAAGGACTAAAGCAGAGGATTTTCAATTAGGAGACAAGGTCCTAAGATGGGATTCTAGAAGAGGAGAAAAAGGGAAACATGGGAAGTTTGATTTCTTGTGGAAAGGACCTTATATCATTCATGCCTTGCAGGGAAACAATACTTATTTTTTGAAGGACTTGGACAATTCAGGAGTTGAAGAAGGACCAGTCAATGGTCGAATGCTTAAGCATTATTTTGATCCAATTTACTAGAATGTTTAAATGTTTCTAACTTGTACATAATATACTGTTAGCTTGTTTTATTTTTGTTACTGCAGTTTGGATTGGATGGTGACTTTTTGGAATTGAAGCCCGAAGTGAAGGCCCTAAGTTCCAAAAGCTTCACTATCATATGTAAAATAAAGCTATCAGAAGAAGGAAGGTTTCATACTTTCAGTTTGAAGACATTCTGAGGCATCTGACCTGCTGTTCTTGACTTTCCACAAGGAAAAGCCATCCCCAAGTGGAGCCAGTGTTAGCCTCCTATATCAATAGGTTTCATATTTCATGATTGTCTTGATGAAAGTGTGGAATATGTTCAAACCTTCTTACTTGAGCAAAGGTGTTCCATATTCTTAAAAAAAAAAAAAACCAAAAAATAAAAAAATTTAAAAAATGTAAAGAGGGTATACCCTAAAAGAAAGATCAAAGGGTAAAAAGAATAAAAATGGTCAAAAAGAGAAAGAAATGAACCCCAAGCAAAAAGAAAGGCCAAGGAAAGTGTGCAAGTCTAAATGCCACTACTTTTTTCATCTGTTGTAATAAAACAATTGTGTGCAGCTTGTGAACTTTTGCCACAATTCATGAATAAGTCAAACTGTTTAAACTTGGCTTAGTCATATTTCAATTTCATGTTATAGATTAGAGAATAAAAATCTAGCCAAAAAGTTTAATCTTGGCAGATAAGTAGTTAGGTAGAGTGAATAAAAGGTGCTCAACAGTTTAATCTGAGCCCTTGGATGTAATAAGGGTAGAATTAGATAGATTTGCCTTGTAAAAAAAAAAGAAAAAGATTGAAAAGGGTTTGCAAGTCTAAATGCACCCTAATAAAGAAGACAAAATGGTAGTGTTAAGTGGATAGGGTAGGTAGATGATGCTACAAAGTGTTATCTGATGAATGGTGCTACATGTTGGTTGATCCTTTACTCTCATCACAAGTACTAAAGCAAGAAATACACTGGAAAATCACAGCAAGCAAAGTCAAAATCATTAACCTCCCTCATCATTTTCCCCCTCAAGAGTTTTACTAATTTCCCCCAAAAAGTACTAAGGTAATTGGAGATCAAAGGGGCTCAAGGCATTTCCTTGACTTCTGGAGGGACCGGACCCTCGGCCTAATGATCAAAAAAAAAAGACCTGAGCACTTCAAATAATTCATCATTGTTATCTTCTATCTTTAACTTTTCCTAAGTAAAATCCTATTTTACTTAGGAAACTGATGCAACATTCCACAAAAGTCCTCAAAACAACTTGTTATTCTAAGTTTAAGTGTTGAAGATAAAATGTGCAATTTACTTCATAAGTTTTCACTTTCTTAGATGTACAAAGGTGTTTTGATTTTCCTTGTCCTTTATCATATTAACATTTAACTTTATTAAATTAATTCCCTAGTGAAATCCATTTTCCTATGTATATAACTCCCTTTTCTAATAAATATCCCCAAAACCCTCTTATTATAATGTTTTACCAAAGTATATATAGTCCCGCACATTTAAAATAAATACCCCGCTTTATAAAGCCCTTTGGTAAAAACTATAGCCTTATATATACATTCCGCCCCTATGATGAATTGATTATATTAATTTATTCATCGTATAATAAAAAATATACAAAAAACCTTTGGACATGCGACAAGTGTGTTTAATATCAAAACATATTAATAAACTCCGCGGAAGTTTATGCCACCGTGTTCTGTCCACGTGGCATTCCACATGGCCAAACTCCGCCACGATCCATTTCATAAATTCACGGGGTTAATTAGTCATTTGGACTAATTAACAACCATTGCCGCCTATTAACCTTTCCCCGGGGTGATTAGATTACACGTTAAAACCTTTTTAAACCCCGACGGGCCCACCTTTGAAGTCGCACAAGTTCCCATCCCTTTCAGCCGTCGGATCATTTGTCCGTTGATCAACGGCGATCATCAATCTCGCTGCCCATCCCTTGCCAGCGTGTTAACCAGCGGGGGATGGGCGGTTTTTGAAAAGTCAGCATTCCACGTGGCAAGCGTCCTGTGGAATCGCTGCCATCGCGTCTTTTACCGCCCTCGTCCAAAAGCGGTGCGGGCTTACCGCTTACCGCTTACCGCATACCGCCAATCCCACTCCCTTACGTCACCCCGTACGCCAAAATGACGTCATCACCTCGAAAACGACAAAAACCCTTTTGACTTGTAAATAAGCCATTTTTCGCGTTTTTTCAGTTATTTTTAGTTTCCGAAAGAGACTAAGCTCCCGCTGCAATTTTCAAAATTTCACTGCAAATACACCAAATTACTCCGAAATTCCGCTGCGCCAGTATTGAAGAACGTCCCCGCCATTGTTCATTACCTGTTGAAGAACCAGTTTCCATTAAAAAACAGGTATTTATCATTCCGCGCCCTGACTGCAAGTTAAGCTTAGTTTCCTGTGTTTTTTCTCTGAAAAAGTGGTCAAAAGTCCTCTCTGAGTCCTCATTGAAGATTTAAAACCTGTGAATTTGCTTCCCAAACCTGCAATTTGTTCCAATTTCCTCTTTTGTCAGATATCCCGTTCCGGTCTGCAAGAAAAACTGAAACCTCCATTTTGAATCCACAAGAACCAAAATGGAGGCCCCAACTGCTCTAAATGTCACTCCTTTGAATGCTCCTCACCGAGATTTAGACTACTTGCCTCTCATAGATGAAGATTTCCAAATAAAAAGATTGGAGAAATTGGTTGAGGCTTTGCAAAAAGATCTTTCACTGGAAAAGCCTCTGAACGAAATAAATGATATTCTTTGGGACAACATCATCAACTTAATAAGAGATATTTGGCCTTCCATCCAAGCTATTTTTGAGCAGAATGAGTTAGTCAAGATAGCTCAAGAGGAAATAAATAAAACTAGACATGAATTAAGAGGCAAGCCAGAGCTGGCCCAGCAGCTCATTCAGTTTTTGAATTCCAGAACAAAACAACAGCTAGCAGTGTTAGGAATTGATGACAGAACAGGTGTAGTTTTGGAAGCAAAGAGGATTTTCACCAAGAGAACTTTCATGCAAAATCTAGAAAGAAAGTGTACTGATATTTTGGTCGACATCAACGTTTTCAGAGAAAAGTTTCAAGCTCTGCTGGACAGTGATTTGCCAAGTCCCATGCTCACTGAGGATCAAATAGTAGACTTAGAAACCTATGAAAAAATAATCCAAGCTCATGCTAAAAATACAGCGATAGGTTCTACTAATATAGGTTCTACTAGCTCATCAGAACCTGTAATACCAACCGGGAAAAGTATTTATGAAAAAGTGAGGAATCTATTTCATCTGGAGCATGAATTAAAATATCTATTTCCGAACGAGCCCACTTTTTATAAACTTACTGAAGCCGATGAAAATTTAAGGAAGCTCAGAAGAACAATGATACTAGATGACCAGTGGTGGAAAGAAATGCTGGAAATTTTGTAAAAAATGTTGTCAGGATAAAAGTTTATCTTTACTATTGAGTAAATGGTAAAAAACAGAAATGCAGATGAAAGAGTATCAGATGAAAGGTCAAAGAGTATCCGCGAGAAGAAAGAGTATTCAACAAGTCAAAGGAATACGCAAAGGACAGCACAGAGCCCTATTTTGAGCACTTATCCTTAGCACGTCCATGAAGAAAGGAACAGCACATCAGCCGTTATTCATTATTCTCTTTACGAGACCATGTGTCTCTTGTTTGTTTGTAAATATGCTTTAAATCAGCCTGAATTATTGGCTATGATAGAGTAAGATTGTTAGGATTATTTTTGTATAAATAAGCCCTCAAAGAGAGTTTTGAAGTGTGGATTCTATTACTCTGCTGTAACATTGAGGTTTTCGGAATAAAAAGCTTTTGGACAAATTTACTTGTGGCTTACTGGATGACGTTTTGAAGCACTGGACTTGTTGCAGGATTCATGTGTTGGACTTCAGCTCAATAAGTTTTCCAACCCTTGTGTTTAAATTTTATATTAGTTTATGCTATCATCATATCCGTTTCTGAATAGTTTACATAAAGGATTGAAACAGAATTTGCTTAATTGCACTCTGTTTTCAAATGTGATTATTCTTGATGTTTTCTTCTGGATTAGTTATAAGCATGAATTCTTAATTGCTCATGTTTTGCTTGATTTAAACATTGTTGATTACTGTAACAAAGAATCCTTCATTGCTCTTTGCTTGTAGTCATTTCTCTTCTTTCTCTTGAATATGGTGAAAGATTCTTAGCTGCCTTTCATCCCTTCAAGACCATCCATCCACTTTAAATTTTAAGGATTGTTCTCTGTCTAGCTATCTTGCCCCGTAATACCATCTTGTGTTTAGAAAAGAAATCCAGTAAAGCCATCCTTAGACTCCATAGCCCAATGGACTGAAAGCCCTCAACCTTGCCCTTAGTTTGTGGATTCCACCATTTTCCCAAAACAAATTTCGAATCTATAACTAGCCTAAAACCTTCCAAGAACAAAGATAAATCATAAAGAGAGAGCCCTCTCTGGATGCAGATTGGCTAGATTCTGCATCTAAAAGGTTGGTTTGTGGTTACCTCGGGTATACTTTCCTCTTACACAACTTCTAGGAAAACCTGAGTGATAACAGAACCCTTACAATGTCTTTCTCCTGAGTTTTTATAGATGAAGAAGGAGAAAGACCTCATAAAAGAAGTGGGTGAAAACATTTAATTTTCTTAATTTGAAAAAAATGGCGGAAACATTTGCGCCTATGCTGCTAAGTGAACATGCTGTACTGTATGTACTCTGCTGTCGGCTTCTTGAAGTAAATGCTATGGGTGAAAATTTTCTCCAGGGGTAAGATATGAAGAATAAAATATGTAACACTTTGTACTTTCCTGAGAGAAAAATATATTGAAGTTAAACCTGGAGGATATGATTTTTATGCACTTGTAATATTTGCCTTCTGAATGCTGAATTTTTCTTTAAAATCTTCGGCTCCAGACGTTGAATTCTTCACTCTCTGACTGATACTCTTTGTCGTATCATTAGTAGCTACGTCTGTGAAAAATCTATGTTTTAAATTGCTCTGGAGGGTTTTGGTAGAATTTTTCCATGGCTTCTTTAATGAAAGCCATGTCACGGCAACTACCCGGGGCTTTTCTTCATAAACTCTACCTCTGCAAACTAATCCTCTGGTACGTCTTCGATTTCTGTAATGGAGGCGGAGATTAATGGTAATTTCACATCGCTGCAACCTGCAAAAACCCACAAACATGTTAAAGAAACCAGGCACAAGGGTGATGGATGCGGCAGTAACCACGGAATGGTTATGTGGACTGAGTGAAACAATGAAGAGATGCAGGGTGACAGAGGAATGAAGGGTGGCCATGAAAAATACAGTGGGGCGACGATGAATGAACGAAGCGGAGGTACATAATATGAACACTGAAATATGACACATAAACAGAATATGTGAATGGTGGAGGGGAACGCAAATGACACGTGGAATTTGTGACGTGGAGATGGACCAGGTCAACATCTAGGAAAACAAACAATCTGGGCCATCCGATCTTAAAATTAGATCAACGGTTTGAACTGCGTCGGGTGTAATTGACAGTGGGCCAGGGGGTGTGTTTTCTTTGCGTTAAATCCCATGCAGTTTCAGAATGCGATGGCCGTTGCGTGAGGGCCTCCAGATCTAACAATTGCAATTAATTTCGCTATGCGTCCTCAACCGAACATTAATGCGCAAAATAGGGCGGTATTGAAACAGTGACCTGGGACGCGTGGCGCCTGCTGAATGGAATCGCTGCGATTTGAGAGAAACCACCAATCCTTGAAAAGTGGTGCAGGGAAAACAGGCCGGTTTTTGCAATAAGTGCATGCGCGGGGACCACCAGGGCAGGTTGTTTGCGGACCGTCGGATGTGCGGGAGAATGAACGGCCAAGATGCAATTTGGGTGATGCACAGAGGGGGCCACAAATACAGTGGAGTGCTACGGATGCTGTTTGATCTATATATATCAACGGTTATAGCAGAGGCCAATATCCTTATGAGTTTAGCGCCTATAGGATTAGTGCCCAGTCCTGAGCCTGGATCACGTGGATAATAAACTAAAGGGGCTCAGACCAAAGGGCGGGGCTTTCAATATTCTCATTTTTCATCCTTTTTTACAATGCAATTTAACTTTGAAGGCGAGGAACGATATATGGGAAAATTATTTTCTTAGGCCATGAGAGGGGATTTAATATGTTAAAGCAGAGTTACTGGCCGAGAATCTTAATGGGGGCTGAAATGATCAACATCGGCGCCATCTGGGGACGGCATGTTCATACCTGGATGTGTTGAGAACCTCGCAGACCTCCTGATCATCCCCTATGCAGACTCTGTTCCTCAGCACCTCTAATTTTCACCTCATGATTCATCAATTTTTACAAACAGGAGAAATAAACCTATTCTACTTCTACCCTTATTACTCCACGAGACCAGATTGAATTGTTGGTCTCACATTTTCTCTACCTAAACTAATACCTGCTAGGGTAGACTGTCTAGTATATTTCTTCACTACATTCTAAGACAAAAATTGAAAAACAGCCAAGCCAAGATTGGGCTGTCTGGCTCACTAGACTCTGCAGAAATTAAGACAACTAACTACGTGCTCACAGGCTGAGCTTTATTTAGCTTTTCCTACCTACCCTACTTTACTTGGAACCTCTTCCGCTTTTAGGTGATACAATAATGCCAATGCAGCCAGTCAAGCAGTAGCAAAAAAGGATATGAGCACTGACTGCCTATCAGAGGTAACCACCGGGTGCTCTGCATGTGGTTCTTCAAAACTGTGGTCACCATCAGTGGTGGCCTCTCCTGATGAATCTGGCCCTGGCGAAAGATCAATGCTGGAGAATTTGAGCAAATAAGTGTCCCCATATATTCTGCCACAGGATCAATGAACACATGATGTACCAGCTCTTCTTTTAGGCCTTCCGTGATTGGTAGGTTGTCTTCATCTTGGGCAGCTTTGAAAAACTTCCTTTCTGTTTGCAACATGCTGCTCAAAAAGACCCTAGATCCTTTTTCAAATGTTTTCAGGAAATGATCGTAAGGATCATGAAATGATACCTGGTTATGAATATCTGGCAGGCAAGCTTCATCCAGGATTTCTTCTTCTTCCACTGGATCAAGAACAAGACTCTCTTGAGGAAGAGAATCTCCTTCATTTTCTTCATTTTCCGAACTGGATGACTCATCATATATGACAGTGTTGTCCTCTTGGAGCTCTGATATATTCTGCTCTGATGAGCTGAGCTCCATGAAAAGATCTATGTATTCTTGAGCAGGGGTATGTTTCATCTCTTCTTCATTTTCAGGGGTATTGAAACAGTGACCTGGGACGCGTGGCGCCTGCTGAATGGAATCGCTGCGATTTGAGAGAAACCACCAATCCTTCAAAAGTGGTGCGGGGAAAACAGGCCGGTTTTTGCAATAAGTGCATGCGCGGGGACCACCAGGGCAGGCTGTTTGCGGACCATCGGATGTGCGGGAGAATGAACGGCCAAGATGCAATTTGGGTGATGCACAGAGGGGGCCACAGATACAGTGGAGTGCTGCGAATGCCGTTTGATCTATACAGATCAATGGTTATAGCTGAGCCCAATATCCTTATGAGTTTAGCGCCTATAGGATTAGCGCCCAGTCTTGAGCCTGGGTCACATGGATAATAAACTAAAGGGGCTCGGACCAAAGGGCGGGGCTTTCAATATTCTCATTTTTCAGCCTTTTTTACAATGCAATTTAACTTTGAAGGCGAGGAACGATATATGGGAAAATGATTTTCTTAGGCCATGAGAGGGGATTTAATATGTTAAAGCAGAGTTACTGGCCGAGAATCTCAATTTTTCACGGAACTTTTGGCATCTACCCCTGATGATGGAATCACATAGATAGTCTGAAACGTTGGGTTTTTAAAAAACTATATAACAGGTTATTCCTCTTATCTTTAATCTACTTCACCTGTATGGATTCTCTCTTTAAAATCTTAATGGGGGCTGAAATGATCAACATCGGCTCCATCTGGGGACGGCACGTTCATACCTGGACATGTCGAGAACCTCGCAGACCTCCTGATAATCCTTTATGCAGATTCTGTTCCTCAGCACCTCTACTTTTCACCTCATGATTCATCAATTTTTACAAACAGGAGAGATAAACCTATTCTACTTCTACCCTTATTACTCCATGAGACCAGATTGAATTGTTGGTCTCACATTTTCTCTACCTAAACTAATACCTGCTAGGGTAGACTGTCTAGCATATTTCTTCACTACATTCTAAGACAAAAATTGAAAAACAGCCAAGCCAAGATTGGGCTGTCTGGCTCACTAGACTCTGCAGAAATTAAAACAACTAACTACGTGCTCACAGGCTGAGCTTTATTTAGCTTTTCCTACCTACCCTACTTTACTTGGAAACCTCTTGCACTTTTAGGTGATACAATAATGCCAATGTAGCCAGTCAAGCAGTAGCAAAAAAGGATATGAGCACTGATTTCCTATCAGAGGTAACCATAGGGTGCTCTGCATGTGGTTCTTCAAAACTATGGTCACCATCAGTGGTGGCCTCTCCTGATGAATCTGGCCTTAGCGAAAGATCAATGCTAGAGAATTTGAGCAAATAAGGGCCCCCATATATTCTGCCACAGGATCAATGAACACATGATGTACCAGCTCTTCTTTTAGGCCTTCCGTGATTGGTAGGCTATCTTTATCTTGGGCAGCTTTGAAAAACTTCCTTTCTATTTGCAACATGCTGCTCAAAAAGATCCTAGATCCTTTTTTGAATGTGTTCAGGAAATGATCGTAAGGATCATGAAATGATACCTGGTTATGAATATCTGGCAGGCAGGCTTCATCCAGGATTTCTTCTTCTTCCACTGGATCAAGAACAAGAATCTCTTGAGGAAGAGAATCTCCTTCATTTTCTTCATTTTCCGAACTGGATGACTCATCATATATGATAGTGTTGTCCTCTTGGAGCTCTGATATATTCTGCTCTGATGAGTTGAGCTCCATGAAAAGATCTATGTATTCTTGAGCAGGGGTATGTTTCATCTCTTCTTCATTTTCAGGAGAAGGCCCCTTAATTTCAATCTGCTCAGGAATTTCCTCTTTTCTTATCTCCTCATCTTCTGAAAAGGAAAGCTGCTGGTTTCCAGTCTCGCTGATGATCTGTGGTAAAGAAAAATGAGGATTCAAGGAATCTTCATCTGCTATTATACTATCATAGCTCTCCCCATCCGTATCATAGATAGGCTGACTGGTTTCATTACTATTCTGAGATTGCTGGCCCTGTCTTTCCTCCCATGGGTCTACTGATGATGGTTCTGTAGACTCAGCTTCTCTCTGGAAACAAGCATCATCAAATAAATCATAACTAGGAAAGTCATAATCGTAAGCAATGTCACCAATCAAACCTGTCGGATTCTCAGCAGGTCCTTCTTCGTCCTAATCCACAGAGGAGTCTTCTGGATCTGTACAATCAAACTCATAAGGCGAATGGGAAAGAGTGGGTGTTCCATAGAAAATTTCTGAGGCAGGCTGCTGATTTAATATCTGGTCAACCTCTTCTTCCATCAAAGGAGATAATTGTTTTGTGTTCCTTTGTGCAGAAGAGCAGCAGCTTTCTTTTTCTCGTACTAGTTGATTTGGAGGAAAGCTGTCTTCTTGTACCTCCTCCAGAATATCCTCAGTTGTGCTTGCAGGGGATTCTTGGGGATCTTCTGATTTTTCTTGATCTCTCTCTGATTCAGGCCAGTCCTCATGAACCTGATGATACTCAGCTAGACTGCAAGGCCCATGAGTGATTTCTTCCTCCACATCAGATTTTACATCTTCTATGTGGTCTCTCGTTTCCTCCAAGCAACATTCCCTATTTACCTTTGCTATTAGGCTGTGATATTCTCTGACCAGCATAATACAAGACATAGGTACGAATTCAGGCAATTCTTGATCGCTTTCCTCTTCATCCTCCATAGGTTTCAAAACATAATACATGTCTTGCTTGTTATCTAGGTCCTGAGTTTGTCCTTGTTCTGGAAGAGGCGTGGGCTGTTCTAAATAATCATCATTTGTATTCATATTAGCCATATACCTCTTCAGCACTTTATTAAACATTCTCTTTAATTCATATATTTGATCATTCAAATCATTTAGCTTTGTATCCCTATCCATGTTTGGATCCATGTTTCTGCAAAGGTGATCACTGCATCTTCTCAACCAGTTCAGAGTCTTCTACCAGCGGAGTCATTTGGTCTTTCCTGGGTCAGATACTGAAGGTGCTTTTGGCTGTGACTTTTCTAACCTCAGGTGTGGCTTTCAAGGAGCCAGAACTACAAATAGATTTATCAAATAAACAACAGTGGAGTTGCCAAGGTGAGGGATTCACAACTCTTCAACTCTCTGTGCTCACCTGATTAGAGAGTGAATATGATTTTTCGAGGCCCGGGGAAACTGATATTCTTAAATTCGATCCCCGGCAACGGCGCCAGAAAGATGTTGTCGACATATGTTGTCGTTCCTAGAGACAGCATAGAGTTTCCATAGACCAGTGCCTAGGAAATCTTATCATAGCAAGGAGCATATAATAAATCTTGGGTGTCAATCCAAAGGCTCTCCTACTATCTCTTGTAATCAAGGAAATTAATTTAAATGGGACCAGAACTTACAGAAACTACCACAGGGAAAGTAATGTTGCAGAGACAAGATGCAAAGCTCCAATACAAAAACATCAGACAATTAAGAGACAATTTACTGTAAAGAGGGCCAATTCAAGTAATATGCCACAGAAATCAAATATCAGAAAGTGAATGCGGTGAAAGAAACGTTAAGAAGATACTAGACAACATTGGGTTGATACCCAGATACACAACAGAACCATATATGGGCTTATCAATCTAAGAATCCATACATGACAATGGCGTTTTAAAAGCACCCTCCCAAAGCAACTAATATAGCAGAAAGATGGTTGAGATGAATATGGAACAGTATATCATGCATGAGCCATATTTAAAGCGCTTGACTGATTAAAGTATGGGCATCAACTAGGATGAATCCTTACCAAACCAGTGAGCCACTCGCATTCCAAAACATGATACAAGAAAGTGGATGTAATGAAATGTTATATTAAACACATAAGAGTAAGTTACATACTGTGAAATACCAAAGACCAGAATCCTCTAAGACAGATAGACCTCCTCCTCACTGAGACCCTATGGGCTCTAAGCCTTCATACAAAAGCAATTACAGGATGTATACCACAAGCCTTTCACTGCACAATTTTCTGATAAAAGTCTGGAACCCTTACAATGTCTTTCTCCTGAGTTTTTATAGATGAAGAAGGAGAAAGACCTCATAAAAGAAGTAGGTGAAAACATTTAATTTTCTTAATTTGAACAAAATGGCAGAAACATTCGCGCCCATGCTGCTGAGTGAACATGTTGTACTGTATGTACTCTGCTGCCGGCTTCATGAAGTAAATGCTATGGGTGAAAATTTTCTCCAGGGGTAAGATATGAAGAATAAAATATGTAACACTCTGTACTTTCCTGAGAGAAAAATCTATTGAAGTTAAACCTGGAGGATATGATTTTTATGCACTTGTACTCTTTGCCTTCTTAATGCTGAATTTTTATTTAAAATCTTCGGCTCCAGACGTTGAATTCCTCGCTCTCTGACTGATACTCTTTGTCATATCATTAGTAGCTCCGTCTGTGAAAAATCTATGTTTTAAATTGCTCTGGAGGGTTTTGGTAGACTTTTGCCATGGCTTCTTTAATGAAATCCATGTCACGGAAACTACCTGGGGCTTTTCTTCATAAACTCTACCTTTGCAAACTGATCCTCTGGTACGTCTTCGATTTCTGTAATGGAGGCGGAGATTAATGGTAATTTCACGTCGCTGCAACCTGCAAAAACCCACAAACATGTTAAAGAAACCAGGCACAAGGGTGATGGATGCGGCAGTGACCACGGAATGGTGATGTGGACTGAGTGAAATGATGAAGAGATGCAGGGTGACAGAGGAATGAAGGGTGGCAATGAAAAATACAGTGGGGCGACGATGAATGAACGAAGCGGAGGTACATAATATGAACACTGAAATATGACACATAAACAGAATATGTGAATGGTGGAGGGGAATGCAAATGACACATGGAATTTGTGATGTGGAGGTGGACCAGGTCAACAGCTGGGCAAACAAAAAATCTGGGCCATCCGATCTTAAAATTAGATCAACGGTTCGAACTGCGTCGGGTGTAATTGATAGTGGGCCAGGGGGTGCGTTTTCTTTGCGTTAAATCCCGCACAGTTTCAAAATGCGATGGCCGTTGGATGAGGGCCTCCAGATCTGACAGTTGCAATTAATTTCGCTACACGTCCTCGACCGAACATTAATGCGCGAAATAGAGCGGTATTGAAATGGTGACTTGGGACGCGTGGCGCCTGCTGAATGGAATCGTTGTGATTTGAGAGAAACCACCAATCCTTCAAAAGTGGTGCGGGGAAAACAGGCTGGTTTTTGCAATAATTACATGCGCGGGGACCACCAGGGTAGGCTGTTTGCGGACCGTCGGATGTGCGGGAGAATGAACGGCTGAGATGCAATTTGGGTGATGCACAGAGGGGGCCACGGATACAGTGGAGTGTTGTGGATGTCGTTTGATCTATACAGATCAACGGTTATAGCTAAGCCCAATATCCTTATGAGTTTAGCGCCTATAGGATTAGCGCCCGGTCCTGAGCCTGGGTCACGTGGATAATAAACTAAAGGGGCTCGGACCAAAGGGCGGGGCTTTCAATATTCTCATTTTTCAGCCTTTTTTACAATGCAATTTAACTTTGAAGGCGAGGAACAATATATGGGAAAATGATTTTCTTAGGCCATGAGAGGGGATTTAATATGTTAAATCAGAGTTACTGGCCGAGAATCTTAATGGGGGCTGAAATGATCAACATACATGACTATTGTTTGGTTCCACTATTTTGTTATGATGTTTATTTGATACGATATGTTTAGCCCTCTTTGATTGGCTAATAGTTGTGAGTGAAACTATTCTTTCGTATGTTGTTCTTGTTATTTTTTCCTATGTGCAGGTATCTGAGCGTGACAATGCACGGATCGTGATTTTCCAAGGCAGGAGCGAGAGGCCACTACTCTTTCTGCAACATCGACAAAGTTGGATTCAAGGTAGGTCAATCTACCATGTCTTTTGTTCATTCATTAACTAGGAAACAACTCTTTAGCTTTTCCTTTTGTTACTAGACCCACCTTAGGGCTAAAGTGATCGTCTCTATCCACAGAGAGGATTTACCTTCATAAAAAAATGACAACTCCGGTGGGGATCAGTGCGAGTTTGTTGTGTCATCCTGTTGGGTCGGTTTCAATTATTGGTTTAGTTACCTATATTTTTCTGGTTTTTTTTCTCAGTTTCCATCCTCTTTTTAGCTCCAGAGTGTCAAGGTTGTCCTCTACTCATTAGGTTAGGGTTTTTCCTCTTTTTCCCATAGGTATCCAGCTTGGCACGTTTTTTGTCTGGACAGTCGTGCCGATTGTTGCATGTTGCTCTTTTAGCACTCACGTGAACCTCTATATGGCTCTTATTATAGCCTTACAGTCGTTCCAACCCTTGTAGGCTTTGGTTTGACCTCCCTAATGCGTATTTTTGTCATTTTGTAATATCCCAAAATTGGAATTTTCTACAAAAATAAGAATACTCTAAGGTACTCCAAAGTTGGAGAGCAGAAATTGATCATCTCATATAATGTATTTAAACACATAGCTTCTATAGAACAATCACAACAACAAAATATGCCTTTTTACAATTCATCAAGTGGGGAAAAGCAATTGTTTTTGCCTCAAAAATGTTATTTTCTGAGTATTGAGTTTAAACAGTGGAAAATAATGGTTGTGTCCCTTAGAATAGGAAATATAGGACATGCATGCAAAATATTTTCAGAAACAAATGCAATTAGACTAGTTAAACAGGCCTCCCATGCTCAGAAATGCTAAAAATGGGCAAAACCCCAAGACTACAATATGTCGAAGCAAATACACAAGTGAATGCACAATCTAAAGAGAGGTTAACTCAGAAAATAAAGAAATATATCTGATAATTTTATTAGAATACTCAATTATGTACAAAAACAGAGATCTAATCTCTTTTATACAGATCCAAGAAGACCCGACAAGGGTTTCTTGACAGAAAAGATGTACAAGAGAAATCTGCTGCAAAATCTGTGGCTGAATAACACTGTTTGGTGAAGCTCCGCAATAGATGGCTAAACACTCAAATAAATGGTTGTAGATGCTTCCTCTAACTTTCCCAAAGAAAGGTTGATCCTTCTCTTGGGAAACTAGCTCCTAGAAATGGGATTTTAATCCCTTCCACTACACACCTTAAGAAATAATGCAGTTTTCTGAAGGGACTACATTTTTTCTCAAGGTGGATGCTTGGCCCAACACGAGGTAGTGGAAAATTTAGATCAGAAACCTCCTCTTACATTTCTCAAGCAAGATCTCCAAGAAAGAGTAGGGAATCAACACCCGGGAAAACCCTTGCACTAAGCAATGTAGCAACTTAGCTAAAAAGCTAAGTATGCAGGAAGTCTAAGCAGACCTCATGAAAATATGATCTCCAATATCTCCATATGCTTTCCATCTCCTTCATTATATAATAGGTGAGCATCCTCACCAAGGGTCCCACCCACTATGAGGTTGCTTCCATGCAAAGGCTCCGCCACAAAAACTCTGTTGTCCAACAATATTGTGCAATGTATCTAGACAGCTTTGTTGACTTGGTCAACCTTGAATGATTCTTCATGCCTTGTCCCTTTTCACACTCAAGGTGCCTTCTTTTTATCTATCTGGATTGATCTCTATTCACTTGAGCTGGCTTTATGTAGGATCCACTTCTTTGAGAATAAATCATGTTGACTTGGTCAAACTTGACCTTGCCCACATAGTTTAGACCTTGTTCACACATGTGGATGCTTGAAGTGGTTATTAAATGATCCCCTTTCACACTAGGAGGGATTTTTATTCATACTTGAGCAAATTATGAGCCCCCTTGCCCATTTATTCATCAATCTGAGTTTCAAGAGAAAAATTAATATTCCCATTAGCTGAAGCTAAATTAGGAATATTACAGTCTCCCCCTCCCAAATTTTGCTTGTCCTCAAGCAACTGAAAAGGTGCTACAAAATCTCCCCTGTTCCTCTCGTGGCACTTCCATCTGATAGTATCCTCCATTGCTTCAGAATTTTTGCAAAAATTCCACCTCCCAATGGCTCCTCCCAAGTGTACAAGTTGACCTTTGGTGAATAAACCCAATGGCTCTCATCATGAAATAATGGAAGGTTGTTATGGAAACCTTCTTGCTGATCCATGGCCTTCTCAAGAAAGAATTGATGACAATCATAGGGAATTTCATCATCAATGGAGGTTTCCCTCCTCCATTGTATCATCCAAATAAAATGAATCACCCTCCATCTTGGTAATTCATAGAAAATCTCCTCCCAATTTCTCATGAGAGGCATGCCCCAACTGTTCCAACCAAACATATGGTCCACATCATAAAGAAACAAGTGGTATGCAAAGGTGGCCATATAGTTTCCCATGCTCCCCTTGGAACATGTAGTGCAGAAAAATTAGGGACTCTCTTTCCCCAAAGACACACCCCACAAATGTGTCTCTCCTCCAAACATGTTCCCAACAAAATGAAGAGCATATTTAGCATGTGGGATCATTAGTAAGATCATGCTAGCTGCCATATACAATAAGGGAGAAGAAAAATGGTCCCTCATGTGCAACCAGCGCAGTTTTCCTCCTAACTGCCATAGAATATGATATGACAAGCATAATCCCCAAAACTTGTTTGCTGCCCCATCCTTATTGCATGCTTGGAGAATGTGTATGATAGTTAGTGTTGATGAATCACACCATGAGGAGTACATCATCTCTCCAATATCTTCCAAAGAGTGGCCAACATCACCATTGTTCATGGCCCAAAGTGGCTCATGAAGCTCATTAGAAAAAGTGCCCCCTCTTGGAGCCAATACCTGCACATGAGTGTTAATAAAATGCAAGTATATAATAAATACATCATGAGATTCAGCAATACAATTTTTATCATACACCTGTTTAAAATCAGCAAGGTAGCTCATGGATGAGCTTCCTCTCACACTAAATAAATAAGGAGATGATAATAATAACTCTTCCCAAAAGCTATGTTCCTCCTCAACCAGCAAATGATCCATGCACTTACTCATATGAGAGTGCATCTCCTCTCTGAAATTTTCTCACATCAATCCATCTAATATAGTATGACATGTTTTAATTAAACTAGTGGGATTTGAAAGCAAGACCTCATAGGTTGTGTTAAGTAGTTTTTCCTTGAGCTTGGAATCTTTAGTTTAGTAGATCTGATCCTAAACATAAATGACACCATTAACTACTTTATACTTTCCATCCATTTCTTGCCCATCAAGAACCTTACATGTGAATAGGTCCTTGGAATATTCCATCAAGAGTTGGGACTCCCAATAAGGGTCTAGGCTTCCCAACATTGACAACGTTGTAGAAATCTGAAATGATGCATTTGTCATATGATGGCTCTCCACCTTGACATGGTTGATGTCAAAGTAACATGTTTGAGCATTCCCAACTTTATTTTTCTGCCCCTCTTACAGTTGATCTTGCTCAAGACAAGATTTAAGTTTAGGAAAGTCACCCTCCACTTGAAAGGTTCTCTTTCTCAAAAACTTCCACAATTTTGCTCCTGCATTCAAAAATGAAATTATTTTTTTGTCATTTTCATAAATCTTCATTATATATTGGATTATCCTTTGCTGCCCCAAATCTATGGATTAGCCTTTTGATACTATGCTCATATCAGCACAAATTTATTAATCTATCCTCTCCAATGCAAATAGATGAATGGAAGAAAGCAAGGTCAATTTCAGAAATTTGCCTAGCCTCCCATCAATGATTTTCAGCATTGTAGTGGCTCCTTCCAAGGTTCCCTCTTTAAATAAATATGTTGCTGCTTCATATAGTTGAGAGAACACTTTAGTTTCCCTCCAATCAAGAGGTCTTCCTGTTGAAATGCCTCCTTGCAAAGAGGCATCAAGGCATAGAGTAGGATGTGAATGTAGGTGGACAAATTTGGCCCTACCTTTGTTGCATGGGTCCTCTTTCCTTCTTTGTTCTTTCAAACTCTGAAATAGAGAAGGGTTCATGCTCTTCGTCTTATGATTCCACTCCTCCTCTTTTATTCTTCCTATCTTCAAGATCCCATCACTTGGCAATGAAAGTACATGTTGCTCATGTGTTATGCCACGAGCTCTATGTGTGAGACCTTTTGGAACTCCTTGCAAGAGTGCAAGAGTTTATTTTCTTGGAGAATGTGCTCCATCCTCTTCTCCATGAGGTTTTTGAGGTGCTCTTGTCATGACTGTGTTATTCTCCCATGCCTTCCCTCTCTCCTCTTCAATAGTTGAATTTGCCTTATCTTCAACAAGAGACCTCAAATCTTGGTCTTCTTTTGAAGAAGGAATCTTCATGTCTTTCCTTTGAGAAGAAAGCCCTTCATCCAAAGGATATCTTGCCCTTGGAAAAGCATCAAACAAGCTCACCTCCTCTTCATTGGTTTTTAGAAATGGAGTTGGATTTATAGACCCTCCCAACTCATGCAAATTTTTTGTTTGATTTGGTTTGATAGTTGCAATAGAAGATGTTTCACATGAAATATCATCAAACCTCTCTACTAATATTTTAATGAAATTTGCATAAATAGGTGTATTTGAATTCTTTAAGGAAAATGATTCAAACAACCACCAAGCATAGGCCTTACCCTCAAAATGCAGTGCTACTACTTTGATGGCTTCAAATTCTGAAACTTGATGTTGTTGCACAAAGGTGTCTAGCTCCTTCACCCAAGCCCTAGCTGGACATAGAGGTGATCCATCAAAAGTGGATAGAAAGAATCTACCCTCAACTTGATTCTTGATCCTTGTGCTCTTTTCCTTCATTTGGAAAAACCCTTGGAAATGCAAGTGATCTTTGAACTCCTTGGATTGATCTTCATATTCCTGCAAATAATCACCAAGAGTATCTCTCTTTGGGACATCTCCTTCCTTCCTATTCATGAAGAAATTGTTGATAGAACGTGGTAGATATGATGATATGGTTGAGTGCTCATATCCAAAAGATGAAGACTTAGAATCTTCCTCCTATATAGATTTTTTTGAGGGATCTTCATGTGTTTCCCTCCTCATTTCTTTGACGCCCTTTCTTTTGCCCTGTAGATTTTTCAAGAGACGTTTTGAGAACCTCCTTTCTCTAGAAAAAAATGGTTTGCTCTGATTTCTTCCACAAATCTCTTCCTGCCCATGAGAAGACTCCATAATTATTGAGCTCACGGGCTGAGCCAAGATTGTTGCTCTGATACCACTATAATATCCCAAAATTGGAATTTTCTACAACAATAAGAATAATCTAAGGTATTCCAAATTTGGAGAGAAGAAAGTGATCATCTCATATAATGTATTTAAACACATATATTTGATAGAACAATCACAGCAACAAACTATTCCTTTTTACAATTCATCAAGTGGGGAAACACAGTTGTTTTTGCCTCAAAAATGCTATTTTCTGAGTATTGAGTATAAAAAGTGGAAAATAACAATTTTTTCCCTTATAATAAGCAATATAGGACATGCATGAAAAATATTTTCAGAAAAAAATGCAATTAGCCTAGTTCAACATGCCTCCCATGCTCACAACTGCTAAAAATGGGAAAAACCCCAAGACTACAAAATGTCGGAGCAACTGCACAAGTGACTGCGTAGTGTAAAGAGAGGATAACTCAGAAAATAGAGAAATATATCTGATAATATTATTATAATACTCAATTATGTACAAAAACAGAGATCTAATCTCTTTTATACAGATCCAAGAAGACCCGGCAAGGGTTTCTTGACAGAAAAGATATACAAGAGAAATATGCTACAAAATATGTGGTTGAATAACGCTGTATGGATGAAGCTCTGAAATATATGGCTGAACATGAAAATAAATGGCTGTAGATTCCTCCTATAGATTTCCCAAAGAAATACTGATCCTTCTCTTGGGAAACTAGCTCCTCAAAATGGGGTTTTAACCCCTTCCACTGCACACCTTAAGAAATAACGCAATTTTACAAAGCGAATGCATTTTTGCTGAAGGTAGATTCTTGGCCCAACACAAGGTAGTGAAAAATTCAGATCAGAAACCTGCTCTTACATTTCTCAAGCAAGATCACCAAGAAAGAGTAGGGAATCCCCACTGGGCAAACCCTTGCACTAAGAAGTGCAACAACTTAGCTAAACAGCTAAGTATGCAAGAAGTATATGCAGACCTCAAGAAAATATAATCTCCAATATCTCCATATTCTTTCCATCTCGTTCATTATATAATTGATGAGCTTCCTCACCAAAGTTCCCACCTACTATGAGGTTGCTTCCATGCAAAGGCTCCTCCACAAAAACTGCGTTGTCCAACAAGATGGTGCAATGTATCTAGACAACTTTGTTGACTTGGTCAAACTTGAATGATTCTTCATGCCTTGTCCCTTTTCACACTCAAGGTACCTTTATTTTATCTAGCTAGATTGATCTTTATTCACATTAAGCTGGCTTTATGTAGGATCCACTTCTTTTAGAATAAATCATGTTGACTTGGTCAAACTTGACCTTGCCCACATAGTTTAGACCTTGTTCACACATGTGGATGCTTTAACTGGTTATTAATGATCCCCTTTCACACTAGGAGGGATTTTTATTCATACTTGAGCAAATTATGAGCCCCCTTGCCCATTTATTGTTCAATCTAAGTTTCAAGAGAAAAATTAATATTCCATTAGCTGAAGCTAATTTAGGAATATTACACATTTGTTCTTGCTTCTAGGATATTTTTTAGTGTGTTTAAGCCTTTTCAGACTGTGTTGACTATTGTAGACTTGTTTGCCTCAGTCATTTGTCCATTTTCCTGTCGGTGTCACTTAAGACCTCGGGTTTCTGAGTGTTCTTGCACACTAAGCCTTATGTTCGAGAACAAGTCTCTTTGATTGTTATCAGTCTCATTTCGGGTCATTAGACTGAGTTTTTCTTGATCCTTTTGTTTTGCTGATTGAATGGTCTCTTCATTTTTAAATTAGTCCTTCTTCTTCAATACTTTGAGCATGGATTACTATGCTTGTTTGGGTCACTTTGGGAAACTCTATTTTTTTATTGAAAGTTTTCTCCATTAGCTTGCATGTTTTTGTGTCTATTTCGCTTTGGTTGAGTCATTCAATTTCAAAACCTTACATTCACAAAAGTCAAACTATTGTTTATTTTGTTTCCCATTGAATTAGTACAATGTGTGCTTCATTTCATTGAAAATTCAAAAAAATTTACATTCTTTTGTTGCATCGAAAGTGAAACGTTCCTTTACATAACTAGAATTTGTCAATCTAGGAAGGAATTTCGTTTTCGATTGATTTCATTAAGGAATTAGAAGTTTCTTCGCATATTTCTTTTCTTTCTTATTTAAAATATTTATATCCTTCTTATAACTAGCATTCATCAAATTGAAATGATGTTCATTTGCATATAGTTTTCATCTAGGCAGTTGAGCTCCACATTTGATAGGGCCTGGAAATTGAAACAAAATTCAAGATTGACTTTAAAATTTACTCAATGAACCTAAGGCAACATTGGAACCTAACGAAACATTTCTAGTGGTCTAGGCTAGAGATGTGTTCTGGCATCTTAAAACCTAGTAGCTGTCGCTCGCCTTTTGGCTTCAGACAGTGCTAGTACGGACTTGTGCTCCCCATACCGTCGTGTATATAAAGGGAGACCCCTCTAGGTTGTAATCATTTTATCCATAGGAAGCTGAGTCTACTGCCTTGTAACCGTTATACACTGAACACATCATTCAGAGAGACTACATGCACGTACGTCAAGTCCTTGGTCATTTCTGTTTCATTTGATCACCAAGGTGTATATGGAAGTTCACGAAAACCTGGTGCACCCTCTTGCTTAGAATTCCTGAGAAGTCATTTCGATATTTTAGTGACTCTTTAAACAAGAGAAGAGATCATCGAGCACTTTTCCTTTCATGCTCGTTTCAAATTTAAAGTGACTAGATTCATCTTTTTCCTATTTCTCGACTCTTAAAACATGAAACAGTGAATTTTGATTTCACTGTTATAAAATTAATCACCTACAATTACATGCTCATTAAAATTTTGTTACTTGGTCTGATTGATTTCCTTGGTTCTTGATTTTGGTACCTTCGATTGGTTATCTCTTTTCCTTCTTGTTCTAATTTCCAGTCAAAGTGGTGGAACATCCAGTTTCATCATCCTCACTACCTCCTAGTGGTGGTTCCTTTTCGGATGCTTATTTCAAAACCCCTCAATCCACTAGATTTTTCGAGTTCTCGCAGCCTATTCTTCCATCTATCCAAACCCTTCCTACTCGATATGCGCTTCATGAACCGGTTGAATTCAATTGGCCTCCGTCAAGTGCTTGGTCCGGATTTGGGGAAGAAGGGGAATTTCCTCCTCTTACATTTGGATCACCTTTTGTTGCTGATGAAGTACCTCCTAGTCCCCATAGTCTTTTCGAAGATCTTACATTAGACTTATATATGGATTCCTCCAATCCTATTGGAAGTTAAGGAATGCCTGTTTCCACAGGAGAATATCAACTCTTTCCTGAAGCTCTCTCTCGTGCCTATATCCAATATTCTCCACCTTCGGTGTCACTTCCAAATGGCTATAGGTCTTTGAGTCAGATTATGTCCGGTGTTGCATCCATAGCACAATCTAGCACAGTAACTCCCCATTGGAGTTCGATCCTTCCTTCATTAGGACCATTGCCTTCGACATCAAATCCATCGGTTGTTGTTACATCTGTCCCAGCTCGACCTACCGTCTGTGTGGCTTCGTCTACACCTTTGGTTTCTACTTATGAATTTGACGAGCAGATGTTAGATATTCATCGATGTTATGCTCTTTTTATGGAAGCCTCATCTACTTCTAGTGTAGTTTCCACTACTCCTGTGATTCCTGGCAGTCTGATTTTTGAAGAATTTCTGTTGGCTGTTTAGCAATATAATTCTTAGGGTTCTCAACAGTCTCAGGCTCCTGCTAACCCTCGGTTCCATCACTATGATGTGGTTGGTAATCCTGTTTATTCATATCCACTTTATTATGATGAGCATGGTATTTTGGTTTATTTGCCTCCTATTGATCCTCATCAAGTCGTTTCTCAGTTTAGACCTACTTTTCTTGTGCAACCCTCTGTCTTACAAGGAAAACCCTCCCAGAGACAACCTTTAGCTCAATAAGGCCCTGCTTACAGTCCACAGGGACAACCATATGGTCCACAAGGCCAAACTTTAGAAGGACAACCTTTTTTCCAACATGGACAACCCTCTGGTCCCTCGTGTTGGGGTCCTGTGATTTGGCAAATTGGCATACCAAATGACAAGGCAACATGAGAACCACTTTGGAATCCTAGGATCTAGCCCTCCTAGATTTAGAGAGAGATCTCTCTATATATGTTTTTAGAATTATATGATTATAAGCTAATGATATGGTATTAGGCTAGTTATAAAGTACAAGGGATTTTTGTTTGTTTTTGGTTGGGGATAATTAACTGAGAAGGTCATGTGAAGTGAAGGAGGAAATAAGTGGAAGGATGTTTCAGCATGGGAAGATAGGTCAAAAACAGTGCTAAACCATTGGGCTATGAAGTCATAAAATGATTTACTTGCGCAACAACTATTCAAGGGTTTTCATAGGGCAAGTCATCTATATCAGAAGATCTTTTAAGTTGAGTTTGTGGTATGGAACATAAAGAACTGTTGTGAAAGAAGCAACATTTAAGAAAACAAAGGGCAGCCTAAGATCAGGTAAGGACTTTTAACCTATCCTACTTTTGAAATACTCTTAAGAATAAAGCATTTAAGGTGAACATAAGAAGTAACCTAAGATCAGGTAAGGACTTTTAACCTAGCCTGCTTTTGGCATACTCTCAAGGGAAATCTTCAAAACAGTTGTTTAAGACTAAACAAGGGACAGGGCTAACCATAAACTTCCTTGATTAAGACTCTACTTATCATGCAGTGAAAATGTCACTCAGGAACAACATCTCAAGTTCTAATCGGCAAGACATGGGCTCACCAACATTCCTTGACTGGTTATACTCTATTGAAACCATTCCCAAAAACACATTTAGAAGAAAACATGAAGATAAATCTTATCAGTGAGAGATAGGGTACTTTGCAGTAAATCCTACTCTATATTTTTTGTTCTTTATCAGAGAAAATGGACAGTATGGAAACATAAGGAAAATAACAGTTACAGTAAGAAAAACATCACCAATGATTTAGATCAGGATACAATGAATCTACTTGTCTTTTGATGTGCAAAACTAGTTACATACTTTGAGTCCAATAGCTTTTACAATCCAATACTTCTCTTCCCAGCCTACTATATTACAACTACTCAGAAATTCTTACTCAATAATAGTTTGACAATTAACAATTTTCCAACCCTTTACAATGGATTTTCTGTGAATACATATAGGTGCAAAAAGGAAGAGTGCTGCAGAAAATGGTAATAAATATTAATTAAGACAGAGTGGGAGAGGTATTCGAATGACCATTCTTCTTAATAATCATAGAATTAACTGTTTGTACGACTTCAGTTGCTTATAATTGAATCTAAAACCAACTAGCAGGCTGGTAATAACTTTGAGGCCTATCCTTTTAAGCTAAATTGGTATGAAGTACCCTGTTTGACCTCTATGACAAGTAAACTGTCATTTTTTGGGTTTTGTAGCTCCATGTCTGCTTAATAACTACTCTGACAGTTTCAAAGAGGGTTTTTCAGTAGGATGGTTTTCAAGGTGTCTTTGAAAGGAAAAGTAGACTACCGGTGTCCTTATGGGTCACTGAGAAGTAATTGGCCTCGCTGATGTGTCCTTTGGAGGCTTTTCTTCTGCTAATTTGTGTGTTTAGGCCTTTAAATTCTAATTGGGCCCTTAATTATTCCTTTAGGCCTTCTTCGATCATATTTTTCTTTAAAACTGGGTCTTCGTCTTCAATCTATGGGTTAAGCTTTTAATTCGCGTGGCTTATGCTTTAACCACTGTACTTTTTGGTCTTCAATTTAATCCTTTTGTGGTGCACAGGTGGCTTTAACTGGCGCTGGAGAGTTTTTCTATTCACCAGTTTTCATGAGACACTGATAAACAGTAATAAACCTTGAATATCACTTTTTGCATGTTCGGAAGCCAAATATCGTCATCCTTGATTCCTGCTACTGATATTTGGCTGGAGGAGGGCCTGCGATATTAAACCACCATTTAAAACCTGCACACAATGATAAACATTAAGAAATCCTACATTTTGTGGCTTGACTACTTCAGAAGGCTCAGCGAGGGGCCATGGAGCAATGAGGAGGCAAGGTGAATGCAACGGGGAAGGGTTTCATGGTGCAAAACCACGAAAACCAGGGTTCAAATTGAGTTTGGCACAAATAACTGGAAAAGCGGTTTCGAGGAATACCGGAGGTGGTATTCGTGTGGGGCATGGGTGGCAAGTGATAATGGGCTAAATGAATTCGATACGGCTTAGGTGTTGACACGCGTCACCCATGAAACCACCTATTTCACGTGCAAATAGCTCCTTTGGCTCTTTTGGAATTTTGGGAGCAAAACAGGTTATGAGCCGTCCGATCTGGGGGTTCTAGATCTACGGTGCAGAGTGAAGGCGATAGACGGAGCTGTGCAGTCGGGTGGGACTGGTGATGATGTCATTTCTTTTGTCGGGTAGCGAAATGTTATATGCGCAGGGTGAGAATTGGTTATGTGGAGTTAAAATGTGAGGATCAATGGGAGCCGTCAGATCTGAGAGATCAACGGTGGAGATCAAACAGAGACACGATGAAAGGCCCCAGTGTGGTCGGGTGGGACCAGTGGGATTATATGGAAAATTGAAAGAAAATACACATAGCAGGGGCACTTGAGGTACGGATAGGTTTTTGGGCCGGGTGCCCCCGTATTAAATCTAGACCGTTGGATCAAGATCTATTGTGGTCAAATGAGTCAACTACAGGGGCACTCTTATATTTAATTCGTGTGTAGAAAGTGTCCACGGGTGAAAAGAAGCAGAATCAATGCGGGTTGTCAGATCTGTGAGATGGATAGTGGAGATCAACTTCGGAGGATCGGAAATTGGCGGAGGAGAACGTTCGAAGAGGAGGAATTTCGAAGTTGCGATGGCCAACAGAGCAAAGCGATTGCGATAGTGCGACAGAGCAAGAGTCGTTGGATCAGGGAGAGATCAAAAACTAGGATTACATCGGTAGGGATGGAAGTGGGAGTGAGGAAAGGGTGATGCACCGATGCGATGGAGCGCAGACCGTCCGATCTAGATTAGATCGACGGTGGAGATTAAAGTGGGGCATCAACCATCGACGGAAGAAAATGCAAGGGGAGAGATGAAATGGGGAACTGCGTTGATGCGATGGAGCGCGGAGTGTGATGACCATCAGATCTTGGGAAATGGATGGTCCCGATCTCATCGGAAGATCAGCCATCGGCAAAAACAGAAAACGGAAGCGGGAACTTGGAATTGTCAAAGTTTGACCGCCGATGGGCTTTAGCGCTCGGTCGCAGAGCTATTCTTATGGTAGAAAAGGGGGCTGGGGCTTAAGTGAAAGGCGCTTAAGGCCTAAAGGTTAAAATGAGGGTTTTTAAGCTGAAAATGAAGGCTTTTTAGGATTTTTGGAGTTTTCGATAGGGGGAAAAAAGGGTTTTAAACTAGAATAAAGGGATTTTATCAGGTTGAAAGGGGATTTTGAGGGAAAATAAAGGGTAAAAATGGAAAAATGGGTGAAATAAAGGGGTTTTTAGAGGGATTTTCCAAAGAAAAATTGATGGAAAATGGGTCTGAAAACAGTCTTTTCTTTGCGACAGCAGGGCTTCTTTGAGGGATTTTTGTGGAAATAGCAGTGAAGATTACTCTTTAGTCAGAAAACACCAAAATGATTCAAGAATAAGTAGTTTTCTATGAAAATAATCTCTTTAAGGCTCACACAACAAATTTATCCATCATCTACTGCAGCAAAGTTTACTGGTGGCTAACAGTGGCTCCACTTGGGGATGGTAGCTCCTTGGAGGTGTCAAGAACCTCAAAAATTTTATCTCTGGAATGTAGATCAATGTCCTGCACTTTGACGATCCTCTTTCTTCTTTGATCATGCTGCTTGAAAATATGATCAGTATTACATCAAACAAAATAATTCATTCCCCAAAAAACTACCTACACAACCTACTTTCCTAACATTTTTTATTTAGCAGGGTGCACTTGGACTTGCAAACCTTTGCCATCAACATTTTATTTTGAAAAAAGGAAAAAATAATCTAAATCTACCCTTATTTCTCCATGAGTTCAGATTAAACAATTGAACTCACAGCTTCTCTACCTAATCTACTATATGTCGGGATTAAACTGTCTGATAGATTTCATTCTCTAAATTCTAAAATAGAAATTGAAAACACGGCCAAACTAGGATTAAAATATTTGATTTGTTGTAAGACTATGGCATAAAACAAGATGCACATAGATCTTTATTTGCAAAAAGAAAAACAAAACTTGGAAGGCTTAAGATCTGAAAACAATGAGAGTCTTTCCTTCTTTCTTTTAGCTCTAATTTTGATCTTTTTTGAGCTGTCTTTTTCTTCTTTACTTGGTCCAAGTTTTCAGCATGTTAGAACTAGCCTTTTTCCTTTCTTTGGCTCAGGTTTTGATCTTATTTGGGCCATTCTTCATCGAACTTACAGGTTTAGGATTTAAGCTTGTTTGAACCATTCTTTTCTATCCTAATCTAATCTACTGATAAGCCAAGATTAAACAGTTTGGCATATCTTTTTCACTAACCTATCAGCAGTAAATTGCAATCTATCTAGTCATGATTAGGCTGTATGACTAAATAGCAGTGCTCTTTCAAGTACTGGCATTTAGGCTTGTACACTTTCAGATTTTATTTCTTTTTTGGTATGGGGTTGTACCTTTCTTCTTTTTCTAATCTGCCCTCTTTTTCTCTTTTATATTTTTTTGTATTTTTCTCTTTTCAAAAAAAAACAAAGCAATTATATTTACAATGAATAATTAAAGCTTTAAACAGAGGTTTCAGCATGTTGGGTATGTGTTATATTCTTTCCACAACTAAGCACGCGTGGGGGGGTATCGCCCCCCCCCCCCCCCTTTGTGCAGGGTGCAATGGGGGGATCACAGGGGGGGCGATAGCCCCCCCTGTTGGGGTCTAGGGCAGCGCCGCGGAGAAAATTTTTGGTCCTTAATTTCTGATGGGTGGTCCGCGCCCATGGTTTTTGGGTATGATGGTTTTTGGCCCTTGGTATTTTTGTAGATCCGGTCAAGGGAACTACGGTTATTTTCTAATCCAGGGTTAATGGATTGGGGTTTATGTATGCTTCAGCATGTATATATATGTGTTGTAACACTAAAAGGAATATAATGAAAAATCAAGCTGGTCGTCCCGATTTGGGATCCAAGGGAAAATATCTGTGTTTATTTGTTTTATGTTTTATGCTGTTGCTATTGTTTATTTTCTGTTATAATATTCATGTGTAGATAATTTTTGTTCAGGATTAAAACCTACATTTGGTATCAAAGCAGTTTCGACTTCAAGGGGATTCCTTTGCTGCTGAGGGTTTTTTTCTCGGGCTTGTGGTAGACCCTGTTCAGTGGGAGATCTGTGGGATTGATTCTTGCAGTGCAATAATATGGCGAGCGACGAAAATATAGAGATCAATAAATTTAATGGTCAGATTTTTGAGCTGTGGAAGCTCAAGATGGAGGATTTGCTAGTGGATAAAGATCAGTGGATCACGGTAGATCTGGGTACTAAACCAACGACAATGTCAGATGAAGACTAGAAGAAGATCGATCGAAAGGCAAAGAGCACAATACGATTGTGTGTCTTAGATTCAGTATTTTTGAATGTATCTGGGGAAGCTACGGCGAAGAACTTGTGGGACAAGCTAGGGACTTTGTACCAATCTAAGTCTCTGGTGAATAAATTGTTCCTGAGGAAAAATTTGTATAACCTGAGGATGAAGGATGGAGACTTAGTGACAGAGCATTTGAACGCCTTCAATACTATGGTAATTCAGCTGTCATCTGTTGATATTAAAATCTCATATGAAGATAAGTGCATCAGTTTGTTTTTTTCTCTACCAGACTCGTGGGACAGTCTAGTTATTGTAATAGGTAGCAATACAACTACCTTGAATTTTGATGACATTGTCTCAGCCTTGCTGTCGGAGGAAATGAGACAGAGAAATATGGAGGGTCAGAATGGAGGTGCATTATCTGTATGAGGAAGGTCCCAAAATAGAAACAAGAATAAGGTTTTGAGTGGGAGATCTAAATCTAGAGGGAGATCTAAATCTCTTGGAAATTTTGTAAACGTGTGCTGGAAATGTGGAAAGGAAGGGCACTACAAAAAGGATTGTAGATCTAAAGCTCCCAAGAAAGGAAAGGGATCTGATGATGCTCCTTCTGCAGAGGCAAAAACCACCTCGGATGAAGGTGGGGATGTGTATTTGGCTTCTTCTTCAAATACACATGTATATCATGAGTCATGGTTGATTGACTCAGGTGCATCCTTTCACTTCACTCCCCATAGGGAGTGGTTCTGCGAGTATGAGAAATATGATGGTGGTGATGTCTTCCTAGGGGATGATAGGAAGGCCAGAATCATCGGACGTGGAAATTTCAAGCTAAAGCTACAAGGTGGAATGATTATAACACTTCCTGGTGTTTTGCATATTCCTGCATTGGACAGAAATCTGATTTCTGTAAGAAAGATGGATGATGCAGGTGTAAAAGCAGTGTTCAAGAAAGATGCCTGCAAGATGGTTCGGGGAGCACTGGTATTAATGCGGAGAGTTCGGACTATAACTCTGTACAAGCTACAAGGTAGCATTGTTATTGATGGGTGTAACAGTTTTGTGGTTCCTGAAAGTGGAGCGGAAAGCCTAGCTATCTCTGGAGAAAATACCATGCTATGGCATCAAAGGCTTGGACATATTGGAGAGAAGGGCCTTCGGATACTGCATAGAAATGGTATGGTAGAAGGTATGTCTAATTGCTCTTTGTATTTCGATTTCTGTGAAAATTGTGTATATGGGAAGCAGAATCGGGTGATTTTTCCTTCTGGTGCTAAGAGGGCGAACAAGATATTAGAACTTGTGCATAGTGATTTGTTTGGACCTGTGTTAGTTCCATCACTGGGAAATTCTGTGTACTATGTTTCATTCATAGATGACTTCTCAAGGAATACATGGATATATTTCTTAAGGAAGAAATCTGAAGTCTTTGATAGATTTAAAGAATTTAAGGCTCTGGTGGAAAACCAGATAGAGAAGAAGATAAAGGCGTTGAGGACAGATAATGGTGGGGAGTTCTGCAAGAAGGAATTTGAAGAGTTCTGTAAGAACTGTGGTATAGCACAATAGAAGACTACTCCATACATGATCCAGGTGGATATTGGTGGTCACCCACCTATTCCACTTGGGGCTCCACCATTGTCTCTTTCTGTTTTTCAGTTTCGGCACAGTTTACTATTTTTAGCAGTTTTTCGGGTCCTAAACTTCCGGAGCCGTTTTGAGGCCCTAAACGACGTTTTTTTGGAAAACAGAGAGCAACATGGGTCCATGGACCAATGTTTCTCGTTCCAAATTTTTGGCCCTCAGATAGATCTTTCTAATGAGGTATGGTACGCGTCAAACGGAGATCGTATGCTACGCCCCTGGGAAGTTGAAACACCAATTTACCCGAACGGGGCCCATAGTCTTGGTGCTTCATCTCCTAGGGTTAGGGTTTTGGATGTTTAGGATTTCCCATTGTTTCTAAATAATAAATAGGCCCTCGAGCCTCATTGTAACTCAGTTCAGAGGCCTGTAGCCACCACATCTCTTCTCAGAGATAGCTACTAGCGCCCTAGCTAGTTTTATTTCCATTCTGTCTGTAAGCAAATTTCAGTTCTTTGATATTAATGAAATGAAGTGTTATTTCCGCTGCATCTCTGTATTTATGGTTATGTGTTTATTCTGTTGCGTTCCTGCATAAATCCGGATCAGCGGTATCAGAGCGGTCTGCTTTTTCTCGATCCTTCTTTGCATGTCCCCAACGAGGTCGGGGTATAAGGAGCTAGGGCTCGATCTGGTGGAACCTTTGCAAGATCAGCCTCGCAAACCTCGACGGACGCCCATGGGGAACGAAAAGAAAGATGAGGGAGCAGGAGATCCTATCAAAATATTGCTCGAGGAGGCCCTCGAAAAACAAAGGAACGCGATGATGGATAGCTTTGCTCAGATCCTTCAACGGCTGCCCACCGGCGGTGCATCTGCATCCAGTAGCCACTCTGGAGTTGCGACCCCCTTTAAGGTACAAGTAAATTTTGACATTCCCACATTTGAGGGTCAAATAGACGCAGATGCCGTAGATAGATGGTTGAATCTATTAGAAGGATATTTCTCTGTTCATGACTTTTCAGACCGGGAGAAGATTATTTTTGCACTCCTCAAAGCTACCCCCCATGTTAAGGACTGGTGGGAAACCTACTGTGAGAACAAGGACCAGACAGAACCTTCTCTGTTCTCGGCCGTACCAACTTGGAATTCTTTCCGAGACGCCGTCAAGGAACAGTACTATCCCGTGGGGAGCTATGAGGACAAGTACATACAATGGACCACGCTGCGACAACAAAGGGATCAAGATGTGCATCAGCTGACGAATCTATTCCATACCCTGCGCACAAAGTTGGGTATCAAAGATTCAGAGAAACATCTTGTGCTAAAGTATCGCAGCTGTCTACATAGATACATTCAGGAGGAAATGGAGTTCCTCGACATCTCCTCGCTTGGTACTGGATACCGGTATGCTGCCAAGATTAAGAAAAAATTCAAGCAGAAGAAGCGAGACTTTGGATCTGCGAATCAAAAGCAAGGGAAAGGTGCTTCCAAACTGCAGAACAAAGGACAGAGCCAAGGCATGGCGGCTAAAGACAACTCATCGAAGCCACAAGAAAAGAACAGCACTGCAAAGCCAAAGGACACGGGAAAGTGGTGTGAGTTCCATAAGAGCTCCACTCACAACACAAGTGAGTGTCGGGCCAAGCAGTCGCTAGTGGCCGAGATGAGGGCTTCTGAGTCAGATGCATGCTCTGACTCCGAATCAGAACCTGAAAAGGGGAATGAAAAAGGGAAAAAGATTATTGATGCGGAGCCCAACGCTACTATTGCCACTACAAAGATCCAGAAGGAGGAACCGGAAGATCCAGAGGAGGAGGAACGTCTCTTCCACTCCCAGATGTGGGTAAAGGGCTCCCCGGTACAGTTCATTGTCGACAATGGGAGCCAAAAGAACCTCATTTCAGCAGACGCCGTGAAGCGGTTGGGCTTGCCGACCACAGCTCACCCACATCCATACACCATCGGATGGCTTCACCAAGGATGAGATCTCTGCGTCAGCCGGCAGTGTCGCCTTCCCTATAGCATCAAGCCCTTCACGGATGAGGTATTATGTGACGTTGCTCCTATTGATGTTTCTGATGTATTATTAGGACAACCATACTTGTGGAAGCATCATGTTGTGTATGAGTCTCGACCTCGTCCTGTTATTATTACTTTGGGAAATAAGTTGTACAGGATACCAGAGGTACCACCTCCTACGACTATCGCTTTGGTTACTGCAAAACAATGCAGTAAGCTCATTTCCCAAACCAGGAAATTCGTTTTCCTGATGATCCGCCCCCAGGGCAAGAAGAAGACTGTGGCCACGACCTCTAGACAGGGCTCCTCTACACAAAAACAACAGATGGATAAGGTTGTGGAGGAGTACGCAAACATATTCACCTCACCCACAGGGGTTCCTCTGCACTGTCAGGTCAAGCACTCGATTGATCTGACCCCAGGTGCGCCGCTACCTAATGGACCGATCTATCGGCGCTCTGTTATGGAGAATGATGAAATCAAGAGGCAGATTCAAGAGCTGTTGCAGAAAGGTCACATCAGACCAATTTCATCGCCCTGTGGGAGCCGGATCGTGTTGGTACAGAAGAAGGATGGGACGTGGAGACTCTGTATTGACTATCGGGCGCTGAACAAGATCACTGTCCGGAATAGGTACCCAATCCCACGGATTGATGACCTTCTGAACCAACTCAAAGGTGCAAAATATTTCAGCAAGATCGACCTGAAGTCTGGGTATCACCAGGTACCAATTGAACCCTCCGATGTGTGGAAGACTGCCTTCAAAGCCAAGGAAGGCCTTTTCGAATGGATGGTCATGCATTTCGGGTTGACGAATGCTCCCGCCACCTTCATGAGGATGATGGATGACATCTTGCGGCCATTCACCAACTCATTTGTAGTGGTGTACTTGGATGACATTATGATCTTCAGCCAGACTTGGGAAGAGCACCTTCACCACATCCGACAAGTCCTCCAAACACTGCGGCAGCACAAGTTGTGTGCCAATTTGGAGAAGTGCACTTTTGGCATGACCCAGGTTCAATATCTGGGATACATTATTGATGAAAGGGGGGTGCATGTGGATCCAGCCAAGATCCAAGTCATTCGGGATTAGCCAGCCCCAACCACTATAACAGAGCTTCGCAGCTTTCTGGGTCTTGCTAATTTCTATCGGAGGTTCGTGTTGGGATTCTCTCATATCACTTGGCCCTTGAGTCAAGTCACCAAGGGAGGAGCAAGAGAAAAAAAATTTTGGTCGGAACCTCAACAGAAGGCGTTCACAGAACTGAAAAACCGCCTCTGTTCTGCCCCAGTGCTCACTTTACCAGACTTGCAATAGCCATTTGAGATCGAGACAGATGCCTCTGACTATGCTATTGGGGCAGTTCTTACTCAACAGGGACATCCAGTGGCATTTCACAGTGAGACATTATCTGACACAGTTCGCAAGTACCCCACATATGACAAAGAAATGTACTCCATTGTGCAAGCTTGTCGACAATGGAAGCATTACATTTTGGGAAAGGAAACAATCATCCATACAGACCACAGGCCCCTGCAGTTCATACAAACACAAGGGAAGTTGCAGAATGATCGCCATCAGAAGTGGTCTACATATCTGCAACAGTTTCATTTGAACATCAAGTATAAGAAGGGTAGCACCAATCATGTTGCAGACTACCTCAGCCGACCACCGATCGTGGCGCTCACCATTGTGCTCAACTCTTGTGGGCACGAGACTTCTGATTGGCCGCTTCTCTATGAGAGTGACCCAGAATTCGGCCACACTTACAAGGCACTCTTGGGGGGTACGCAAGTTCCAAATTTTCACCTCCAAGATGCAGTTTTATGTCACATGGGACACCTTTGTGTTCCTTCAAGCGAGCGTGCCAAGATGATATGGGAAGCACACTACAGTCGAGTCGTTGGGCATTTCTGGATTGAGAAAACAGTAGCAATCTTGCAGAAGTATTTCTACTGGCCGAACCTTCGAAAGGATGTCGAGAAGCACATCAGATCCTGCATTGCTTGTGCCATTGCCAAACCGTCCATCAAAAAGCAAGGCCTATATACTCTTCTACCTACCCCTAGTCGACCTTGGGAATCCATCTCCATGGATTACATGCTAGGCCTGCCTTCTACTAAGCAGGGAAATGACTGTGTTTTTGTGGTCGTCGATAGATTCTCGAAGATGGCCATTATGGCGGCCTGCAAGAAGAATATCACAGCAGAAGCCACTGCTAAACTCTTCTTTGAACGAGTGTGGGTGCACTTTGGGATCTCACAGTCTATCATATCAGATCGAGATAGCAGGTTCCTCAGCACATTTTGGTCCAGCCTCTGGTCAATGTTGGACACAAAGCTCACCAAGTCCACAGCTTTCCATCCCCAAACAGATGGCCAGACAGAGGTCGTCAACAGAATGATTGTACACATTCTGCGCATGTAAAATTCAAAGCATCCATGCACATGGGACAAGAGCCTCCCCTATGTACAACATAGTTATAATCGGGCTCTCCACAGTTCAATCGGCCATAGCCCCTTTCAGGTGGGCTTGGGATTCCAGCCACTATGTCCCATTGACATAGCCATGCCATTTGCAGCTGCTCAGGCCAATTCAGATCATGTCCAGTATGAATTTGACAAAGCAAGTAGCTTCATCGAGCGCATTCAACACATCCTCCAACAGGTTCATGATATATTGGACAGAGCCAATGCCAAGTACAAGCAATGCCATGATCAACACCGGGTGCCACACAACTTCCAGGTGGGCGACAAAGTATGGCTACATTTGCAGAAGGAGCGCCTCACTGGACCCCACTGCAAGCTTCGCCCGCTCCGATACGGGCCATACACCATCACCAAGGCTATAGGGAACAATGCCTTCGAGCTCAGTATTCCACCATTCCTTGGTCTGCACCCAGTGTTCAATGTGGATCGCCTTCGTCCTTACTTCCCACCTCTGCTGGACACCTCGGACATTGCAGAACAACTCACACCAATAGAGTTAAATCCAGACTGCATGGAACAGGCCACCACAAATTGTATCATGGACATGCAGGTCAAGAACACTCGCCAACAGAAGATCCAATTATATCGGGTTGTCAAAGCTGGCCAACTCCTGCACCAAGGAAAGTGGTTCACCAGGGACCAAGTTCAGCAGAAATTTCCTCATCTCATGGAGGAACTTAACGCAATAGGGACCATTGCTTCCTAAGGGGGGAGGAATGATCCAGGTGGATATTGGTGGTCACCCGCCTATTCCACTTGGGGCTCCACCATTGTCTATTTCAGTTTTTCAGTTTCGGCACAGTTTACTATTTTTAGCAGTTTTTCGGGTCCTAAACTTCCGGAGCCGTTTTGAGGCCCTAAACGACGTTTTTTGGGAAAAAGGAGAGCAACATGGGTCCATGGACCGATGTTGCTCGTTCCAAATTTGTATTCCTCGGAAGATCTTTCTAACGAGGTATGGTACGCGTCAAACGGAGATCGTATGCCAAAGTTACGCCCCTGGGAAGTTGAAACACCAATTTACCCAAACGGGGCCCATAGTCTTGGCGCTTCATCTCCTAGGGTTAGGGTTTTGGCTGTTTAGGATTTCCCATTGTTTCTAAATGATAAATAGGCCCTCGAGCCTCATCGTAACACAGTTCAGAGGCCTGTAGCCGCCACATCTCTTCTCAGAGATAGCTACCAGCGCCCTAGCTAGTTTTATTTCCATTCTGTCTGTAAGCAAATTTCTGCATTTTGATATTAATGAAATGAAGCATTATTTCCACGTATCAACAGATTTCTACTTCTATGTTTATTCTCAATATGTACAAATCCGGATCAATACGCACCTCAGCAACATGGAGTTGCAGAAAGAATGAATAGAACAATGATGGAAAAGGCAAGAAGCATGCTCAGTGGTACCGGGTTAGGACAAGAATTCTGGGTGGAGGCAGTAGAGACTGCATGCTATCTGGTTAACAGATCACCTTCATCAGTGTTGGAGGATAAGACTCCACGTGAGGTATGGACTGGTAATAAACCCCCTCTTTTGTTAGTCATCAGTATTTTTCACCTGTTGATAATGACTAGTTTTTAAAGCCAAGTTTTCTAGCAGCTGATCTCCAATTTGTTAAATTTTTCTGCTAGAAAACACCCATTAACATTTTTCCCTCTTACCTTTTCAATCAGTCTATGATGAGAAAAACCTAATTTTCAAACCCTATCTAGTCTCGGTCATAAAAACTTGTCCATAAACTATCATAAGCTAAGGTCATATGCTATCATTCACCCCCATCCCCAGCTCATTCATTAACCAACTAATTGATAAGAATGTCAGCTACCCTACCTCTGGTCATATCTCATCTTCAAATCTGATCATACCAAAGAGAATACTCCAAATCTGTCAAAAATCTCCCCTAAGTTAGGTAGTGGCGCTTTAGGCGATCTTCCCTTGGCAAACTATCCTAAGCCAAAAGAACCTATGTATAAAACCAACCAGGCATAGATGGCCTTCCTATTCTACAAATAAAGCTTGATACACCCTTAAGTCGCGCAACTAACAAGTCTTGGTGTCTCTGCAGTGCATGTTTCAAAAGCCAAACTGATGTTGTGTTGATCTATAGTGTTTCAATGTCTTTTTAAAAATCAGAAGTGTACCAGTGTTCCAGAAGAAATTATTAAACTAAACATGAGAAGACAGTTGCTTCTCATGTTGTTTTAAGCCTGGGATGCAAGTACTAGTCAGAGAGGTAATTCAATGAACTCCTGCAAACACAGTCAAAAGGTTAGTGATTTATGACTAACAAGTAATACTCTGCAGATACAAGTCAGGTTTCTTCTGGTTTCCAAAGATTCATAAGGGTCTTTTAACAACAGAATACACAACTCAGAGCATGCCCCTCATGGCATATTGTCAATTTTTCACCTTATTACTTACTGTGATATACCAAACAGAGATGGGCATTAAAAGGAAAGATGACACATTTTGAAGAGAGATGAAATAGAATCACTGTGTAAAACCTCCTCCAAACATGAGCAGAGGGTTGGGTGACTGTGTAAAACCTCCTCCAAACATGAGCAGAGGATTGGGTGATTGTGTAAAACCTCCTCCAAGCATGAGCATATGGTTAAGTCATTTGTTAAGGCCTCCTTAATTTAATAAGCAGAGGGTCAGGAATAGAGGTGTAGCCTCATCCAAAAATCACAAGGCTAACAATGTTGCAAATGGCCTTAAAAACTTGTTTACACCTTTTCTCCAATGGATAAAACCACTAACACAGCAGTGGTGTTTCAAGGATTGCTTATATGGTTTCACTGTTGAAAGACAAAATTGAAATGCAGTGGGAAACAATTGAATGATCATTAGTAGAAAAATAGTGTTAAAAGCAGAGGGAAATCAGTGATACTATGATGATTCAAGGAAAATTTTCTTTTCCTATCCATAAAGGTCTTTTTTAAAACCTCATCAAATTGACAAGAAGATAGACTAGCCTTGCTTCTGAAGAAGACCTTTGCAAATAAACAACACATAAACAGTATGTGTGAGGAAAAAGCTATGACACCATGATTCAAATTCAATACAATTTTCAAAGAATCAAGCCATATCATTGTCATAAACAAAGACCTTTTAATGAAACATGTGAAAAAACCTTCTTGTTGCATAAGATTGCATTAAGGGTCTCTAAAGGCCTCTTTCCTTGATCAACAAATATAAGTCAAGCTTCGGTGATGCAACTAAGGTTTTACCCACAGTCAAAGAGAAATATCATTATAAGGATGCAACAACAGTCTTTAATATGGTTTTGAGAAAGGTTTGCTTTTAAGGGACAGATATGGACAAACAGTGACAGTTTTACTGCCTTAATGAAGAAATAGTGAAAGAGATTTTAGCTTTTGAGATGGTTTCTTCACTTTGGGAAAGGTCATATCTATGAAGACCTTCAAAAGTAGCATACACAACATTTAAATCTTTGTTGAATATGAGTCTTTGTTATGTTTTAAAAATACATTTGCTTTATGTTTTGTTATGACCAAAAAGCCTTTTCAAAAGGCATCTAAAACCCTTTCAAATAGATACAAATGTTTTTGAGTTCATTTAAAGGTGGAAGAGATCGTTGAAATATCCCCTTGTGAAAATTAAAAATTCAAGCCATGCTCCCTGGCTGCTCACTGGAGGAAACAATAGATTTCGGCATTTTTTCAGAGTTTTCAGGCCTCCAAGCCTGCGCGGTGTGCCTGTGAGTGAAATTACAAAGGGTTTACATTGCTGCACGGCGCGCCTGTAGTGCCCGTTCACCCACTGCCCGAGACCGACCCGACTGTGCGGCGCTCTTTTCTCTGAACGTGCCGCTCACCCAAAGGCCTTCAAAAAACTTTTTTAAGAGCTGCTCAACCAATCAAACAAGGCCCTTAAGTGCTTTTAAGGTATTTTTCTCACTCCATGATAAATTTTGAGGTTAAGAGGTGGTGTGCTCTTGTTGTATTTTCAAGAGAAAAATAGTGTTAAAGAGGGTGGGGTTTTGGTCAAAGATTAAAGAGTTTTGTTGTTGTGATTACTAAGGATTAGTACAGTGATAGGCAAGGGTTTGTTTTTATCAGTCTTAAAGGGCCTTAACTGCCTTTAAGAAAAGTGACTGCCCACAGTTATTGGAAAAGAAATACATAGTTGTTGAGGTCTCAAAATTGGTTGGAGAGTGTCCTAACAGTGTTAAAACAAGAAGAATTTTTTTAAAACTCAAAGGGGAAAACAGTGATCATAATCTGAAGGCTCTGTCATTTAAAAAAAATTCCTCCCTGTATTATGGATTAGTGAACTCTGTGCAGCCACCAGAGTTCCAAAAAACAGAGTATGTTGTGAAGGTTTTTTTTTTTAAGTCAGTTGAAGGATGTTTTGTCTACCTTTGTGAAGAGCAGTGAACAACAAAAGATCATTGTTTGAAGAGAAAGGTGTTCTTATCAAAACAAAGGAGATTCTTGTTCAAAAAAGGGACCACCAACACATCTTTTCAAAACCTTTCCCAAGCACAATGATAATTTTACTTTTTGTTTTTCATTTGACAAACACTTGTTGATTGGCATCAAAGAGGATAAAGCAGTGACTTATAAGGAGGACAGGGTGTGTTGTTGAGAAACCATTTCAAGGACCATTTGAGACAGCTTGTTTTTTTCAGTCAGCAAAGAGTATCCAAAACAAAATGCCTCCGAGGCAAGACAGTAGAAGTGGCCTTCACAAGAGTTTTGAACCTATTTCAACTGAAGAGGTAAATGCTCATCCATCAATCCTATTTAAATTTCATGAAGTTGGATGTCTAGAGTTTTGTCAAAGGGTGTAGAAGGTGAAAAGTTATATCCCCTTGACACATCTTTGTGCTTTGAGATTTCAAGGGAAACACTTTCAGCTGGCAGGCTTGGATTTCAAGTTTTCTCCTAGATCCATTTCCAAGGCCACCAAAATCCCTTATGTCGGAAAGAAGTGGTTTAAACAGAGCCACCTAGACTCAGAACAATACAAACCCTTTTTGAAACCAGAGCATAGAGATACATGTCCATCCATCTTTCCCTTCTCATATCTGTTGACTAGTTATACTCCCCTCATGAATATAATCATGAAATATTTCACATGCGAGGGAATATTTTCCCGAGTCTATGCTTACCATGTCCGGTTGCTCATGCATTTCACAAGAGCCAAATTGTTAAATCTCCTCTTCTTCCTCCATAGAAGTATTAAAAAAATGGCCTTCATTATTCAGAAAAGCCTCCTTCTCAGCAGTCAGCTTGCCTTTTCCATCATTCCCTCATCAAGGTTGTCATTCTTCATCAGCTTGAGAAGAAGGGAATCTCTTGGGACACTTTCATTGCACATCTAGATTTCGCCATTGTTCCTTCATCCCATGCATCTCCTTCACCTTCCACTCAACATCCTTCACCTTCTTCAACTGAGCCCATTCCCAAGAAGCTCAAATTTCCCATGATTGAACAAGAAGAAGAGCATGATGAGGAAGAAGAGCATGATGAAGATGAGCAGCAACAACATGATGATGAACAGTAGCAACATGATGAATAGCAGCATGATGAAGAAGGGCAGCAAGGGGAAAAAGAGCACAGTGAAGAAGGGAAGCAAAGTGAAAAAGAGTATGATTAAGGGGAGGAACGGCATGATGAAGAAAAGTAGCAGCAAAGTGAATAAAAACACAGTGATGATGTACAGCACAGTGATGAAGAGAAGAGCCATGAAAAAGAGCAAAACAATGAGGAGGGAAATGATGAGGAAATTGAACAGTTTGATGAAGATATTGGTAGCCCTCACAGCAGCAAAAAATATGAAGATGAAGCCCTAAACATTGGGGAGACAGAGTTTCAAAGTCCTAGAGACAACAAAGACAAGGAAAAAGAGGGCAGCCCTCAAAAATACATGCAAGATGATAGTCAAAGAATTCATGAAGAAACTCAAAATAGTGGCAAGAATGATGAAGGAAGTAACAAGGGAAAAGAGCCAATAGAGCATGTGCTAGCTGCCTCTCCTAGGCAAGGGGCCATGCTTTCTTCTCCAAAAGTGGCCAAGCCCCAGACATCAAGGAAAAGGGTGCCTCAAAATATAACTCCAAATGTTACTAGGGCCCTCTGAAGCAAGGGGAAATTTCCCAAGCAGCCTATTGTCGAATTTCCCAAGAGGAGGAAGACCAAGAAGGCCACCCAAAGCAAGGGAAAGGAGAAAGAAGAAAGAAGCCATGAGAAGGAGAGATACTTTGACATAATTCAAATCCAAAGTGATGATAGCGAGAATGAGGCCCGAATCCTAGAGACTCTCTTGATCAATAGAGAAAAACAAATTGATGCTTTGAGGGTAGATATAGAGAGGTCTAGAAACTTCAATCACTTTTTGCAAACACAAAATAAACAGATGAGTGTCCACATGGCAGTATATGAGACACGGGTCATCAAATATAAAAAAGAGGCCTCCAAGGCACAAGTTAAATTGGAAGAACTCATGGGCGAGTTCAATGATAGCGAAGATGAAGATCATTCAAGGAGAAAAAGGCCAAGGACCATGGGACTCAGAAAATCCCTTGAGAAACAAAAGGAGGAAAAAGCTGCCCTTTTCCAATCTTTTCCTCTCACTACTTTGTTCACCCAAGACATAGAGAACAATCGAAAAGCATGGCTCAAGAGGGTGAATGATCACTTGGAAAAGAAGTTGGAAAATGCCAATAGAGATTTGGACCTTCAAATGAGGATAACCGGGAACTATAAGAAGCTCAATCAGTTCGCCCGACGGAAATTGAAGGCCACACAGGAAAAACTCAAGGAAGCTCAAAGGAGGTGCCTGTTTGGTCAATTTAGTGTTTCCTAAATTGCTGCATTTAATTGTCAATCCGGGAATCGTAAGCTGATGAAGTGCAGCGCACTATATGTGCAAGATAACCTCTTTCTTAACTTTTTGTCGTTTGTGGTCTTTCTAAGGTAAAATGGAAATTCTCAAGTGAAAAACAAGCTTGGTTATATTTATTCAAGGAAGTGATATCCCCTATAATGATTTACCAATCTCGAAACTTTAAAAGCAAATTGAAATTACAATGACAAAAGAAAGTAAAAGTGTACTGCTGGAATGAAAAGTGATGCTAATCTAATGAATCAAAACAAGAAACTAGTGAACATGAAAACTAAACTATTCTTGCTGCCAACTGAACACAAAAGAAACTACGCTTATGGAAATTCAAAATTGCAATGAAATAAATCTAAATCAGAATACATCAATTCATTTTCTGACCCTTCATCATTAGACCAGCTATGACTTGCGGAAGTAATCATAAACAACTTGTGTAACTGATTATTTAATTTGCAGAAAATAAAATAATACTAAACCATACACACATAATTCAATCCCTCGCCATCAGTCCAGCTGTGGCTTTCGGAGGCAACTGAAGATGTCATACATGATTTAATATATCTAAATTTGCAGAAAAGGAACTAATACTAAACTACACATTTCATCATGCAGCCCCTCACCATCAATCCAGCTGTGGCTTTCGGAGGTAACTGAAGACACTATGAGCAGCTTAATATATCTAATTTTGCAGAAAAGAAACTAATACTAAACTACACATTTCATCATGCAGTCCCTCACCATCAGTCCAGCTGTGGCTTTCGGAGGCAACTGAAGACACTATGAGCAGCTTAATATATTTAAATTTAACTATTGAATCAGATAAACAAAACTGAAATGTACAAAGCAAGACTGAAGTTAAACAAATGCTATGAAAAGGAAACTAGCAGCAGAATAATGTCAGTCTCATATCATTAGCTAAAATACTATGAAAATGCCCCGGGCTGTCTACCTAAAACCTGCACAAGAAAACTGATCAGTGATTTAACAATCATAAAAATATGAAAGACAAGAATGCAATGGAAATTATAAAAATGTATGAACAGAAATGAAGCAACTATGAAATATGAACATGTAATGGATTATGATACAATGACTTTTAAAAGAAATGAAATGAAATATATATACATTAATACACAGAACCTCGGCTGAGCAGGGGCCCTCTACGCAGCTTTGGTAACGATCCTCAACACAAATTAAGTTGAAAACAGAGTTTTTCACATTAAAAAACAGTTCATTACAGACTGGTAGTATTACGGCTCAAGGCAGCGTAATCACTACATAACAGAGTACGCACATCAACTCAACAACTATGATCAACTAACAACTATCAACTAACTCTACGTGCGTATGCAAACGCTCTATATAAAGCAATAAACTGTAACTGTCTCCTGAAGTTTATGATAGCAGCCAACACGTAGACCACTAAGGTCACGGATATAGGAGTATGGCCATGTTGGAAAACGGATCTATGGAAGGTGGGCGCTTGAATTCAACTCCAGAACTTTGCACAGATGTCAATTAACCTCCACAAGCTTGGAAACGGCCGTATGGATGTTTATATGCCACGAAACAGAGTCCAGCCGACATAGAACTCCATAGTTGACTTCCACGTGGATGGCTTTGATCGTGGCTTTCTTTGACGAATTTACTTGAACCAATAGGACACGAACCATGTCCTTGTCATTCCTAGCCTGCCCATGTGGCTCGTTTCCTTCGTAGACACCTGTAACATCGATTTCCACAAAATAGCTGCGGAAAGTTGCAGCAGCTGCGGAAAGTGACAAGTTTCCGCAGTTGTATGAACAAAATCTAAATCAAATAGAAAACACACAAACATAATTAAAAACCATGTTAGATACCCTTTTGCACATGATATTGACAATTTTGGAGGTTTAGGTGAGTGAAAAAGATATGGAAAAGTGTATGGAAAAGAGGCAAATTCGGGACTCAACATACCCCCACTTTGAAGGTGTTGCATGTCCTCATGCAACCAAAATTTTGACACTCTTTGTTCAATTCATGTGCCTTGATACTTCAGCCAACACATCTAACCCCCTTCTCTTCTTCTTTGGTACTGCCATCATTCTGGGTTTCTTCATGAGGCACCTGAATTTGATATTCACAAGTGCTCTGCTCGATTTTTGGCATTTCCTTTTTAGCTTCTTATTCTTCTTTTGCCAAATACCCAAATGTAACATAGTATTGTCATGGATAATCTTGTCCAGTTTGCCTTGCTCTTTGAGTGTTTCATTTTCATTTTTGATATGCCGATTCAAAAGCTCAAGCTCAAAAATATCCTGTTTTAATGACTGAACCAAATCATCCTGCAATGTATGAGGCTGAATAGAAGAGGTACTTGGGCCTGTGGCTGCCTTCTCCAAGGATTCTATATAGTCATAGACCTCCTGCTGTTTGGGGTCTACTTCCGGTGTCTTTTTCATTGGACTGTCCTCAAAATGCTGCAAGGGAGAATTATGTTCAAAATTTGGGTGAGGAGAACTTTCATCAATATTTTGCTGAGAATAAGATGGAGTACGCTCATTGTCTGATTGGGAGTGAAAGGAGTCAGGTTCACTAACTGACTGAAATGGACTATGGTCAGTTGGAGACTATTCAGATGTCTCCTCACCCAAATCAATGAAATGAGGACCTTTAATTTGTGTTTTTCTCAGTTTTCCCTTAAGCCTGCTGCTTCTCCTCACATGCTGTGGAACACTACCCTTTTGTTCTTGTTTTCCTGTTTTTGCCTTCTTGGATAGAGATGACTGTTTTTGAAGAAAAATTAATCTTTCAGATAGAATTTGGTGGTCTTCTTCTTCAGAAGAAGAAGTTTTATGGACAGCCTCAATAATTTCTTTCCCTTTTGGTATTATTGGCTTCTTAGTTTTGATTTCCTTCTTCTTCCTTTTTACCAATCTCTCTTCCCTATCATTTTTCTTCATAGTAATAGTAGAAGTATCTTGGATTTCATCTACTGTTCTTTTCCTTCTACTTCTTTTTGCTGTGCTAGCTGCGGGAACTTCCTGTGTAGGAGCAGCTTGGGTTTCAACATCCATTTTCTTTCTTCTACTCCTTCTAATTGGATTACCTTCAGGAATTTCCTGAGGTTCTTCAAAGAAGTTTCTAACTAGGAATTGTTCCCATGTATCTTTTCTTTCTTTTAGCTCCTTTTCAATAAGAATTTTTATAAACCCATGATGATATAAATGAGGCTCTACATCTCCTAGGTGTTTTTGCACAGTGACAGCCATTTTCTTCAAGCTATTGAATAGGAAATAAGGAAGATTGAGAGTTTAGTTTTCAAGAAAATTCATCAATAGCCTAGTATGATACATGTACATGGAGCCAAAACGACCTTCACATGTGATAAATTTCTGAACAATGAGTAGTAAAGTGGCCCATTCATCTTTTATTGCATGCACAGGGATTCCTCTTTTGAAAACAGTGATATACATACCTTGATTTCGGAGGATTGTTCTCCATGCCTCATCACTGATACTTTTGTTTTTGAACCAACGTTCTCCTTCCTGAAGAAGCTCTGTGGCTGCTGCTATTGATGCTTCATTGACTAAAAACTTGAGGTCTCCCACTTCTGCTTCCGAACCATCAAATGATCTTGCAAACGCTTTGGTAACTTCTCTGTGGTAACCCCTGAATTTCTGAATAAAACGCAGCCATTTAGCTTTTCTCAACATCTCTTTTGCTTGTGGAAATCCCTCTATAAATTTCTGTCCTTCCGGCTCTGCCCTTAATAATTTTCCCATTTTACTTCTCTGTGCTTCACAGGCTTGCCTTTGTGAGGGTTTAAGCGGAAATGGAACGATGGAATACACAGAATCTAGCACAATACTGTGGGGATGTTATCACAAAATGGAAATGAGCACCATAAAGAGAATGGAATAAGACTGTGGGTGGATATACGGGAATGAGAGTGAGCAAAAGGAACGGAATGGAATGAAACAGGGAGTGAGAATGAGTAGAGTGGGGTTTTGTAAACACGACAGAGACACGACAAAGAGGTTAACAAAGTATAATGCATTCGGCCGCATTTTGAATTTTGGTGGCTGTGTCATAAATATGAACACGTTTCAATCGATGATTATGAAGTTATGCGGCTTGTAAGAGTCCTTTGTCAACTCAAATACGTATCATTATCTACGGTGGGATATTTGAACATGAGTGAGAGTCGGAATTTCAATGATGAAACCGTTTGTGAATAAATGCAAGAGGATAACATAGAGATCGTGAAGGTTACGGATTGTCAATATAATCATTGCACGTTATGGGTAGAGCTCATAGTTTAAAATTACATAAAAATGTGTTTTTCGATACTATTTGAAATAAACTTTATTCATACCTTTGGAATCCTTGCTTTTGCCCTTGGTCTTCAACTGATTGATCTTCATTAGTGTCTTGAATGTCCCATTGATCCTCTCTCCTGCATTTTATTTCATAATTTATGAAAATAACAACTAACTGTACATTCTTTTTGAAAACAGAGTAGTAGTAGCTGCGGAATCTGCTTCTGGCTGCGGAAACTGGAGTCAGCTGCGGAAACAGATGTCAGCTGCGGAAACTGACACGGCTATTACTTGGCTGAAATAGAAATGAACAAATGACAAATGACCAGGTGGAAATGGCCATAAAAAGATTTTTATTGATGGAATGGATGAAATGAAGTGGAATGAAGTGTAATGAAGTGAAATGAAATGAAATGAAGTGAAATGAAATGGAGTGGGTGGTGAGATGAAATGAAATGAAAAACAGATTTTTTTTTTTGGAAAATATAGAGTGTCAGGTGTCCCTGATTTTCACCCCATATTTTCTGTATAAGACTGCCAATCAATGATTGGTTTTCAGGCTTATACCATTTTTTATTTTTTTTTTTTTATTTTTTTTTTTTTTTTTAAACTTGAAAAACAAAAGCTAGGCTGGTGGAGAAGAAGAATTCTTCTGTACCAGCCTGATTGCAGAACTTTCTTGAAACAAATTGACAAAATCCTCTTTAGAGAGTGGCTTATGATAAACTTTCAATCTATGGCCATTCACTATAAGAGGAGTTTGAAACTCATCAATGGTCTTGATTCTTACAGCTCCATTGTTAAAGATCTTGTCAATCTCATATGGCCCAAGCCAATGAGTCTAAAATTTCCCTTGAAAATATTTAAACTTGGAGTCAAATAACAATGCCCAATCTCCTTCTTGAAACTTCTTCTCTTTGATATATTTGTCATGCCACTTAGTTCTTTGATATTGAACTAGATGAGTTCTTAGAATTGCTTCTTGTCTGATCTCATCTAGCTCATTCAATTGCTCCATTCTATGCTTTTGGGCTTCTGATAAGTCCATTCCCAACTGAACTGCTCTCTTGAAGGTCTTGACTTGGAACTCAATGGGGAACAAGACTTCTTTCCCATAAACAAGTTCATAGGGAGAATGTCCTGTTGTATTCCTCCATGTAGTTCTGTAGGCCCACAAGGCTTCTGGAAGCCTTTCTGCCCAATCTCTTCTATGTAGATGAGCAGTTTTGGTGATGATACTTTCAAGAACTTTGTTTGTGGACTCCACTTGACCATTTGCTTGTGGATGGTAAGGAGTAGATCTTCTGTGCTTGATTTTGTATTCTTCCATCAACTTCTCCACCAAATTTGATGTGAATTGGCTCCCCTGATCTGTCAAAATTTCTCTTGGAACACCAAAGCGAGTAAAAATATCCTCATAAAGAAAATGAACAACTGAATTTTCAGTAGCAGATACTAATGCTTTAGCTTCTACCCATTTAGTAACATAATCGGTGCAAACCAATATATACTTCTTTTGCTTAGATGGTGGATTAATAGGTCCAATGAAATCTAAAGCCCATTTTTCAAAGGGTTCAATGAGTACCTGTGTTTGCAGTGGCATTTCATTTGAAAGGGTAGGTTTCCCTACTCTTTGGCAGCTGTCACACCTTTTGACATATTGTTTTGCATCTTTGAAGAGGGAAGGCTAATAATATCCTAAAGAAAGGATTTTATAGGCTGTCCTTTTGTCTGCAAAGTGTCCGCCGCATGGTTCATCATGACATGCCTTAAGAATATCAGGCATTTCATCTTCCCTGACACATCTTCTGATCACAAGATCTGGCCCTGTTTTAAACAATTCGTTAGAAATCCATGAATATCTTGAACTCTCCTGAATAATTTTTCGTTTTCTCTTGGAAATAAATGTGAAGGTAGTTTCCCTGTAACCAAATAGTTAGCAATATCTGCATACCAAGGGGTCTTAATAGTTACTGCAAACAAATCTTCATCAGGAAACTTATCTTCTACAGGAGAATCTTCTTTAGTATTTTGAATTCTAGACAAGAAATCAGCTACTGTATTCTGTTTTCCTGGTCTATCCAACACGGTAATATTGAATTCTTGCAAAAGTAAAAGCCATCTTGTCACTCTGCCATTAGTAACAGGTTTGTTCATTAAATATCTAATTGCAGAATGGTCAGTATGAATAAAAGTTTCATAGCCTGTTATGTAATGTCTAAACTTATTAATTGCATGAACAACGGCTAAGAACTCTTTTTCAGTCACAGTATAATTCAACTCTGTGGGAGTCAAATTTTTACTGGTGTAATAAATGGCATAAGGAATTAAATATTTTTGACCCAACACAGCTCCAAGAGCTGTATCTGAAGCATCTGTAGAAATATGGAAAGGAAGTTTCCAATTTGGTCCTCTCAAGATAGGTGCTTCGGATATTCTTGTTTTCAAAGTTTCAAAAGCGGATTGACAATCAGGATCCCATTTAAATTCACAGTCTTTTGTAAGCAACTTGAAGAGTGGAGATGCTATTTTAGTGAAGTTTTCTATAAATCTTCTATAGTAACTAGTAAATCCTAGAAAACTTCTAACATCTCTTTGACAATTTGGAATAGGCAACTTGGAGATGACTTCAACTTTTGATCTATCAACCTTAATCCCATCTCCTGAAATATGATGGCCCAAAACAATACCTTCAGTAAACATCATAAAGCATTTTCATGGCTTAATGAAAGGTTTGTTTCTTTACATCTTATAAGGACTTTTTCCAAATTTTCTAATGCCTCTTCAAATGAATTACCATAAAATGTAAAATCATCCATATAAACCTCTACACAATCATGGATTAGATCAGAAAAAATTCCTAGTACTGCTCTTTGGAATGTTGCTGGTGCATTACATAACCCAAAAGGAAGCACTCGGTAGGCAAAAATTCCCCATGGACAAGTAAATGTGGTCTTATCTTGATCTTCAGGTGCTACCTGAATTTGATTATAGCCACTAAAACCATCCAAAAATGAAAAGTACTTTTTACCTGCTAACGTATCTAATACCTGATCAATAAAAGGCAAAGGAAAGTGATCCTTCAAAGTTGCTTTGTTCAACTCCCTGTAATCAATGCATACTCTCCATTTACCATTTTTTTTAGGTACTATAACCAAAGGAGAAACCCATCGGCTATCTGAAATTGGATAAATGAAGTTTACATTGAGAAGTTTTTGGAGCTCTTCTTTCACTATCTCCCTAAGATTTGGATTCATCCTTCTTTGAGGGTGTCTGATTGGTCTACTGTTTTCCTCAATATAGATATGATGGATGCAAGTCTTAGGATCAATACCTTTCATGTCAGTATACTCCCATGCAAATGCAATAGAATGTTTTTGCAAGATTCTGGTTAGTTCTTCTTGTTGTGACTTCTCCAGATGTTTGTTGATATTCAATGTCTTTTCTGGAAAAATCTCAAAAGCAGAATTACCAAATTCTTCCATAGAGTAGAGAGACATTTGTCTTGATGATAAATATTCTATGTCAGATTCCAACTGAAATTGTGTGGGGTCATATTCTGAAGTTATCTCAAAATTTTCTAATGTGTTCAGAATTTGACTATCCTCACTAATTTCAGAAATGGTAAAGACGGGTTGTATAGTGTTCTCATCATCGACCCATTCATTGTCTCCTATTTCTGTAATTTCTCTTGCAGGAGGATACAAATTGAATTTCTTTGTCGAATTACCATTAGAAATGTACATGTCTCCAGATCTACAACTAATAAAAGCATCAGCTGTGGCCAGCCAAGGTCTTCCTAAAATAATTGGATGTCCTCCTAGATTACTTTTGGGAGTCAAAATCATAAAATCTACTGGATATTCCCAAGAATCTAAGGAGACTGAAATATCTTCTAATACACCATCTGGTTTAATAACCGATCGATCTGCAAGTTGCAATAAAGTAGGTGTAAAAAGAAGGTTAGGAAGTTTTAACTGTTCCATAGTATGTCTATTCATAATGTTGATAGCAGCCCCTAAGTCAATCAATGTGTTTGGAATTTCTATCCCATTTATATGTGTCTTGACAATTGGACTTCCTGGATCTACATATTTCTGCATGGAAATTTTTCCCATCATAATGTCTGCAATCTTTCCTACCAGGTGGATTCTTCTTGTGTCCTTTAGCTTTCTTCCTGGTCTTTTGAAACTCAACTCCATTATGGTTTTTGCTAGAATAGGAATTTCTCGAATGGCTTGTAGCAATGGAATCTTGATACAAACATTCTTCAATTCATCTAGAAAGTCATAGTTAGGAAACAAGATTTGTTTTTCCACCCCCTTGTCAATTTGTAGTCTTTCAGGAAAAGGAGGTGTAGATGAAGATGCGGGTTGCTCAACTATAGGAGTTGTGGATGTTAACTTTTCTTTTTCTTTTTGAATGTTTGAATTTTGAAGAGATTTTTCCTCAGAACCCTTATTGACTTGAAGAGAATCCTCCTCAGAGGTATCTTGCTCTTGAATATCTATAGAAGGTTTTTCTAAAACTCTACCAGATCTGAGTTGTACATCGTTGAGAGGAACAATCATATAGGTAAGAAATTGTTGTCCTTCTACCATATAAGTAGTTTGAGGATTCTTATTGTTAGGATTTGGCAATGGCTGAGCTGGAAGTTGATTTGTCTTCTGTTGGTATGGGAGCATGAGTTGAGGATTTGTATTTTGTTGAGAAGATTGTTGTTGTGGAAATGGCAATGAAAGTTGTGGATTTTGGCTTGGAAATTGTGGAGCTTGTTGATTTTGAAAAGATGGAGGATATTGATAAAATTGAGCAAATCTCCCATAAGGATTTTGCATCCCTTGTACCCATGGCTGATATGAATTTTGATGTTGGGGCCAAGATTGTTGCCAAGGAGTCCAATTTGGTGGGGTTTGAAGATTCATGGGGTTATTAAACCCTTGAGATTGTTGTCCCTGCCAAGGTCTCCTTGCGACAAAACAGAGAGATTCTATTGAATTTGGATCTTCTTGAAAAACAGCTTTGAGTCCAGGGATTGAAGGACAATCCTTGATCTCATGATTTTCTGAGCAAATCATACATGTTTCTACAACATTCCCTTAAAGCATGTTTCTTTCTACATTTCAGACAAAAGATGGCTAAAGCATCTGTTTCTGCTTTCTGCTTGTTTTGGATTTTAAGGGTGTCTAGTTGTTCACTAAGACCCCCTAAGATATCAGTTTTAAACTCATCAAGCATATTACCAATCTCTGCCCTACTTACTGATCCAGTTGCAGATTTGTTAGCCCTAATAAGAGAAGAATCCCTAGGCCCTTTTCGAGTTTTAGATTTTCCTCTTGAGAGATGGATACATAGTTCTGTTATATCACGAAATGGAAGTTGAGAAATGTCTCCTTTCCCCATCATGTTTAAAATGTCTATCCATTCATCTCTAATGGATTTTAATAGGAGGGATTTCAAGGTTTCATTATCTAAGTTGCTCATCTTTGCTCTTTTCAAGTTGTATTGAAATCTTTCAATTAGGTCTTCCAAATTTTCATCTTCTTTTTGCATCATTTTGAATACCTCATCCTTGTGATTGGTGGGCATACAATAGTCCAAGTATCTATCCAAAAATGTTTGTTTTATATCATTCCAAGTCCTGATAGATTGAGTGGCTAATCCCATGAACCATTTCAAAGCAGATCCCTTCAATGTTGAAGGAAACAGTTTGAGTTTTTGAGAATCTTCCATATAGTCATAAGTTCGACACACTACTTCAAACTCAAACAGAAATGTTTCAGGATCCTCACTTCGTAATCCATAAAAGTTAGGGAGAACAGATGGTGAGATATTTTTCATTGTTGCATGAGTTTCCTCATCAACTATAGGAAATCCAAGAAAATTGTCCCTATTTCTACCGTTATTTCCTTCACCATTTTTATCTTCATTATCTCCTCCTCCTCTACCTCCACCTCTATTTATTACTTCCTCTGCCATGATAGTTTCTTTAGAGTCCTTATAGTCCTCTAGTTCTTCTACCAAGGAAGGATGAGACAAAGTTTCTTTGTTTTCTAAGTGGGTTTTAGTAGGTGGTATAGGAGAATCCTCTAATTCAGCTGTTCTTTGACTTCCAAAAATCTTAAGGCTAGGGGTAGATGGTGGTGAATCTGGTCTATGCCTTGAAGAAGATGGAGTTGTGAAAATCAAACTCTTGGCTTTAGCTATAAACCTTCCCCTAGAATCTCTTGCTCTATGCATGTCATTTTTTTATTCTTTTTTTAAAAAAGTTGGGCTAATAATTCTCTTTCTGATCTTCCAGATCACACTAGGTGCAAGAAGAGAGCATACTTAAGAAATTACTAAACCAATAACTCTCTTTTCTGATCCTCCAGATCACACTAGGTGCAAGAGGAGAGCATACTTCAAGAAGTTATCAAGTTTCCCTTCTTTTATGATTTTATGGTTCTTTTTTTTTTTTTTTTTAAGAAATTGGCTACCTAGTTACACTTCCCCGGCAACGGCGCCAAAATGTTTGGTCAATTTAGTGTTTCCTAAATTGCTGCATTTAATTGTCAATCCGGGAATCGTAAGCTGATGAAGTGCGGCGCACTATATGTGCAAGATAACCTCTTTCTTAACTTTTTTTCGTTTGTGGTCTTTCTAAGGTAAAATGGAAATTCTAAAGTGAAAAACAAGCTTGGTTATATTTATTCAAGGAAGTGATATCCCCTATAATGATTTACCAATCTTGAAACTTTAAAAACAAATTGAAATTACAATGACAAAAGAAAGTAAAAGTGTACTGCTGAAATGAAAAGTGCTGCTAATCTAATGAATCAAAACAAGAAACTAGTGAACATGAAAACTAAACTATTCTTGCTGCCAACTGAACACAAAATAAACTACGCTTATGGAAATTCAAAATTGCAATGAAATAAATATAAATCAGATTACATCAATTCATTTTCTGACCCTTCATCATTAGACCAGCTATGACTTGCGGAAGTAATCATAAACAACTTGTGTAACTGATTATTTAATTTGCAGAAAATAAACTAATACTAAACCATACACACATAATTCAATCCCTCGCCATCAGTCCAGCTGTGGCTTTCGGAGGCAATTGAAGATGTCATACATGATTTAATATATCTAAATTTGCAGAAAAGAAACTAATACTAAACTACACATTTCATCATGCAGCCCCTCACCATCAGTCCAGCTGTGGCTTTCGGAGGTAACCGAAGACACTATGAGTAGCTTAATATATTTAATTTTGCAGAAAGGAAACTAATACTAAACTACACATTTCATCATGCAGCCCCTCACCATCAGTCCAGCTGTGGCTTTCAGAGGTAACCGAAGACACTATGAGTAGCTTAATATATTTAAATTTAACTACTGAATCAAATAAACAAAATTGAAATGTACAAAGCAAGACTGAAGTTAAACAAATGCTATGAAAAGGAAACTAGCAGCAGAATAATGTCAGTCTCATATCATTAGCTAAAATACTATGAAAATGCCCCGGGCTGTCTACCTAAAACCTGCACAAGAAAACTGATCAGTGATTTAACAATCATAAAAACATGAAAGACAAGAATGCAATGGAAATTATAAAAATGTATCAACATAAATGAAGCAACTATAAAATATGAACATGTAATGGATTATGATACAATGACTTTTAAAAGAAATGAAATGAAATATATATACATTAATACACAGAACCTCGGCTGAGCAGGGGCCCTCTACACAGCTCTGGTACGATCCTCAACACGAATTAAATTGAAAACAGAGACTTTTCACATTAAGAAGCAGTTCATTACAGACTGGTAGTATTACGGCTCAAGGCAGTGTAATCACTACATAACAGAGTACGCACATCAACTATCAATTAACAACTCAATAGCTATGATCAACTAACAACTATCAACTAACTCTACGTGTGTATGCAAACGCTCTATATAAAGAAATACACTGTAACTGTCTCCTGAAGTTTATGATAGCAGCCAGCACGTAGACCACTAAGGCCACGGATATAGGAGTATGGCCATGTTGGAAAACGGATCTATGGAAGGTGGGCGCTTGAATTCAACTCCAGAACTTTGCACAGATGTCAATTAACCTCCGTAAGCTTGGAAACGGCCGTATGGATGTTTATATGCCACGAAACAGAGTCCAGCCGACATAGAACTCCATAGTTGACTTCCACGTGGATGGCTTTGACCGCGGCTTTCTTTGACGAATTTACTTGAACCAATAGGACACGAACCATGTCCTTGTCATTCCTAGCCTGCCCATGTGGCTTGTTTCCTTCGTAGACACCTGTAACATAGATTTCCACAAAATAGCTGCGGAAAGTTGCAGCAGCTGCGGAAAGTGACAAGTTTCCGCAGCTGTATGAACAAAATCTAAATCAAATAGAAAACACAAAAACATAATTAAAAACCATGTTAGATACCCTTTTTCACATGATATTGACAATTTTGGAGGTTTAGGTGAGTGAAAAAGATATGGAAAAGTGTATGGAAAAGAGGCAAATTCCGAACTCAACAGTGCCTGACACCAAAAATGAATAAAGACACCTCAAAGCTCCAAATTTTGGCCTCATCTTCTTAGCATGTTTCTGAAAACCCTTGAGGGTCATGTTCGCCAAATTTGGGCAAAATTCAACAAGTTTTGGTTTTTTGTCATTTTTGGGCTTTTGGCTAAAAATCATGGGCATCGCCATTTTTGTTTGGGACATATTCAAAGAATTAAAATGGTATCATTGGATGCCATAATTTCAGGGGCATATACTCAGCAATTTTCATATCAATTGAAGATGATTTTCTCCCCCAAAATGGCGAAAAACACTCACTTTTTCCACACTCTGCCCCGTTTATCAGCAAAGTTTATATTTTGGGTTTTTACACACAGGTCATTTTTTGATAGCCTTCTAGTGATCAGTTTGGACAAAACTTAGAATTTTCAGAAAATAAACATTCATAGCTTTCCAACGAGCCATCACGGGCCTCATTTTGACATCGGGAAGGCATCCAAAAGCTGCCTGCAAGACAAAGGACTTTCTGCTGATATATTTTTTAAGTATTTTGCGAAAAATACACTTTTATGAAGTGGCTTTTCTTAATGTGCGTTTAGCTATTTTTGGGCATAGTTAGTAATGAAAAGTCAATATATTTTCCTTTTTTAGCATTTTTGAGATATTTTATTAGATATTTTGTGCCTTGGGCTTTGCAAAGCCTCAAGGACAAAATCAGATATTTTGATGGGCCAATGAGATTGCAAGTTGCACTAGGAGGTTTTCCCTCATCTTGGCCTATATATTCCAAGAGAATTCATTGTAAATAAGGCTGAACTTGATGATATAGAGCAATATATGGTTATACAAGCTTGGAAGAAACACTTGTCTCATGCATTGGATAGTTTCTTGAATGTTTTTGGATGATGAAGGAGGACTGTTGTTGGATTCCTTGACTTGGTAAAATGGTATAGTGTCCCTCTCTGTTATGCTTCTTAGTTTTCATTCATATTCCATGTTCTTTCTTTCTATAATACAGTAGAGAATAGATTTGAGATATGCCCTTGGAGGCACCTCAAATTTCCTGTTTCTTTATAGCTTCTATGTTTTCTTCCTTCTTAGTCATATCAAAGAATTCCTGATTGCTCTTTGATAACTGAAGAAATTGCTTTCTTGTTTCATTTATGGTTTTATGCATTCTAATTATGATTTACGATATGCCCTGCTTACTCATGGCTAGTCATAGCTCTCCCTCTAAAACCTTTGTTTGATTGTTTGATTGTCATTTTTTGAACCAAGGAGGTATTGTATTGATCTTGCCCTTTGCCTAAAACTATGCAATCTTGCTTCAAAGTGCCCAATAGCTTGATTACTATGCTTAGGTGTTTCTTCATAGTGATTTGAGTTGTTTGTTTGTCTTAATTGTATTTCCCCAAAGTCTGATAGCAATTTCCTAAAGTTAGAGAGTCATATATCTCTATGTATTGTTTGAATGTTTATTTCTATGCATTGATCATTTTATAGTTACATTTCTCATGATTAATGGTTAGCCCTACCATGTTTATGTCAGTGATTGAACTATTTATGTTTGAAATCTTTTGTTCTTCACAAATTTAGTGTCTATCCCACTCCATTTTACCCAAATATCCATTTTACCTCAATCAAATCGGCCCTTCAACAACCTTGTATCACCATCTGAAAGCTCTCTTGATCTTTTCGACCCCATAGCCCAATTGATCTGACATATTTTTACCTATCTTAGTCTTTGATCAGTTCATCCTTCACAAACCTAAAACAAAACCAAAAGCCTACTTCATAACTAGACTAAAATCACAAACACAAGAAGAAAACACACAGATATCCCTTACACAAATAGAGATAGCCCTCTCTGAGTCCAGGAAGGCTAGGTCCTTGGGCTCCAAAGACTGGTTTGATGTTACCCTGTCACTTGGCTTTCCAATCAGCCAAATCACGGGACCTTAGCATATTTCACATCTAAGGGTATTTGGATTTGATGCATATGTACATGTTCCAAAGAAGAAAAGGACCAAGTTGGATAATAAATCTGAAAGGTGCATCTTTATTGGGTATAAGGATGGTTTAAAAGGTTACAAGCTTTGGAACCCGGAAACAAGAAAGGTTGTGTACAGCTAAGATGTGGTGTTTCGAGAGATGAAAGATGTTGTTAAACATGAAGTTATACCAAAAGAACCTGAGAAGATAGAGTTTGAGCTAAAGGAGTATGAATCAGACTCTACAACAAAAGAAGATTCAGGAAAGGAAGAGCCACAAACTTCAGTTTTGAGAAGATCAGTTTAGAAAAGAAGGCAACCAAAAAGGTATAGTCCATCTGCTTTATGTTCAGGTTTTTTCTTACCTATATCTGATGATGATCCCAGAACTGTCAGGGAGGCAGTTGATTCAGAGGATGGAAAACTCTGGAAGGAGGCCATGATTGATGAAATGGCATCCTTGCACAAAAACAATGCGTCGGATCTGGTGGAGTTTCCGGCTGGAAGGAAGCCCATCGGGAGAAAATGGGTGTTTAAGAAGAAGATGAATGTAGAAGGCAAGGTGGAGAAATAAAAAGCTTGGTTGGTAGAAAAAGGTTATTCCCAGGTGCCAGGAATTTATTTTGGTGATATTTTTTCTCCTGTTGCCAAAGTTACTTCTATTATATTACTTTTATCTGTTGCTGTTGCATTTGATTTTAAGATATAACAGATGGATGTGAAGACAGTGTTTCTTCACGAGGATCTAGAAGATGAGATCTACATGAAGCAACCTGAAGGCTTCATGGTGAAGGGTAAGAAAGAACTGGTATGCAGGTTGAAGAAGTCTCTGTATGGGTTAAAACAGTCACCAAGGATGTGCTATCAGAAATTTGATACCTCTATACGGGGACTTGGCTTCACCAGAAGCAAGGAGGATCACTGTGTTTATTTAAAGTTAATTGGTGACCGTGTTATTTATTTGGTATTGTATGTGGATGATATGTTGTTTATTGGAAATGACAAAGAAATTATCCAAGATTTGAAGACCCAAATTTTCTCCAAATTCGACATGAAGGATCTTGGTGCTGCAAACTATATTTTGGGCATGGAAATTAAGAGAGATCGGGCAAAGAGGAAGCTCTGGTTAAACCAGAGGAAGTATGTCAAGACTATATTGCAGAGGTTCAATATGCAAGATAGTAGCCGTTGAGATGTTCCCATTCCTGTAGGTGTAAAGCTATCTGCCGAACAGTGTCCCAAGACACAAGAAGAAGAGGAGGATATGTCCCATGTTCCATATGCAAGTGTAGTGGGTAGCCTGATGTATGCAATGGTCTGTACTAGACCAGACATTGCACATGTAGTGGGAGTATTGAGCAGGTTTATGTCAAACCCATGGAACGAGCATTGGACAGCAGTGAAGTGGGTTTTCAGATATTTACGCGGCACTAGTCATTATGGGTTGTGCTACCAGGGAAAACTAGGATTGCAAAGAATTTTGGACATTCGTGGTTTTGTTGATGCAAAATGGGCTGGAGATCTGTACCAAAGAAGATCTACAAGTGGGTATGTGTTTAGCCTATTTGGAGGCGCAGTTAGTTGGATGAGTAAAAGACAATTTGTACTGGCTCTTTCAACTACAGAGGCAGAATACATAGCATCCACTCATGCAAGCAAGGAAGAAGTTTGGTTGCAGAGATTGTGTTCAAGTATGGGGTTGGTACAGTAAGATATAAGGATAGAATGTGATAGCCAAAGTGAAATTTTCTTGGCTAAGAACCTTGCTTATTATTCAACGACAAAGCACATTGATGTTCAATATCACTTTGTTAGAGATATGGTTGAGGCTAAAAGGGTGTTGCTGGTAAAGGTGGACACTTTGAAGAATGTTGCAGACGCATTGAAAAATTTTGTGAGCACTCAGAAGTTCTCTTGGTGTAGAGAAAAAATGGGTGTTGAAGAATGTTTCAGATGCATTGAAAAATTTTGTGAGCACTCAGAAGTTCTCTTGGTGTAGAGAAACAATGGGTGTTGAAGAATTGGGCCAATGACTAAGCTCTATTGTGGCCCCCTGTGGAAAGCAAACAACAAGTGGGAGAATGTTGGGTATGTGTTATATTATTTCCATGACTAAACACGTTTGTGTTGGGCACAATAGGGGGGTCATAGGGGGGGCGGTAGGCTCCCCTGTGGGGGTTCGGGGCAGCGCCCCGGCGAAACTTTTTGGTCCTTAATTTCTGGTGGGTGGTCCGCGCCCATGGTTTTGTGCATGGTTTTGCACATGGTTTTGGGTTACGATGGTTTTTGGCCCCTGGTATTTTTGTAGATCCAGTCAAGGGAACTACGGTTATTTTCTAATCCAGGGTTAATGGATTGGGGTTTATGTATGCTTCGGCATGTATATATATGTGTTGTAACACTAAAAGTAATATAATGAAAAATCAAGCTGGTCGTCCCGATTTGGGATCCAGGGGAAAATCTCTGTGTTTATCTATTTTATGTTTTATGCTCTCGCTATTGTTTATTTTCTGTTATAAGATTCGTGTGTAGATAATTTATGTTCAAGGTTAAAACCTACATAGCATAAATAATGTTTGAGCATCCTGCCATTGACAGGACCCCCAAACAGGTCTGTACCATCCATATCTTGTAGAAAAAATGCATTATGACCAATGGCAGATTGAATGATGTAAGGGTCTTGCCATAAATTATCAAACTTGCGATGTTTGCCCGTATCTTCTCTCCTAGAGTCCCATTTCAGTACTTTTTCACCAAATCTGAAATCACTTGCCTTTGTCCTCTTATCAAATAGTTTTTTGATATTCTCTAGTACTTTTTGTGCTATGTTATAAACTTCTTCCCTGGTTTTCTGAAGATGTATGGTCTGATTTATCCCTCTCGTCATGTTATTTTCCTCTGATTGTATTTCTTGGACCAACTTGATCACTGGCACTCCTAAACTGGTAGGAAAAACTACATCCTCTCCATAAACTAACTGATAGGGGGACATTCCAATTGATTTCTTTGTTGTCAATCTATCTGCCCATAAAGCGTGTACCAGATTGTTGTGCCATGACTTCTGATTTTCTTCCAGTAGCTTCTTTATTATGTTTATCAGGCTCTTGTTGGAAGATTATGCCAGCCCATTACCTCGAGGGTAATAAGTTGTGGAATGACCAAGCACAATCTGATATCTGTGACAGAAATCAACCATCTTTTTAAAACCAAATGCAGTAGCATTGTCAGTGATAATTTTCCTAGGACAGCTAAATCTAGACAGGATATGGTCTTCAAGAAATTTTTTGATAGCTGATTCTGTGCATTCCTAGAAGGGATGGCTTCTATCCATTTGGTGAAATAATCAGTGGCTGTGAATATCCATCTGTTGGGGTTCCCATGTTTTGGCCAGATTGGCAAGACCAAAAGATGAGACAACATCAGAACTGCTTTGGGGCCCTAGGATCTAGCCCTCCTAGACCCGGAGAGGGATCTCTCCAATAAAACAAAGAATGACGTATCTTTGAAGCTCTAGATGAGATGTTAGGCTAGTTATGAAACACGAACAGGGGTTTAAAATGATTTGGTTGGTTGGTTGCTGAGTTGGTCATGAGATCATGGGCTGAGAAAGTAATGGGAGAAAAGGAACAAAGCAGCAGGATGTTTCAGCAAAGGGGATAAGCCAAGAAAGTTCCATCCATTGGGCTATGGAGTCATGAAAGGAGAATTACTTGCAACAACTAGCCAAGGCTTTCAGAGGGCAAGTCATCTATACTAAAGCATCTTTTAGATAGATGATGGAATGGAACATTAAGGGAAGAAGGTGAAAGAAGGAAAGAAACCCAATTTTTGTCTATAGATCTGGACAGAGTTCATTTAACTCCAGACCTGCTTGGACATACTCAAAGGTAGCTCTCAAAAGAGGGACAAAGGGGCAACTTATAGATTGGACCAGAGGCCATTTAACTCCAGGTCAGCTTCATCATGCTCCAAGGAAAAACAGAGATAATTTTAACAAAGAGATCTTAGAGGGGCCACCTGGTTGCACAAGGATCCTAGTGGATAGGGCTAACTCTAATCCCCAGTGTTCCCAAATCTTTCAGCTTAAACCCAACAAGAACATCGAATAACACATTCAAATAATTCATACATCAGCTAGCAGCATAAGGAACCACTACACTGGTTAAATCAATTGAAATCAATCCTCAGAAACACATATAGCAGAAAACATTAAGGCAAGGAGAGCAGAAACACAGGGTGCCTAACAAGGAAAAATCCTATGCCAGATTTCTGATGCAAGCCACCAGACCAATGAATAGCATGAAAGTGTAAATAATAGTAAGATAAGAGAAACATCACCAATAGTAATAGACCAGGATCCTATGAAATTTGCTTGATTAATGATGCAAAACCAGTCACATACTTTGAGCTCAATGGCTTAATGCAATCCAAACTTCTCCTCCTAGCCTACTACATACCACCACTCTACTATTCCCTCCCAAGACTGTTCTAACGGTCCAAATGAATTTCCATAACTGCAACAGCAACAACTGGACAACAACAACCCTTACAATATCATTTTTTAGGATTCTTATAGGAGAATGAATAATAGCAGGAGTAGATACAAATTAAATGAGTCAATTAAGGCAGTGTGGTGGAAAAATTTGAGCCCACTCTGCTTAATGGCGTTGCTGTACTCTGTAGCCCAGTTTGGAGATCTCTGTCAGGTCGACTTTGACCTCTGATGTTTATTTGGAGTCCTTCTGGCGTCTGAAGCTCTGCGCTAACCTTCCGGAATAAATGACATGGATCAAAGAGCTGTAGGTCTCTTCATACCTCCATAACTGTTGTCCAGACAATCTTCAAGAAGCTTCTATCCGTAACATGCGTTTAAAGGCTCAAGGAGGCATGAAGACTTCTTGTAGGAAGGTGTCCTTCTGAGGGAAAAGCGTTCTGCTGACATTAACACAGATATGGCTTGTTCCGTGTACGCTTAGTCTTCAACTGCGCCCTTTTCTTCTGAATGCGGGGTTAAACATTAATTACATCCATAATAGGCACCAACCCCTTTTGAATCTCTCCTGCTGGTCTGCTAGAAAATGCTGAAATGGCCATCTGTGACCTTACTTCTGAGTTTGCAGACCTCAGACTTTCAGGCTTTCCATTCGCTGTTGAATAAAACCAACTTCTTAAATAAAATGACCTTTGGACGAAACCTCCCTTTAGTGAAGGGAAAATAGTGAATAGGAGGGAAAGGTGAGGCAACGAGACCCATATACTAGTCGCAATCGGAATGGAGCAGGAGGGGAGAAATCGGTAATCGCAATCGGAATCGGAACGAGACGGGTGGAGTAGCATATAACACAAAAATTCCAATGCGATTAGGGAAAACCCTTTGTAAACCGAAAATAAAACGAATTTCCGATTTACAAAGGGAAAACCCCTTTATTATATGAACGAGGTGGAAGAGTGGGATGGTGGGCCCGACAGGTCTAATCGCAATCGGAGATCGGGAGTGGGCAGAAATCGCATCGCGTGTTACAAAGGTTGCGATGCGATCAACCAGAGGGGAGACGTGATCAGAGGATCGGAGGGAATGGAGCGATTGGAGGTCGGAGGAAAGGACGTGTGATCGGGCGAATCGGAGGATGTCATGATTGGAGCAATCGGAGGATGAGACTTGCGATTGTGCGATCAGGCGGAGGTGCGATCGAAGGGATGGCGCGATCGGGGAATGGTGCGATCGGGAAATTGGAGGAATGGAGCGATCGGGGGAGGGGGTAAAATGACTTGCGATTACGCGATTGGGCGGATTTGCAATCGATCAATCGCATCGCAAATATTTGCGACGCGATCAATCGCATCGCAAATATTTGCGATGAGTGATCGGAACGTTGAAAATAAAACATGCGATTGGAACACACTTGCGATTGTGATTGATAAGCGTCGGGGATATGTGTTAATATAAATATTTGTAATAAATTTTCACGGGTATGAAAGGGGAAGTGGTTAGGGGCTGGACTTTATAATATAAAGTCTTTATTATAAAGTTCTATGGGTCACTGAGGGGAAGTGGTTTGTAATACGATCGCACAAGTATTAAAACGTTTTATAATGTGATTTGTAATGGGAAAAGGGAAAAAGGGACTTTATTAAAGAAATATAAAACTTTGATAAAACAAATTTTAAGGAAAAATGGGAAGATAGGGAATATAAGGGGATACAAGGGCTTTTACTTCACTTAGGCATAGAATTCAATCCAGAAGTCAGTTTTGAGAGTGTAGCATACCGTTGGAAAGCTCTCTTTAGGCACTTTCTGATGGATCTGTTTGGAGGATGATTTGGCGCTAAAAAAACTGCAAAAAACTTCTCTAAAGGCAGTGACCAACAGAAGGCACAAGGAGGTTTCAAGGATGATGTGTTTTCGGAGGAAATGCATTCCTTAAAGGCTCAAAAACATTTTAGCCCCTTGTTTGCTTGTCAAAAATTTATAGAGGGGTTAACAGTGGCTCTACATGGGGATGGCTTCTTCTTGAAGGATTCAAGAATTCAGAAAATAAATCTTTGGTGTAGGCCAAATGCCTAGTACTTGACTCATTCTTTTCTTTCTTAGATCAGCTGCCATAGACCATGAAGACATCATATTAGCAGTAAAACTGTCCCAAACAACTACCTACCCAAACTATAGTTCTAACATTTTTCTTCTGGGTGCATTTGGACCTGTAGACCCTTTACATCATCAATTTTTACAAGCAGGAAAATAAACCTAATCTACTTCTACCCTTATTCCTCCATGAGGCAAGATTAAATTGTTGGTCTCATAGTTTCTCTACCTAAAATATATCTGCTAGGATTAAACTGTCTAGCAGATTCTTCTCTATATTCTAAGACATAAATTGAAAAACAGTCAAGCCAGGATTAGACTGTCTGGCTTGCTGGACTTTGCATAAAATTAAAAACAACTAACTACATGCTCACATACTGAGCTTTATTGAGCTTTTCCTACCTACCCTACTCTAACTACATATCTCTGATGCTCTAGGTGATACAATAATGCCAATGCAGCCAGTCAAGTAGTAACAAAAAAGGATATGAGCACTGACTGCCTGTCAGAGATAACCATGAGGTGCTCTGCATGTGGTTCTTCAAAACTGAGGTCACCATCAGTAGTGACCACTCCTGATGAGTTTGGCCCATGCCAAGGATCAATGCTGGAGTAATTGAGCAAATCAGGGCCTCCATGTACTCTGCCACAAGATCAAAGAAAAAATGATGTACACTTTCTTCTTTAAGGCCCGTCATGGCTAGTAGGCTGTCTGTATCCCGGGCAGCTTCAATCACAGCATCTGCAGTGAGGCCCTCGTAATTGCACTCCACCTCTTCCTGGTTGGGAGTATTTGGCAGATGAGTGTCAACCAGGAACACCTCTTCTTCCGTTGGATCAAGACAAAGACGTCTATGGGAAAGAAGGTCTCGCTCGTCTTCAAAGCAGCCTGTTCTAGAGGGCTCGTTATATTCTAAAGTGCCGCCCTCTATTAGTACAGGCTGGTTCTGCTGAAACAGGCTGAACTCCGTGAAAAAATTAACATATTATTGAGCAGGGGTTTCTTTGATTACCTTAATCCTTTCGGGAGAAGGCTCAGGATATTCGTTCCACTCAAGATTTTGTTTATCTCTTTCCTCCTTGTCCTCTGCGCTGAAAAGTTGTTGGCTTCCATCCTCTTGGAAAGTATAACTAATGTTCGGATATAAATCAGAGAGAAGATTCAATGAGTCTTCGTCTGCTATTATTCCTTCAATGCTTTCTCCATCAGTATCATAGATAGCCTGCATTGACTCATCATTTTCTTGAAGATGATGGTCGTAATCTTCCTCCCATGAATCTACTGATGATGGCCCTACAAGCTTAGTTTCCCTTTGGAAAAAATTATCATCAGACAGATCAACATCAGATAAATCATAGTTACAAGCATTGTCACACATCAAGTCTTCAGGACTCTTATCGAGTCTTTCTACAAAATAGTCTGCAAGTTCATTTTCTGATTCAATATCTGGTTCATCATGCATGCTTTGCATGTTACTTATGTCTTGCAGTGATCTGGTTTGTTTTTCCTGAGGACAAGGAGCAGGTCTTTTCCAATCATCATTTCTGGTTCCAGCCTCATATTCTTCCTCTTCTATGTTCAGCAGGGTGTTAGCAGTCTCTATCAATCTTTCCAGCTTGTTTCCTAAAGAGATCTGCCTTATTTTTTCTGTTCGGTCCTTCCTTGCTCATTTTAACCTTTCCTCCCTGCACTTTATGTTGTATTCGACAGTGACTGCTATATTTTTCATTTCCTCCAGGCTCGAAGGTTCTCTTTCTCTTACATGGAATTCCACCTCGGGGTCGAAAGAACTTGGATAGTGAAATAAAGCCCATCCCAAGGGTGGTTTTATATCTAAAGGTATTGCATCATATACCTTATTAAACCTGGCTGAAAAATTCTACACTGTCTCTCCTGGCTGCCTTCTCAAATTTTGATATTCTTTTAGGATGAGGAGAGCACTCTTCGGGGCTGCCCACCTATCAAGGAAAACTTGAGAAAATTGATGAAAGCTGAAAATTCTTGCCACTGGAAGGCCTTTGAACCAAATCTTAACATTTCATTGTAATGACAAGGCAAACATTCAGATGCACACATCATCTTCTTCTATTTCATACAACTCAAGTAAATCCTCAAGGTTTTTAACATGTTCTTCAGCAGTGCCCCTTTATTTTCTCCATCAAAATGAGGCAGTTGGTTTATAAGTTCTGAAGGAAGGGGTTGGAAGATAAGAGGTAAAACCAAAGGATTATATCTTTCTATGACCTTTGTAGGTGTAGGCTGTGTAACAATGGGCTCATGGCTTCTTGAAGCTTCTTTAAGGGTGGGAGATACAACATGAGCTTCTTTTTCCACCAGGTTTTTCACAGGGGTACATGTTTGCTCGTGATCTGAAGGCTGAGGCTTGAGATCTTTCCCATACTCAATGTGGATCTCTTCTTGGTGCACTTGGTCAGACTTGAAGTAGGATAGAGCATAGTGATAGAAAAAAACAATGAATTCTTTAAACCAAATCCAACCCGTATGTTCTACCCTTCTATGAGGTCTGGCCATCTTTCAGGTTCTTCCTCTAGTGGAGTCTTTGAGGATTATGGAGTGTGGAGTTTCCAGGTGGATGAATTTGATTGCCTGAAGTAGGATGTTGTCCACCATCAGCAATGTGATGCCAATATAAAGGAAAAGTGGTCTAGTCCCCAGTGGATTCACCATTATGTTGGGGTTCCCATGTTTTGGCCAGATTGGCAAGACCAAAATATGAGACAACATCAAAACTGCTTTGGGGCCCTAGGATCTAGCCCTCCTGGACCCAGAGAGGGATCTCTCCAATAAAACAAAGAATGGTGTATCTTTGAAGCTCTAGATGAGATGTTAGGCTAGTTATGAAACATGAAGGGGGGTTTAAAATGATTTGGTTGGTTGGTTGCTGAGTTGGTCATGAGATCATGGGCTGAGAAAGTAATGGGAGAAAAGGAACAAAGCAGCAGGATGTTTCAACAAAGGGGATAAGTCAAGAAAGTGCCATCCATTGGGCTATGGAGTCATGAAAGGATAATTACTTGCAACAACTAGCCAAGGCTTTCAGAGGGCAAGTCATATATACTAAAGGATCTTTTAGATAGATGATGGAATGGAACATTAAGGGAAGAAGGTGAAAGAAGGAAATCAACCCAATTTCTGTCTATAGATCCGGCCAGAGGTCATTTAACTCCAGACCTGCTTGGACATACTCAAAGGCAGCTCTAAAAAGAGGGACAAAGGGGCAGCTTATAGATTGGACCAGAGGTCATTTAACTCCAGGTCATCTTTAGCATGATCCAAGGAAAAACAGATATAAGTTTAACAAAGAGATCTTAGTGGGGCCAGCTGGTTGCACAAGGATCCTAGTGGACAGGGCTAACTCTAATCCCCAGTGTTCCCAAATCTTTCAGCTTAAACCCAACAAGAACATCTAAGAACACGTTCAAATAATTCATACATCAGCTAGCAGCATAAGGAACCACTACACTGGTTAAATCAATTGAGATCAATCCTCAGATACACATATAGCAGAAAACATTAAGGCAAGGAGAGAAGAAACACAGGGTGCCTAACAAGGACAAATCCTATGCCAGATTTCTGATGTAAGCTAGCAGACAAATGAATAGCATGAAAGCGTAAATAATAGTAAGATAAGAGAAACATCACCAATAGTAATAGACCAGGATCCTGTGAAATCTGCTTGATTAATGATGCAAAACCAGTCACATACTTTGAGCTCAATGGCTGAATGCAATCCAAACTTCTCCTCCCAGCCTACTACATACCACCACTCTACTATTCCCTCCCAAAACTGTTCTAATGGTCCAAATGAATTTCCATAACTACAATAGCAGCAACTGGACAACAACAACCCTTACAATATCTTTTTTTAGGATTCTTATAGGAGAATGAATAATAGCAGGAGTAGATACCAATTAAATGAGTCAATTAAGGCAGCGTGGTGGAAAAGTTCAAGCCCACTTTGCTTAATGGCGTTGCTGTACTCTGTATCCCGATTTGGAGATCTCTGTCAAGTCGATTTTGACATCTGATGTTTATTTGGAGTCCTTCTGGTGTCTGGAGCTCTGCGCTAACCTTCCGGAATAAATGACATCGATCAAAGAGCTGCAGGTCTCTTCATACCTCAATAACTGCTGTCCAGATAGCCTTCAAGAAGATTCTATCCGTAACATACGTTTAAAGGCTCGAGGAGGCATGAAGACTTCTTGTAGGAAGGTGTCCTTTTGAGGGAAAAGAGTTCTGCTGACATTAACACAGATATGGCTTGTTCCATGTACGCTTAGTCTTCAACTGCGCCCTTTTCTTCTGAATGCGGGGTTAAACATTAATTACATCCATAACAGGCACCAACCCCCTTTGAATCTCTCCTGCTGGTCCGCTGGAAAATGCTAAAATGGCCATCTGTGACATTACTTCTAAGTTTGCAGACCTCAGACTTTCAGGCTTTCCATTCGCTGTTGAATAAAACCAAATTCTTAAATAAAATGACCTTTGGACAGAACCTACCTTTAGTGAAGGGAAAATAGTGAATAGGAGGGAAAGGTGAGGCAACGGGACCCATATACTAGTCGCAATCGGAATGGAGTAGGAGGGGAGAAATCGGTATCGCAATCGGAATCGGAGCGGGACGGGCGGAGTAGCATATAACACAGAACTTCTGATGCGATTGAGGAAAGCCCTTTGTAAACCAAAAATAACACGAATTTCTGATTTACAAAGGGAAAACCCCTTTATTATATGAACGAGGTGGAAGAGTGGTATGGTGGGCCCGACAGGTCTAATCGCATTCGGAGATCGGGAGCAGGCGGCAATCGTATCGCGTGTTACAAAGGTTGCGATGCAATCAACCAGAGGGGAGACGTGAATGGAGGATTGGAGGGAATGGAGCGATTGGAGGTTGGAGGAAAGGACGTGCGATTGGGCAAATCGAAGGATGGTGCGATCGGAGAAATCAAAGGACGAGACTTGCGATTGTGCGATCGGGTGGAGGTGCGATCGGAGGGATGCCGCAATCGGGGAATGGTGCGATTGGGCAATCGGAGGAATGGAGTGATCAGGGGAGGGGGGAAAATGACGTGTGATTACACGATCGGGCAGATTTGCGATCGATCAATCGCATCGCAAATATTTGCGACGCGATCAATCGCACTGCAAATATTTGCGATGAGTGATCGGAACGTTGAAAATAAAACATGCTATTGGAACACACTTGAGATTACGATTGATAAGCGGTAGGGATATATATTAATATAGAGCTTTATAATAAAGTTTCATAGGTATGAAAGGGGAAGTGGTTAAGGGCGGGACTTTATAATATAAAGTATTTATTACAAAGTTCTACGGGTCACGGAGGGGAAGTGGTTTGTAATACAATCGCACAAGTATTAAATTTTTTTATAATGCTATTTGTAATCAGAAAAGGGAAAAATGGACTTTATTAAAGAAATATAAAACTTTGATAAAACAAAGTTTAAGGAAAAATGGGAAGATAGGAAATATAAGGGGATACAAGGGCTTTTACTTCACTTAGGCATAGAATTCAATCCAGAAGTCAGATTTGAGAGTGTAGCATACCGTTGGAAAGCTCGCTTCGGGCACTTTCTGATGGATCTGTTTGGAGGATGATTTGGCACTAAAAAATCTATGGAAATTTTATCTGAAGGCAGGGACCAACAGAAGGCACAAGGAGGTTTCAAGGATGATGTGTTTTCGGAGGAAATGCATTCCTTGAAGGCTCAAAAACATTTTAGCCCCCTGTTTGCTTGTCAAAAATTTATAGAGGGGCTAACACCATCTATGTTGGGTAGATGAGGCAGGATGGAATTCCCTAATGAAGTCTAGGCCCCACTGTTGAAAAGGAGCTTCAACAGTGATTGATTGCAAGGGTAAGGGAAGCAATTTTCTCTTGTCTTCAAATATTTTTCATTTGTGGTAGGCAACTATAATTTTGTGGACATCTTGAAAGAGGGTGGGCTAGTAATAATTAGCTATAAGGATTTTATTAGCAGTGGTTTTCCAATTAAGGTGGCCTCCGCATTCTCCTTCATGAAACTCATGCTTGATCCTATCTGCATCAACAAGCAAACATTTAAGCAATAAACCATTAGCATTCTTCCAATACAAATATTTATCTAAAATGAAGTGATTAATAGCCTTTAACTTCAAGAATATTGCCTTTGTTTTAGACATACCAGGAGGGGCATTGAGATTAGTAAGCATATACAAAATATCAGCATACCAAGATGAATTGAGGAAATGATCTTCAATAAGAGGATTTTCCAACTCTTCCTGTTCATCTAATGCATCTAACATGTTTATATCAAGTGCTTGCAAGTTAGATTCAGCCATTAATTGTGCTAGGCCTTGACCCTTGATGATTTTAGTGCGTTTAATTTCCAAAACATATTCTAGTATCACAACAATCCACTTTCCACTTTTGCCATCAGGGTCTTGTGACAAAATTAATTTTACCACTATATGAGGCACAAATGAAATAATGTGAGAGTGTAAGATATAAACTCTGAAATCCTTCAAGGCATTGACCAAAGCATAGGCCTATTTTTCCATGATATTATATTTCAGAGGTGCATCTCTTAATGCCTTGCTGAAAAATGGAATTGGTTGCTCTTGTCCTTTTGGATTTTTCTATAATAGGATAGCAACCACAATATGTTCTAATGCAAATAAAAATATGAGGAAGTCCTTAGTGAAATCAGGACTGATAAGGACTGGTGCTTGGGTGAGTGCATCTTTGAACAGTTCAAAAGATTTTTTTGCTTCTAAGGTCCGTTTAACTCCTATCTCTTTCTTTAGCATGTTTTCCATGTTCCAAAGGAGTTCTTCTAGGTTGGGTATGAACCTTCTTAAGAAATTAATCTTTCCTATGAAATATTGAAGTTCTTTGATGTTTCTGGGGTGATTGATCCACAATATACCTTAAACCCTTTTTGGGTCTATTTTGATCCCTTTTTCAGATATAATATGATCAAGAAGTTTACCTTCTAGGAGACCAAACAATGTCTTCTTGGGATTTAAAGATAGCCCAAATTTTCTACATTTCTCAAAGACCTTTCTTAGGTGTAGTAGGTGTTCTTCATCTGTTTTGGAATATACTATAATTTCATCTAAATAAATCACAATGAAGTGGCCTATTTCCTCTAAGAAAGCAATATCCATGGCTCTTTGAAAAGTGGCACCTGCATTCATTAATCCAAAAGGCATTTTCACATACATGAAAGTGCCCCAATGAGTAGTGAAGGTTGTTTTCAGTTGATCGTCAAGAAGTACCAATATCTTATTATATCCTGATAATTTCATCTAGCAAAGAAATCCTCTTGGAACCAAATACCCTTTGTAATATGTGCTCCATTTTAGGCAGGGGATAGTTTTCCTTTAATGAGGATCTGTTCAAATTCATAAAGTCAATACAGAGCCTTATTTCTCCTATTTTCTTTCTTACAGCTATAAGATTTGATACCCACTTTGAGTATCTCACATGGAAAATAATTCCAGCCTCATACGTTTTCCTAATTTCTTTCTCAACCAGAGGTGACTGCATAGGGTTTATTCTGCGTAATTTCTGCCTAAACGGTTTCTGGTTTTCTTTAAGTGGTATCGTGTGCTGAATGGTATCTCTGTCATATGCCTTTAAATCCTCATAGCTTCAAGAAAATACATCAGAAAACTCTTTAAACAACTCAATATATTTCAGTTTTATGTGAGCTGGCAATGTCTTAGATGATTTGATCATTTTAGGCTTGTCTTTATTGCCTATATTGCATTCAGTTTTATGTGAGCTGGCAATGTCTTAGATAATTTGATCATTTTAGGCAACATCATTAAAATCAAACGAGTCTTCTAGAGGTGCTAGTCCTTTGGGTAAGCCTTTGTCTTTAGACTATAGTACCTCTATGTCTTATTTTTCTGATTTTATGTACTCTTCTATTTGATTTCGAACTCTCTGGTTAGCAGATTTATTTCTGCAATGGGAGAAGGTTATTTTTCAACAAACTGTTCCTCATTAAGACAGTCTTTATCATACTTTAAGTCTGAATTTGGAAATTCAAAATCATTTCTGAACTGCATAAATTCTTCTATCTGTTTATCTCCCTCAAAGCCCTGCCAATACTTTTCATTGTCTAGGACAGCTGGTCTATATTTCACTCGGACTATGAACTGTTTGTTGGGGTATTTGACATGAACTGGCAGCATAAGCCAAACCATTGGCAAGAATTTTTTGGCTTCTAGGGACAAAAACAAGTTCATATTCCTCAAAAATTTTCAAAAGGTCCATGGCATCATTTCTATAGGCTCTTATGCTTGGATGTTTGGCAATGTGCTTTCCATTTATCTGCTTAATGATCAGTTCAGAATCTCCATGAATAGCTATCCTCCTGGATCCTAATTTCTTTAGTAACTGTAGTCCTAAGAGGAGTGCTTCATTCTCTGCTATATTATTTGTGCATTGGAATTTTAGCTTGCATGAATGGCTTTCAGCGTAATTTTCTATGTGTTGTGAAGCCACACACCTGCTCCTGCACCAATTCTATTACAAGACCCATCAAAACTCATACTCCAAAGAGGGCTAGTTTCGGACTTGTTGTTGTTTTCATTACTGTCCCCTTTTTCCTGTGTGTTCTGACTGTCATTATGCAGTTCTATGGGTTCTGTAGCATGTTTATGTTGGTCTTGTTCCTTAAATTTTTCATGGAGTCGAGGCCTTTCTTCTTGAATCTCATGATTTGCACTAAGCTGATGGACAGTGGGTTGTTCATACTCTCCATTTGTTTTGCTGTAATTTTCAGATTTAACAAACTATTTGAGAGCCTTTCCCTTCCTATTTCCTCCTTTCATATTTTCTGCTATGTTGGGTGATTGCTCACCTTCCAGCTCTAGTTGACCAAAGCTTTCATCATTGCAAATAATGAACGAGTCTAGGTCTATATGGACATAATAAAGAGGGGAATTTTCTGATTTTTCTTGACTACTCACCATAAATTTCATGTGTGATTCCCTATGAAGTCTTCTATGTTGACTGAAGACAGGGATGGTGGCATATGTCATGTCCATTTGCATGGTACCTTGAAGCTTAGCACCCCATGATCTTGAAAGAAGCATGTCATATTTGGGAGGCACATCAACCACTACCACATCCATCACTATGCATTTGGCTGGGATTTGGGTCAAGTTTACACAAAGATCTTTGATCAAGTCTAAGCATTTTACTCTACCAAAGTCAAAAGAATACAAATATTTATATGGTCTGGTTATCTCAAGGCCTAATCTCTCTATGATTACTTTGGGCATGAGGTTATGTGAAGCCCCTGAATCATGAATGGCATTGTGTAAAATTTTATCATGGATATTCAAACTGTCATAGAAAGGAGGGACCACTCCTTGGAACTTTCCTTCAATTTCAGGACCAAATAAAAGGGTTGGTTGATCATCATTTAAATTGACAGAGTCATTATTTTATTCTATGTTCAAAGCTTTTAACACCTTACATCTATATACATCTTGAGTGACTAACTCGATGAGGGGGACATAGATCTTGATTTTAGAAATTTCACTTTCCAAATTGAAAGGGAACTGATTCTTTGAAAGGCTCAAATTTGTCTTGTTAGTCACTAAATTATCAGCAAAATCAGCTTGCTGGTTTTTACTATGTACATCAATTAGAACTATTTTTATAGGGGTACTCGCTGAAGCACTAGTGCTGGCTACAGACAAGCAGGGAGAACCATAAATCATGCTGAAACCAACTGTTCGAACTATTAAGGAAATAAACAAGCATGAGGACTAAAGAGAGAGATTAAAGACTCTAAAATACCTCAGTAGAAGAAAACATAAAACAGTGAAGGATAAACAGGTCTAAGGTGCTTCCAAGAGTCATTTCTTAGCCTAAAACTTTCATCCTACTGTACTAAGAATTTATGGAACAAAATGAGAACGGGGGAAAACATTAAACAGTTCAAAATGCTTCACCAACATCCAAGCTCATGGATCAAATGATAGAGCCTTCTCAAGAACAAGCATGCAACAACATCCTCAAGGCTTCCAAGACTTCAGTTTCTTCTTCAACTTCAACAACTATGTATTATTTCAAAGAGTTTCAATATTGTAGCAAGTGATCAACCAACCAACAAATTCTCATCTTCTACAGAAGTATTTATAGAAGAATGAGGAGGTGAGATCTGATAAAAGATCTCCCAAGATAATCAATATAGTCTTAATGGATTCTCGGCCTTTGAGGGGCTTAATGGAGAAGTATACAGATGTTCTGTCTGTATTAATTGTTTTACATTTAAGATTAAGCTCGGTGGGAGCGTTTTTTGACTTTTGAGGCTCTGTGTTATGTTATAGTAACTCTGCAGATATTTTATATTAGCTTCTTTGATTTGAAATAACTATTTAGCTGTAAAGGGGAGATGTGCTCTGTTCTAGTCATTACTCGGCCTTTATTTGAATGCTGTGAAGTCACAGGCGGCCATCTAGTAGCCGAGAGGAATTAATTTTCCCCTGATGTGGCGATGGAGGCATCCTCTGTCTGATAAATATCTTTGATTTGTCTTTAACTATGTTTAATTCAATGGATAAGGCCTTTGATAATCAAATTTTAGTCGTAATCCATTAAACTGTATAATCCACGTTTAATCCTTCTTTTTTGTTGTGTTTGGGTCTTCGACACTGATACTCTTTGATTTGATTTAATTCTTTGTGTCTTGTTGATGTGCAGGTATGTACAAAGTCCACATGGCATCAATGCCCATGAGTCATCGATGAAACGTGAAATTGAACCCTGTATCTGGCTTTCCTTTTAATGAATGAAAGTCTAGAGGATCGTCACCCTCGACTTTTAATTTCTTTTTGAAACATTTGAAAACCCTTTTAAATCCTGCAAAATACAAAAACAATTAAGAAATCCTTGAAATCTAGGCAGTTTTTCCTTTTGGAACGCGATATGCATCCTCACCCAACACGTGGCCTCCGAAAACCACCTATATCACGTAATTTTTAAGAATTATCCTCCGTGTTTGAAGTTGCGCGACTCGGGATGTGGGTTGTCAGATCAAGGGTCTCAGATTTGATGGTGGAAAAGAGAACGCGATATGAGGTAGGTGCGCGAGCGGCAGCTGGGTGGGCGGTTTCATTCTGGGCCGTTAGATCTGAGATGAACGGCAGAGATTAGCTCTGGAGGGAGGCAGGACCCACAGGGGTCGGGAAAGGTGGGGTTAATATGAGCCGTTGGATTACGAAAGATCAACGATAGAGATTTCACCTGAGGATGGAATGAAATAATGCAATGGTGGAGGAAGGGTAAATAAGGGCCATCTATCTGCAGAGATCAACAGTCGGGATTGGTCGAAAAACATTTATGAGCGGGGCACATGAATTTAACCCAAAGTCATGAGATGCGATCTATACTATCCTATTTGGACACGTGGACGGTCCAAATGCAATCGGAGGTTCGAAATCGGCGGGGCAATGGGCATGGGGGGCGCCGGAGCGATTGATTGTGGGCCGTCAATCTGCAGATCAAATCTATGGTGGGGAGTGAATCGGAGGGATTCGAAAGGCGGAAGAAAGACTTGTGAGGCACCGATGCAATTAATTACGGACCGTCAATCTACATATCAGATCGATGGCGGAGAAATCATCAGAGTTTAATCAATCGGGGGTGGCATTATTTTAACGTGCTTCGACAAAAGTTTGCGATGTGATTATGCGCTGATCGTTGATTTGCTTAAGATCAACTGTCGGCATTGTTCAAAACATTGCACCGGCAGAAAAACCTTTTCAACATGAAAAACCCAAAATTTTAATGTAATACAAAGTTTTGGCTGTAAGGTAGGTTTATATATATGAGGTTGGTGCCGATTGCGAGGCCGCTGGTCTATAAGGAAATCCATAGGCTCAGGGCTTAGTATATATGAGAGTCAATCGGGATTGGATGCTCAGGACGATCTTTCAATCTACCCATTTCGTTTTCCTCCAATGCGATTAGCGCTTCAGGACTTCAACACTTGGTCTCGGGGTGTAGGTTTATATATGAAGTGAAGCAGAGGGGGGGAAAAGTTTATACAAAGGGGTTTAATTGAATCGGAATTTTTGATGCGGGTCTATTTCAATCTACCCATTTTTCAATAAAAATCATCGTGTAGGCGCATTTAGACCAAAACTTAAGATAATAGGGTTTTTTGACCTAACAAAGGAAAATATCAATCAGATGGGGTTTATTCATTAGTTTGAGCGCCCGATTGAGGGCCTTTGGTCTTGTGAAGCGGCAAAAGGACCGGGGCTCATATATAACAGAGCTAATCGCATCGGAGGTTTTTATGAAAGCCAAAGACTTGCGCTCACTGATTACTTCTGATGCGATAAGTGCCCGATGGGCTTAGCGCGTGGTTCTAGGGTGCGGGCATATGTGGGAAAGTGGTTTTAGGCTTAGCCCAAGGGAGCTTAAACCCATAGTCAAAACACATATTTTTATGAATTTTTTCAAAACTTTTTATGGATTTGGGGTTCTTGGTATAGTTTAAAAATGAGTTGTAAACTATGTAAAAATGATTTTGATGAAGGGGAAATGGGAATAATTAAAAATAGAGGAAAATTATGGGGAAAAAGAGAGTAAAAATGAAGGTTAGTATGTAGTGAAGGAAGGGGAAAAATGGTGATTTTGCAGCAGTCTTTTCTCATGAAATCAGCATAATTTCTGAGTGTGAAATGGAAACAACAGTGAAGGTTTAGATCAATGACCAGACGCCTTCATGAGTCTTCAAGAGATAACACTTTTTGCAATAAAATTTTCTCCTTGAAGTCTCCAAAAAAAATTTAGCCACCTTTTGGTATAACAAATTTTATAGGTGGCTAACAGTGGCTCCACTTGGGGATGGTGCCTTCTTGAAGGCATCAAGAATTTCAGACTTTCATTTTCTGGGAGGCTGATCAGTGCCTTATCCATTGGGTTGCCTTTCTTTACTTGGATGATCTTCTTTTGTTCTGAAAACATATTATCAGCCATAAAAATAATGGATCTTTCAGCAACACGCTTTCTACCTATCCAATCCTACTAATCTAACATTTTTTCTTCTTTAGAGTGCACTTGGATTGGAAAACTCTCTTACAGCATTTTATTCTTTTGAAAGCATAAAAATAATCTATTTATACTTCTTATATCTCCATGAAATCAGATTAAACAGTTGAGTTCATATGCTTCTCTACCTAATCTACTAATCTGTTAGGATTAAACAGTCCAATAGATTTTTATTCACTAATTCTAAAATAGAAATTTAAAAGCATACAAGTCAGGATTGGACAGTATAACTTGTTGCCGATCTATGACATAAAACAACAAGGTGCACATAGATATTATTTTGTAGAAAATTAAATCAAAATGGAAGGCTTAAGGTCTGAAAGTTCAAGCACTTCTTTCATCTTTTTTCAGCTCTGTTTTAACTTTTGTCTGAGCTGTTCTTTGCTTGTTTTTCTGGTCTAGATTTTAAGCTAATTAGAACCAATTTTATTTCTATTTTGACTCAAAATTTGAAACAGATTGGATTCATTCCTTTCTTTTAGAACTAAGGTTCGGATTTTGAGCATGTTTGAACCTTTAATTTATAACCTAATCTACCTACTGATAAGCCAAGATTAAATATTTTAGCAAATCGAATTCACTAATCCTATCAGCAGTAAATTTAAAACTTAATTAGTCAAGATTAGGCTGTTTTACTTAACTAGAAGTGTGTTTTTCAGGAGTGGCATTTAAGCTTGCACACTTTTAGATTTTTGTTTCTCTTTTTGGTATGGGGCTATACCTTTATTGTTTTTACAATCTGCCCTGTTTTCCCTTTTCTATTTTTTTTAGTATTTTTATTTTTTATAAATTTGAATGCAACATTCAGATTATGATATTTACAATGAAAACATAAAATGCTTTGAAACTCATGATTCCTGGCAGAAGTAAAGCTTTAACCTCCTGCCGTTGACATGACCTCCATACAGATCTTCCCCATTCAATTCTTTCAAGAAAAATGCATTATGACCTCTCTCAACATGGATAATATATGGCCCTTTCCACAAGTTCTCAAACTTGCCATGTTTTCCCTTATCTTCTCTTCTTGAATCCCACTTAAGAACAACATTTCCAACTTGGAAATTGTTTTCCTTAGTCCTCTTATCAAATAGCTTCTTCATTTTTTCTTGGACCAACTGTGTTCTTTCATAAAATTCTTCTCTGGTCTGATGTAAATGGATTGTTGAGAATGCAGCAAGATGATGGAGCTTAGTGAAATGAAGTCGCCTTCACTAAGTGGGCCCGCAGGCAAATTCTGGCGCAAAGTCTATTTTTAGACTATGTCTATTTTTAGACATACAGAGCATAATTTGGGAATTCTACTTGGAGATTCTTAAAGTATGTGACATGTCGGTAAAAATAGATGAGACCCTTATTTTTAGGACCCGGGCTATTTTTAGACTGATCTCCTAAAAATATGGAAGTCAAATATTATTTACCCTTAATAATATTTTGACTATAAGCAGCAGTTTACTCTCTTGGCGCACTTCAGTTTGAGTCATGGAGGTGGCTCATGCAACTGACACAAGGAATCACGTGGTTCCTAGGGTTTGATGGCATCTTGCATGGTTGGCTTCGGTTAGACTTCAGTGGCAGGAGTTTTGGAGGAGTTAACGGGACAGATAGTGGAGTTGTGTTCTGTTTGTTTTAGTTGAACTAGTTGGGATTAGTTAACTAACTAATCAACTAGATATGAGTGGAGTAAATTAAATAATATTTAATTTACTAAATATTAACTCATTAGTCAACTCAAGAACACTTCAGTTCACTACATTGCATGATCAGTTCAGTGGAGACCAGTGGAAGAGGTAGATGAAAGGGTGAGTAAAGCTATCAGTTGGTAGATTTGTTTTGCATGAGATTTGCATTACACTTGGAGGAATTTTCCATGACAATTACGCAATCAAGGGAAGGGGATTCGAACCTTGAACCTCTTCATATACAAGCCATGATTGCGCAATAGAGGCAAGGCAATTGGCGGGGAGTTTTGAACCTCAGACTTGTTCAAAACTGAGTCAGATTGTGAGTAACTTCATGAGAGAGTACTGAGTACTTGTGAGGAGTATTGTACTTGTTTGGTTACTTGATTTCTCCATTATAATATACACAATAGCTGCGGGGTTTTCAGCTATAGGCTTTCCCCATACATACCGAGTTAATGTGTGATTGAATTGATGTGAGATTGCTTCTGTTATTTCCGCATGTGACAATTAATTGTAGAAGAAGGTTATGTGTTATGTATGCAATTCGAAATTGATATATGACCAGGTTAATCTTCAGTGAATAAGTGATTTATTCAGCTAATTTCTACATGGTATCGGAGCAAGATTAATTGTCGAGATATATTACGGTGATTGCAAACTTATTTCCTCGGACAGAGTCTGCATGCGGGCCAGGTAGCCTCCGGAATATTCATCCTTCTTTGTAAGGTGAAAGATCTGGTGAATGCCCTTTGCAGTCAATCTCTGATTTGGAAATAATTTGTTTTCAAGTATAGATCGGAAGCGATAGAGCTTGGAGTTTGGAATTCGAATTTTGCAAAAGGTTGTTTTTCTTGGTGCCGGTGTTGAAAGATGTCTTCTTTCAATGGTTTGCGACTCGAATATGCTCTTGAAGGCAGTTCGAATTATGTTGCATGGAAGGATCGCATGGAAGCAGTGTTAGAAGATAATGGTCTGAAGGAGTTCGTGGATGCGGATGTCCCAAAGCCCACTGATGCGGCTTTGGTCGATGCATGGCAAAAGAAGATCGCGAAATGTCGAAGGATCCTGTTGGAGGGCGTCAAGGATCATATTGTATCCAGCCTGCATGGAAAGGCTACTCCATATTTAATGTGGAAAGCTTTGACGGATCTATTCCAGAGTAAGAGTGACCAAAGGAAGCTGGCGCTCAAAGATAAGCTCGGGAACATCAAGATGGAGAAGGGCGACAGTATCGCCAAATACCTCACGAAGTTCACTCAATGCAGAGATGAGCTGGGAAGTGTGGGGGTTACTGTCGATGAAGAAGACATGGTCGACCTGGCTCTCCTTGGTCTTTCGAAGGCTTGGCACTCATATCAAGATAGTGTCAATGGTCGGGAGAAGCTGCCGGGATGGGAGCGCCTTTGGGCGGATCTCATGCAGGAGGAGATAAGGAGGAATACTCGAGATGGATCTTCATCAAAGGGAGCTGATGAAGAAAACTGCGCTTTGGTGTCCAAAGCTAAGAAAGGGAAGGGTAAGAAAACCTCTCATTCTGGAGCTAAGGGCAAGAAGCAGGATATGGCGAAAGTGAAATGTTTTCACTGCCATGATCACGGACATTATGCTACCAATTGCCCAAAGAAGAAGAAGAACAAGCAAGCGGGAAGATCTGCAGATGGAGAAGCTTTGGCTTCACAGTTCGAGCTTGACTTTTCACTGATTGCATGCTTGGTTTCAAGTGTGATGGGATTGGTGTGGTTCTTGGACAGCGGTGCGTCATTTCATATGACGGGAGATCGGGAGTTGTTCTCAGATCTGGAGGACAAGGATTTGGGTATGCACATCGAGATGGCCGATGACGGTAGATACAGTGCGACTGGTATCGGTACCGTATCCTTTCAGAGGGAGTCTGGTAAACCCTTTGTCTTAAAGGATGTCATGCATGTACCTGGATTGAAGAAGAACCTTATTTCAGTAGCGATGTTGGAGGATAAGGGTTATGATGTGGTCTTCAGCGAAGGAAAAGCTTTCCTGCGCAGTAAGACTACTGGAGAGACCCGGAAGATAGGGGTTCGAACTCAGAACCTTTATCAGTTGCAGGTAGATGACTGCGCAGCTATGGCATGCAAGGCTGGAGATGTGGTGAGCCGGGATGATGAGGGCGAACTATGGCACGGGAGATTGGGCCATCTTCACCATGGAGCTTTGAAGACTCTGCAGCAGATTTCTACTGGACTTCCTAAGGGCACTCTTGCGCAGTCAGATCAGTGCAAGGGGTGTACTTTAGGGAAGTATGTGAAAGCCACCTTTCACGAGAAGGATAGTCGCGCCACGACGATCCTTGAGAGAGTTCACACAGACGTGTGTGGTCCTTTCTCGGTTGCTTCGACAGCAAAGCACAAGTATTATGTGATCTTTGTTGATGATTTCTCTCGAAAGTGCTGGATCTTCTTCATGCAGAAGAAGAGCGATACATTCGCGAAGTTATATGAGTTTAAAGCACTGGTCGAGAAGGAGTCGGGGAAGAAGGTGATTGCTCTAAGGAGTGATAACGGTGGTGAATTCATCTCGGCTGAATTCAAGGAGTTCTGCAGCGCAGAAGGGATTCGGAGAGAGCTCTTCGCACCCCATAACCCACAGCAGAACGGGGTGGCTGAGCGGAAGAACAGAACGATCGTGGGTGCTGCACGGGCGATGTTGCATGATCAGGGCCTACCCCTTCACTTGTGGGCTGAGGCATGCAATACAGCAGTGTATGTGCAGAACCGTTGTCCTCACAAAGTTCTTGGCATGAGTACACCGGAGGAGGCTTATTCTGGCAAGAGGCCTGATATTTCCCATTTGCGGATTTTTGGTTCTCCTGTCTACATGCATGTGACGAAGGATGCGAGAAGGAAGGTGGATCCAACTGCTGAGGTTGGAATATTTGTGGGGTACACTGATACACCTCACAACTATCGGGTGTATTTTTCAGACAGTCGCAAGACTGTTGTGCGACGAGATATAAAATTTCAGGAGGAGAAAGCCATGTAGTGTTCGCTTGAGAGGGAGCTACACTTGCATGCAGATGAGGAGCTGTTAGTTCCTAAGGAGGAGCTTCCGGATGTGGATCAGCCACAAGAGGAGGTTCGGGAGGTGGAAGAAACCACCCAGGCAGCGCCAACCATCAGAGGGCGCATGCGCACTACAGAAGCTGAGCGACTGGCTCGGGATGCAGAGAAGGTTGTGGGACCACCTACAGCACAGCGCAGACAGAGACAGTCACCGGATCGGTACACTGGATACATGGCTCTTATGAGTCAATGTGTTGTGACAGAGCCATCCTCTTTTGAGGAAGCTGTGGAGGAACCCGCATTGGTTGATGCCATGATCGAAGAATATGATTCGATCATCAGGAACAGTGCATGGGAGATTGTCCCAAGACCGGTTGGGAAATCAGTTGTAGGTTAGCGATGGATCTACAAGGTGAAGCAGGCGGCTGACGGGAGTGTGGAGAAGTACAAGGCGAGATTTGTCGCCCGTGGCTTCTCACAGATCGAGGGGATTGACTATGAGGAGACTTTTGCACCTGTCGCAAGGTACTCTTCCATACGGACGATCCTTGCTCTCTCAGCGCAGATGGGGTGGCACATTCATCGGATGGATGTGAAGACTGCGTTCCTCAATGGAGTTATTGAGGAGGAGGTGTACATAGAGCAGCCTGAAGGTTTTGAGATCTTCAGCAGTGAGTCGCATGTGTGCCGACTCAAGAGAGCACTGTACGGGCTGAAGCAAGCACCTCGTGCTTGGTACACTCGGATAGGCAGCTACTTCACCGGGCTTGGATTCTCCAAGAGTGAGGCGGATCCAAACCTGTACCAGATTGTGGTGGAGGGGAAGCTGTTGATCATCGTACTGTATGTAGATGATCTGATTTGGACTGGCGATGAGCAGTTGATACTTTCATGCAAGGAGGATCTTGCACGAGAGTTTGAGATGAAGGACCTGGGCATCCTTCATTATTTCCTGGGATTGGAGATTTGGCGGCGCAGTGGAGGACTGTTTGTTTCTCAGGGCAAGTATGCCCGGGAGATTCTGGAGAGGTTCAACATGCAAGGCTGCAAGCCTGTTGATACCCCTCTTCCTGGAGGTTGGAGGAAGGGAGATGCTACTTCGGAGGAGGTAGTGGATGCCACTGTCTGTCGACAGTTGGTGGGGTCGTTGATGTATCTGGTCAATACTCGACCCGATATATGCTATGCAGTTAACCAGCTTTCGCAAGCTATGGTTAAGCCTACCAAGCTCTTTTGGAAGGCGGGCAAGCATGTATTGCGCTATATCAGAGGCACATCGGGATATGGTCTATGGTACGGACAGGAGGATGGAGTGAAGCTTTCTGGTTTCACTGATGCAGATTGGGCAGGGAGTCCAACGGACCGGAAGAGCACTTCTGGAGGAGTTTTCAGCATTGGGTCGACAGCAGTTTCCTGGTACAGCAGGAAGCAGAGATCCGTGGCACTCGGTTCAGCAGAGGCCGAGTACATGGCAGCAAGCTTGGCTGCATGTGAGGCTATTTGGATGAGGAAGATCCTCGCAGGTTTGTTCAGGTTGCATTTGGAGCCTACGGTGATCTACTGTGATAACCAGAGCTGCATCAAGCTCTCGGCTAATCCAGTTTTTCATGATAGGTCCAAACATATCGACATCAGGTACCATCACATCAGAGATTGTGTTGAGCGGAGGATCATGATGCTTTCATATGTTCCCACGGAGGATCAGGATGCCGACATCCTGACGAAGGCGCTCACCAGGAGCAAGTTCGAATTCCACAGAGGCAGGATAGGGATTGCAGATAATCCATATCTTGCGGAGAGGGAGTGTTGAGAATGCAGCAAGATGATGGAGCTTAGTGAAATGAAGTCGCCTTCACTAAGTGGGCCCGCAGGCAAATTCTGGCGCAAAGTCTATTTTTAGACATACGGAGCATAATTTGGGAATTCTACTTGGAGATTCTTGAAGTATGCGACATGTCGGTAAAAATAGATGAGACCCTTATTTTTAGGACCCGGGCTAGTGAAGGTTTAGATCAATGACCAGACGCCTTCATGAGTCTTCAAGAGATAACACTTTTTGCAATAAAATTTTCTCCTTGAAGTCTCCAAAAAAAATTCAGCCACCTTTTGGTATAACAAATTTCATAGGTGGCTAACAGTGGCTCCACTTGGGGATGGTGCCTTCTTGAAGGCATCAAGAATTTCAGACTTTCATTTTCCGGGAGGCTGATCAGTGCCTTATCCATTGGGTTGTCTTTCTTTACTTGGATGATCTTCTTTTGTTCTGAAAACATATTATCAGCCATAAAAATAATGGATCTTTCAGCAACACGCTTTCTACCTATCCAATCCTACTGATCTAACATTTTTTCTTCTTTAGAGTGCACTTGGATTGGAAAACTCTCTTACAGCATTTTATTCTTTTGAAAGCATAAAAATAATCTATTTATACTTCTTATATCTCCATGAAATCAGATTAAACAGTTGAGTTCATATGCTTCTCTACCTAATCTACTAATCTGTTAGGATTAAACAGTCCAATAGATTTTTATTCACTAATTCTAAAATAGAAATTTAAAAGCATACAAGTCAGGATTGGACAGTATAACTTGTTGCCGATCTATGACATAAAACAACAAGGTGCACATAGATATTATTTTGTAGAAAATTAAATCAAAATGGAAGGCTTAAGGTCTGAAAGTTCAAGCACTTCTTTCATCTTTTTTCAGCTCTGTTTTAACTTTTGTCTGAGCTGTTCTTTGCTTGTTTTTCTGGTCTAGATTTTAAGCTAATTAGAACCAATTTTATTTCTATTTTGACTCAAAATTTGAAACAGATTGGATTCATTCCTTTCTTTTAGAACTAAGGTTCGGATTTTGAGCATGTTTGAACCTTTAATTTATAACCTAATCTACCTACTGATAAGCCAAGATTAAATATTTTAGCAAATCGAATTCACTAATCCTATCAGCAGTAAATTTAAAACTTAATTAGTCAAGATTAGGCTGTTTTACTTAACTAGAAGTGTGTTTTTCAGGAGTGGCATTTAAGCTTGCACACTTTTAGATTTTTGTTTCTCTTTTTGGTATGGGGCTATACCTTTACTTTTTTTACAATCTGCCCTCTTTTCTCTTTTCTATTGTTTTTTGTATTTTTATTTTTATAACATTGAATGCTACATTCAGATTATGATATTTACAATGAAAAAATAAAATTCTTTGAAACTCATAATTCCTACAGAAGTAATGCTTTAGCATCCTGCCATTGACATGACCTCCATACAGATCTTCCCCATTCAATTCTTTCAAGAAAAATGCATTATGACCTCTCTCAACATGGATAATATATGGCCCTTTCCACAAGTTCTCAAACTTGCCATGTTTTCCCTTATCTTCTCTTCTTGAATCCCACTTAAGAACAACATTTCCAACTTGGGTGTTTTCCTTAGTCCCGCTATCAAATAGCTTCTTCATTTTTCTTGAATGACTTGTGTTCTTTCATAAACTTCTTCTGCGAGTACGATGTAAATGGATTTTGAGAATGCAGCAAGATGATGGAGCTTAGTGAAATGAATTCGCCTTCACTAAGTGGGCCCGCAGGCAAATTCTGGCGCAAAGTCTATTTTTAGACTATGTCTATTTTTAGACATACGGAGCATAATTTAGGAATTCTACTTGGAGATTCTTAAAGTATGCGACATGTCGGTAAAAATAGATGAGACCCTTATTTTTAGGACCCAGGCTATTTTTAGACTGATCTCCTCAAAATATGGAAGTCAAATATTATTTACCCTTAATAATATTTTGACTATAAACAGCAGTTTACTCTCTTGGCGCACTTCAGTTTGAGTCATGGAGGTGGCTCATGCAACTGACACAAGGAATCACGTGGTTCCTAGGGTTTGATGGCATCTTGCATGGTTTACTTCAGTTAGACTTCAATGGCAGAAGTTTTGGAGGAGTTAACGGGACAAGTAGTGGAGTTATGTTCTGTTTGTTTCAGTTGAACTAGTTGGGATTAGTTAAACTAACTAATCAACTAGATATGAGTGGAGTAAATTAAATAATATTTAATTTACTAAATATTAACTCATTAGTCAACTCAAGAACACTTCAGTTCACTACAGTGCATGATCAGTTCAGTGGAGACCAGTGGAAGAGGTAGATGAAAGGGTGAGTAAAGCTATCAGTTGGTAGATTGGTTTTGCATGAGATTTGCATTACACTTGGAGGAATTGTCCATGACAATTGCGCAGTCAAGGCAAGGGGATTCGAACCTTGGATCTCTTCATATACAGGCCATGATTGCGCAATAGAGGCAAGGCAGTCAGCAGTGAGTTTTGAACCCGAGACTTGTTCAAAACTGAGTTAGATTGTGTGTGACTTCATGAGAAAGTACTGAGTACTTGTGAGGAGTATTGTACTTTGTTGGTTACATGATTTATCCATTATAATATACACAATAGCTGCGGGGTTTTTAGCTATAGGCTTTCCCCATACATACTGAGTTAATTTGTGATTGATTTGATGTGAGATTGATTCTGTTATTTCCGCATGTGACAATTAATTGTAGAAGAAGGTTATGTGTTATGTATGCAATTCGAAATTGATATATGACCGGGTTAATATTCAGTGAATAAGTGATTTATTCAGCTAATTTCTACATGGTATCGGAGCGAGATTAATTGTCGAGATCTATTACGGTGATTGCAAACTTATTTCCTCGGACAGAGTCTGCATACGGGCCAGGAAGCCTCCGGATTCATCTTTCTTCGGAAAGTGAAAGGTCTGGTAAAAGCCCCTTGCAGTCAATCTATGATTTGGAAATAATTTGTTTTCAAGTGTAGATCGGAAGCGATAGAGCTTGGAGTTTGGAATTCGAATTTTGCAGAAGGTTGTTCTTCTTGGTGCCGGTGTTGAAAGATGTCTTCTTTCAGTGGTTTGCGACTCGAATATGCTCTTGAAGGCAGTTCGAACTATGTTGCATGGAAAGATCGAATGGAAGCAGTGTTAGAAGATAATGGTCTGAAGGAGTTCGTGGATGCGGATGTCCCAAAGCCCACTGATGCAGCTCTGGTCGATGCATGGCCAAAGAAGATCGCGAAATGTCGAAGGATCCTGTTGGAGGGCGTCAAGGATCATATTGTATCCAGCCTGCATGGAAAGGCTACTCCATATTTAATGTGGAAAGCTTTGACGGATCTATTCCAGGGTAAGAGTGACCAAAGGAAGCTGGCGCTCAAAGACAAGCTCAGGAACATCAAGATGGAGAAGGGCGACAGTATCGCTAAATACCTCACGAAGTTCACTCAATGCAGAGATGAACTGGGAAGTGTGGGAGTTACTGTCGATGAAGAGGATATGGTCGACATGGCTCTCCTTGGTCTTCCGAAGGCTTGGCACTCATATCAAGATAGTGTCAATGGTCGGGAGAAGCTGCCGGGATGGGAGCGCCTTTGGGCGGATCTCATGCCGGAGGAGATAAGGAGGACTACTCGAGATGGATCTTCATCAAAGGGAGCTGATGAAGAAAACTGCGCTTTGGTTGCCAAAGCAAAGAAGGGGAAGGGTAAGAAAACCTCTCATTCTGGTGCAAAGGGCAAGAAGCGGGATATGGCGAAAGTGAAGTGTTTTCACTGCCATGATCACAGACATTATGCTACCAATTGTCCAAAGAAGAAGAAAAACAAGCAAGCGGGAAGATCTGCAGATGGAGAAGCTTTGGCTTCACAGTTCGAGCTTGAATTTTCACTGATCGCATGCTTGGTTTCAAGTGTGATGGGATCGGTGTGGTTCTTGGACAGCGGTGTGTCATTTCATATGACGGGAGATCGGGAGTTGTTCTCAGATCTGGAGGACAAAGATTTGGGTATGCACATCGAGATGGGCGATGATGGTAGATACAGTGTGACTGGTATCGGTACCATATCCTTTCAGAGGGAGTCTGGTAAACCCTTTGTATTGAGGGATGTCATGCATGTACCTGGATTGAAGAAGAACTTGATCTCTGTGGCGATGTTGGAGGATAAAGGGTATGATGTGGTCTTCAGCGAAGGAAAAGCCTTCCTGCGCAGTAAGACTACTGGAGAGACCCGGAAGATAGGGGTTCGAACTCAGAACCTTTATCAGTTGCAGGTAGATGACTGCGCAGCTATGGCATGCAAGGCTGGAGATGTGGTGAGTCGGGATGATGAGGACGAACTATGGCACAGGAGATTGGGCCATCTTCACCATGGAGCTTTGAAGATTCTGCAGCAGATTTCTACTGGACTTCCTAAGGGCACCCTTGCGCAGTCAGATCAGTGCAAGGGGTGTACTTTAGGGAAGTATGTGAAAGCCACCTTTCACGAGAAGGATAATCGCGCCACGACGATCCTTGAGAGAGTTCACACAGACGTGTGTGGTCCTTTCTCAGTTGCTTCGACAGCAAAGCACAAGTATTATGTGATCTTTGTTGATGATTTCTCTCGAAAGTGCTGGATCTTCTTCATGCCGAAGAAGAGTGATACATTCGCGAAGTTCTGTGAGTTTAAAGCACTGGTCGAGAAGGAGTCGGGGAAGAAGGTGATTGCTCTAAGGAGTGATAATGGTGGTGAATTCATCTCGGTTGAATTCAAGGAGTTCTGCAGCGCAGAAGGGATTCGGAGAGAGCTCATCGCACCCCATAACCCACAGCAGAACGGGGTGGCTGAGCGGAAGAACAGAACGATCGTGGGTGCTGCACGGCGATGTTGCATGATCAGGGCCTACCCCTTCACTTGTGGGCTGAGGCATGCAATACAGCAGTGTATGTGCAGAACCGTTGTCCTCACAAGGTTCTTGGCATGAGTACACCGAAGGAGGCTTATTCTGGCAAGAGGCTTGATATTTCCCATTTGCGGATTTTTGGTTCTCCTGTCTACATGCATGTGACGAAGGATGCGAGAAGGAAGCTGGATCCAACTGCTGAGGTTGGAATATTTGTGGGGTACACTGATACACCTCACAACTACCAGGTGTATTTGTCAGACAGTCGCAAGACTGTTGTGCGACGGGATATAAAATTTCAGGAGGAGAAAGCCATGCGGTGTTCGCTTGAGAGGGAGCTACACTTGCATGCAGATGAGGAGCTGTTAGTTCCTAAGGAGGAGCTTCCGGATGTGGATCAGCCACAAGAGGAGGTTCAGGAGGTGGAAGAAACCACCCGGGCAGCGCCAACCATCAGAGGGCGCATGCGCACTACAGAAGCTGAGCGACTGGCTCGGGATGCAGAGAAGGTTGTAGGACCACCTACAGCACAGCGCAGACAAAGACAGTCACCGGATCGGTACACTGGATACATGGCTCTTGTGAGTCAATGTGTTGTGACGAAGCCATCCTCTTTTGAGGAAGCTGTGGAGGAACCCACATGGGTTGATGCCATGATCGAAGAATATGATTCGATCATCAGGAACAGTGCATGGGAGATTGTCCCAAGACCGGTTGGGAAATCAGTTGTAGGTTCGCGATGGATCTACAAGGTGAAGCAGGCGGCTGGCGGGAGTGTGGAGAAGTACAAGGCGAGATTTGTCGCCCGTGGCTTCTCACAGATCGAGGGGATTGACTATGAGGAGACTTTTGCACCTGTCGCAAGGTACTCTTCCATACGGACGATCCTTGCTCTCTCAGCGCGGATGGGGTGGCACATTCATCAGATGGATGTGAAGACTGCGTTCCTCAATGGAGTTATTGAGGAAGAAGTGTACATAGAGCAGCCTGAAGGTTTTGAGATATTCAGCAGTGAGTCGCATGTGTGCCGACTCAAGAGAGCACTGTACGGGCTGAAGCAAGCACCTCGTGCTTGGTACACTCGGATAGACAGCTACTTCACCGGGCTTGGATTCTCCAAGAGTGAGGGGGATCCAAACCTGTACCAGATTGTGGTGGAGGGGAAGCTGTTGATCATCGTACTGTATGTAGATGATCTGATTTTGACTGGCGATGAGCAGTTGATACTTTCATGCAAGGAGGATCTTGCACGAGAGTTTGAGATGAAGGACTTGAGCATCCTTCATTATTTCCTGGGATTGGAGATTTGGCAGCGCAGCGGAGGACTGTTTGTTTCTCAGGGCAAGTATGCCCGGGAGATTCTGGAGAGGTTCAACATGCAAGCCTGCAAGCTTGTTGACACTCCTCTTACACAGAATTGAAGGAAGGGAGATGCTCGTCGGAGGAGGGTAGTGGATGCCACTGTCTATCGACAGTTGGTGGGGTCGTTGATGTGTTTGGTCAATACTCGACCCGATATATGCTATGCAGTTAACCAGCTTTCGCAAGCTATGGTTAAGCCTACCAAGCTCTTTTGGAAGGCGGGCAAGCATGTGTTGCGCTATATCAGAGGCACATCGGGATATGGTCTATGGTACAGACAGGAGGATGGAGTGAAACTTTCTGGTTTCACTGATGCAGATTGGGCAGGGAGCCCAACAGACCGGAAGAGCACTTCTGGAGGAGTTTTCAGCATTGGGTCGATAGCAGTTTCCTGGTACAGCAGGAAGCAGAGATCCGTGGCACTCAGTTCAGCAGAGGCCGAGTACATGGCAGCAAGCTTGGCTGCATGTGAGGCTATTTGAATGAGGAAGATCCTCGCAGGTTTGTTCAGGTTGCATTTGGAGCCTACAGTGATCTACTGTGATAACCAGAGCTGCATCAAGCTCTCGGCTAATCCAGTTTTTCATGATAGGTCCAAACATATCGACATCAAGTACCATCACATCAGAGATTGTGTTCAGCGGAGAATCATGATGCTTTCATATGTTCCCACGGAGGATCAGGATGCCGACATCCTGACGAAGGCGCTCACCAGGAGCAAGTTCGAATTCCACAGAGGCAGGATAGGGATTGCAGATAATCCATATCTTGCTGAGAGGGAGTGTTGAGAATGCGGCAAGATGATGGAGCTTAGTGAAATGAAGTCGCCTTCACTAAGTGGGCCCGCAGGCAAATTCTGGCGCAAAGTCTATTTTTAGACTATGTCTATTTTTAGACATACGGAGCATAATTGGGGAATTCTACTTGGAGATTCTTGATGGATGCGACATGTCGGTAAAAATAGATGAGACCCTATTTTTTAGGACCCAGGCTATTTTTAGACTGATCTCCTAAAAATATGTAAGTCAAATATTATTTACCCTTAATAATATTTTGACTATAAACAGCAGTTTACTCTCTTGGCGCACTTCAGTTTGAGTCATGGAGGTGACTCATGCAACTGACACAAGGAATCACGTGGTTCCTAGGGTTTGATAGCATCTTGCATGGTTGGCTTCAGTTAGACTTCAGTGGCAGGAGTTTTGGAGGAGTTAACGGGACAAGTAGTGGAGTTGTGTTCTGTTTGTTTTAGTTGAACTAGTTGGGATTAGTTAACTAACTAATCAACTAGATATGAGTGGAGTGAATTAAATAATATTTAATTTACTAAATATTAACTCATTAGTCAACTCAAGAACACTTCATTTCACTACAGTGCATGATCAGTTCAGTGGAGACCAGTGGAAGAGGTAGATGAAAGGGTGAGTAAAGCTATCAGTTGGTAGATTGGTTTTGCATGAGATTTGCATTACACTTGGAGGAATTGTCCATGACAATTGTGCAGTCAAGGCAAGGGGATTCGAACCTTGAACCTCTTCATATACAGGCCATGATTGCGCAATAGAGGCAAGGCAGTCAGCAGTGAGTTTTGAACCCGAGACTTGTTCAAAACTGAGTTAGATTGTGTGTGACTTCATGAGAAAGTACTGAGTACTTGTGAGGAGTATTGTACTTTGTTGGTTACATGATTTCTCCATTATAATATACACAATAGCTGCGGGGTTTTCAGCTATAGGCTTTCCCATACATACTGAGTTAATGTGTGATTGATTTGATGTGAGATTGCTTCTGTTATTTCCGCATGTGACAATTAATTGTAGAAGAAGGTTATGTGTTATGTATGCAATTCGAAATTGATATATGACCGGGTTAATCTTCAGTGAATAAGTGATTTATTCAGCTAATTTCTACATGGATTGTTTGGTTGATCCTCCTCTACATATCATTCTCTTCAATCTGCACTTCTTGAAGGAGTTTCATGACTAGAACTCCTAACGAGGTGGGGAAAAAAGCATCCATCCCATAGACCAGCTGATAGGGGGACATATTTATTGACTTCTTTGTAGCTAATCTATCAGCCCATAAGGGATGAACCAATTTAATGTGCCATGATTTCTGATTCTGCGCCAACAGCTTTTCGATGATATTTATGAGGCTCTTGTTATAATATTCGGCTTATCCATTTCCTTGGGGATAATAGGCAATAGAATGGCCCAAGGTAATGTGGTATTTGTAACATAAATCAACCATTTTCTTGGATTTAAAGGTAGCAGTGTTATTTGTTATGATTTTTCTGGGAAAAGCAAACCTGGATAGGATATTTGTTTCAAGAAACTTGATAATGACAGAGTAATTGGAATTTCTAGAGGGTATAGCTTCTATGCACTTGGTAAAAAATTCAGTGGCAGTGAGGATCCACTTATGTTGAGTTGAGGAAGATGGGTGGATTTCTCCAATGATGTCTAAACCCCATTGTTGAAAAGGTGCCTCAACTCTGATAGGATGTAAAGGTAAGGGAAGGAGTTTTCTCTTTCCATCAAAAATTTGACATTTATGGCAAGACATGACTAACTTCTGAGTGTCAGGGAAAAGGGTAGGCAAATAGTGACCGGATCTAAGAATATTTTTTGCTGTGGCCTTCCAGTAGAGGTGTCCTCTGTTAGCCCCCTATAAATTCCTTGACAAGCAAGCAAGGGGATAATTCATTTTATGAGCCTTCAAGGAATGCATTTCTCTTGAAAACACATCATCCTTGAAGCCTTGTCATGCTCTCTACCCTTTGATCATTTCCCTCTACTGTTCTTGAGTTAAAAAGTCTCACTGATTGCAAAACATTGTGCTCCAAAAGGCCTACATTTTCCCCTGATATCCCTGCAGAATGCCCCATTTTAACCCCTTTTTCCCCCTTGTCAAAACTCCCCTCTTACCCTCTAAATCCTCCCAAAATCCCCTATAAATCCCACACATACCCCTTGTTTGACCTATTTTACCCTTATTGCCTCTATCATTACCCTTCCCTGGCCTCGACTTACATTGAAAAGGGCCGAGAATTCATACTTTTGCATATATCGGGCCTAGCCCCCTACAGGCCAGCCCCCTTAACCTTTCCCCCCACGTGACTCGGGCGCTAAACCAGGAGCTGACCCATAGAGCGCTCATCAAAAGTAGGATCGGGAGAAATTCATGCCATAGATCCGTATAAGATCTAACAGTATTCGCGGTCCCTTCGCGCACATGTTGTTCCCTCATTCACCCTTCCGATCGTAGATCCACCATCCACTTGATTCGCAAATCTACGGCCTAGAGTTTATCTGCCTCAGTGGTCCCCACAACATTCACTGTTCAGAAACTTGCAGTATCTGTTGGGCCTTAGTTTTGGTCTTATTTTGCTCAAAGAAACTTATTTATCCATCTATTTTCCATCCATTTTCCATTCATTTATTCCATTTTGACATATATTTGATATCTATTCAGGTATTTAATTTTAATTTTTCAAATTCTAAAGTTTTTATGAAAGTTTGATTTTTAGTGCAAAATTGGCTGATTCAGAAATTCCCGTAATAGCTATATGGTTGATATGGTTGCAGGACACTTGGGCACGAGTTGAATGCATGGATGGGCAGCTTGGCAACTAGGACTAAGCCACCTATGCTTAGTTCGAACAGAACAAGCTTTATTAGGCCCATTTAGTTCTAGTCAATCATGACTAGTCATTCAGAAATCCCATAGAAATAGCGCAGTTTTGAGATTCTATGAGATTGACCATATTTCTTGGGATAAGAATAATGAATTCGACTTAGATAGGTGGATGAGAAGTAGATGGGTTTGTTTGAGTAAAAATAGATCAGTTTGTTCATGAGACTTCTTATTTAAAGCCAAAGCTTTGATGGCTTATGTATTAGGATTATTATTGACTTATATACTTTTATATTGTGACAATTTTGGATTGAGAAGTTAATTTGAAGACTTGTGCTATTATCAATTTGCTGTTCAATGTTATGGATGTGTGACTGAATTTAAGCTTCTGAGATCATTTATCAAGTGTGCAAGGCAAGGGTGGAAGGGCCCCCATTCCAAGCTAAGTACACTTTCTTGTTAACTGGTTTTATTTCCTTGTAATTTGATGATTGTAGAACTGGTTTTCAAAGCTTTATTTCAGATTGTTTAATGATTCATGCATAGTGATTGATGTCATTAGTTTATAACTTATTCATCACTTTATCAAGTTGGAAAAACAGATGTATCAAGTTGAGCATCCCTTCTATGTAAATGATGAATTAAAGTTGGTTTCTTTTGTTTGTGTGCAAGCAGTTTCTTGTTGAGATTTTTGATATTAAGATGAATGAATTATAATGGAACACTTTACATGTCTCTTAATTTAAGAGCTTCTTTCATTCATAGTTTATCCATCTTAAGTTCTTTGTTTTTAATCTCTGATTCATTAAGTAATAATTGAGGTGAAAATGAATTTCTTGAGTCAAGAACCATTTCCATATTAATCCTCTTTTTAAAACTAATTGAGTCGGAGTTGTAGAATATATTACTTTCAGCATATCTTTCAAGGTTGATTATATCTGATCTTCACATATAGTGATCTTGCCTCAAAGCATAAACAACCCGGATTGATAATAAATATTGTGTTAGTTTAGGTACATAAATTAGCTCAACATTTTGGCGCCGTTGCCGGGGAGGCAAATATCGGCATAGTCAATAGAGAGAAAAAAAATATAAAAAAAAAAAACACAAAAACAGTAGTTACATTTTTTTAGTTATGTTTCTTTATGCCTAGACATAGAGATCCTCATGGTAGATTTATTAAAAACCCCCCACAAATAGAGATAGGATCATCAAACACCCCAGTTACTGGTAATCCAATCATTGAGGAATTGGCAGAAAAACAAAGAAGTGGACAAAGATTGACTTTGATTGAGAGACAAACTTTGTTAGCTTGGGAAGCAAAGCAAAAACAATCTTCAACTTCTGGAAAACAAAAAGAAATTATCAAAGGAAAACAAACTTTATTTCCATCCATAAATCCTCCTATCTTTGACCAACCTGAAACTCCACTTAAAATTGAAACAAATCAACCAATGGCAGAAGAAGGACATGGATCTGTTATTCTCACTCCTGAACAACGAGCTCAATATGAAAGACAACAAGGAGAATGGAGAAGAAAAAGAGAAGAGGATGCAAAACAGGAAAATGATAGAAAAATGGAAAATGATCAGAAAAGACAAGAAGATGAAACTACCTTTGGCTTTCCAATAATTGACACAAGTGCAATATTAGGAGAAGAAGTGAAAATGAAAAATATTCCACCTTCTGTATTGCCAAATTGTTATGGAATGTCAACAGAAGATCCTGATTCATTTATGTTTGAATTTGATATTCTATGTAGAACATATGGATATACTGATGACATCCATAAACTTCGTCTTTTCCCTGCAACATTAAAAGCAGCAGCCTTGAAATTGTTTATGGGTTTAGGAGAACATACAATAACTTCTTGGGATGATATGAGATCAGTCTTCCTTAAAAAATATCAAGCTTATTGCAGATCTAGAGATTCAAAGGAAGATATTTTTAGAATGACACAACAAGAAGATGAAAGTCTAGAAGAATATTTGGAAAGATTTTTGTATAATCTACAAAAATCTAAACAACATTCTCTAAATCAAGAAACCATTCGAACAATCTTTCTCAAGGGTATAAGGGATGAATATCTTGACATTTTGAATGTGATGGGTAAAGGAGATATCTCAAACCTACCATTCGAAGAAATTGTTGACTTATGTCAAAAATATTCTAGAGGAAGAGCAAAAACAGGAAGAAGAGAAGTAAGTTCAAAAGCAGCAAAGTCAGCTGCAAGAGGGATAACACGAGCTGAAATAGGAAGTTTATTGGAAAATTTCAAAACAGATCTTTTAAGTACATTAGGGACACAAGTAGATGTGCTAAAGGCAAATAAGAGGAAAGAAGAACAAGATCAAGCTTTAGCAATCTTTTGTCCCAAATGTAGAAACAAACATCCATTAAGAGAATGTCCTTTGGATAGTGTTAAGAGTATTCAGGTTTGTGGTCTTTGTACAAAAAGCATTCCACAGAAAATTGTCTAAAATTGAAAGAATTACAAATGAATTCAATGGAAGAAGTGCCAGGAATGGAAGGTTTTTATTATGTAGCACCACGAAGACCATGGCAACCTAGGATGCCTCAACAAAATCAGCAACAATTCCCTCAACAAAATTACCTTTATCCACCTCAAAATCCTTGGACCCCTCCAATGCCATGGCAAGCTTGGCCTCCACAACAATATCCACAACAACCTGCACAAGGTTGGAGAGGATATGGTTATGGAAACCAGCCACCTCAACAATACCAACAACAATATCAACAGCCATTTACATATCCACAATATCCTCAATCCATACCATTTCAACAACAAAATTCTGCATATCCACAATCCATGCCATATCCGCAGCAGAATCCTCCACCGTTGTTGACCCAACCACAACAGTTGCAGCTACCCACAAATCAACCCAGACCAACTCAATTACCAGCACAACCAATTGCAAATCCTAATAATAAGGTGGAAAAAGCTGCATATACTGTAGAGGAAGCAACATGTTTTCCCACATATTCAATTCTTCCTCTTAATGAAGTCCATCTAAGGTCTGGAAAAGTGCTTAAAAAGGATTCTCCTCCAATTATAGAAGAACCAACCGAACAAGGAGAATCACCTGAAACATCACAAACTAAGATACAAATTCAGAAAGGAACAAACATTACAACACAAACACCACCTTATCCTGAAAGGTTAGTGGAACAAAAAAAAGAAATAACCCTTCCCGAATTTGATATTTTAGATGAGTTAAAAAATGCTTATGTAAAAATTCCTTTGTTAAAGGCAATTAAAGAAATACCAATATATGCTAAAACAATAAAGGAATTGTGCATTAAGAAAACTCAGAGAAAGAAGAAGGATCCTACTACAATCCAAGTCATTGGTAAACTAGCAAGTCTCATGTCTACAGAAACCAAAATAGAAAAATATATTGACCCTGGTATCCCTATGGTTACTATATCAATAAATAATTTCTCAGTACCAAACACATTAATAGACTTGGGAGCAGCTATAAATGTAATGACAATGGAGACCATGAAAACTTTGCATTTGAACAACATTAGATCAACCTCTACAATCTTAGAATTGGCAGATAGATCTAAAGTTGTTCCTGAAGGAATATTGGAAGATATTATAGTCTCTTTGGATTCATGGGAGTATCCTGTTGACTTCCTTATTCTGCAACCAAAATCAAATTTGGGAGGACATCCTTTAATCTTAGGCAGACCATGGTTAGCTACCGCTGATGCCTTTATAGGATGCAGATCAGGAAGCATGATTATTTCACATGGAGAAGAAAGGAAACATATTGCTCTTTATTCACCTGCACAGTCAACTTCTTTAGAATCAGTACTTGAAGCTCAAGAAAAACAGCAAACTAAATCAGTTTTAAGTATAAATAAATTCTTTGATTTAAGAGAAGAAGAAGTGAATGAAGACTTAATGGATCTTTTCATTTCAGAACCAAGTATTTCAGAGCAGCTTAGAGAAGTGCAATATGAAGCTGCAAATAACCTTTTGAATCAATGTTTTCAGGAAACCTGTACTATTCAAACTTTGCGAAATTCTTTTATAGACATCTTTCCTGTAAACACAATCTCCAATCCAACAATAAAAACAATTGAGGTAAGTCCTGGAAAACATTTAAACATTGGAAATGAGTTGCAATCAGAATAAGAACAAGAGGTAATTGCATTATTACAGAAATATTCAAAAGCTTTTGCCTGGGATTATACTGACATGCAAGGAATCCATCCTAACACATGTGTCCACCACATCTATACAGATGAACAAATTAAACCTGTAAGACAACCGCAAAGACGAATGAATCCTATGATGAAAGAAATAGTGAAAGATGAATTGCAAAAATTGTTAAATGTTGGATTCATCTATCCTATTTCAGATAGTCAATGGGTTTCTCCACTGGTTATTGTTCCAAAGAAAAATGGAAAGTGGAGGGTATGTGTGGATTATCGAGAACTAAACAAAGCTACACTCAAAGATCATTTTCCTCTACCATTTATTGATCAAGTGTTAGACTCATTAGCTGGAAAGAAATTCTTCTCTTTCTTAGATGGGTTTAGTGGGTACAACCAGATTAGAATAGCAACAGAAGACCAAGACAAGACAACATTCACTTGCCCATGGGGAACCTATGCATATAATGTTTTGCCATTTGGTTTATGTAATGCACCTGCAACTTTTCAACGAGCAGTGCTTGCAATTTTTGCTGATCTAATCCATGAATGTGTAGAGGTTTACATGGATGACTTTACAGTTTATGGAAACACATATAATGATTGCTTAAATAATCTTGAGAAAGTGTTGAAACGATGCATTTAAACAAATTTGTCATTAAGCAATGAGAAATGCTATATAATGTTGACAGAAGGAATAGTTCTGGGACACCATATTTCTTCTTCAGGAATTAAAGTGGATCCAGCAAAAATCCAAGTCCTAGTAACCTTAATGCCTCCTACAACACAGAAAGAGGTAAGAAGTTTCTTAGGCTATGCAGGCTATTATAGACGGTTCATTGAAAACTTCAGTAAAATAGCCCAACCTCTGTTCAAATTATTAGCAAAAGATATTGAATTTCACTGGACAAATGACTGTCAAAATGCATTTCAAATTCTAAAAGAAAAATTATCAGTTGCACCCATTCTCCGTGGACCAAATTGGTCTTTGCCATTTCATATATCAACTGATGCATCTGATACCACAATAGGTGCCTCCCTTGGACAGAAAGAGAACTTGTTCAATTATGCAATATACTTTATAAGCAAGAATCTAACACCTGCAGAATTGAACTATACAGTCACCGAGAAAGAAATGTTAGCCGTTATACATGCAGTAAACAAATTCAGACATTATATAATCGGATATCAAGTTTTCATTCATACAGATCATTCAGCAATCAAATACTTGATGAATAAACCTATAACCAATGGAAGAGTAACAAGATGGTTACTGTTACTGCAAGAATTTAATATCACAATACAAGACCGGCCAGGCAAGGAAAATCAAGTGGCTGACTTTCTGTCCCACATACATTCACCCAATGATCCAAATCCGGTTGCAGATAACTTTCCCGATGAACATCTGTTTGCTATCACAGTAAAAACACCATGGTTTGCAGACATGGCAAACTATTTATCTTCTGGAAAGTTACCAAACCAATTCACTAAAAAGAAAAGACACAAAACTATTAAAGAAAGTTCCAGGTATAGTTGGGTAAATGGTGATTTATTTTATACTGGTCCAGATTTGATAATTAGAAAATGTGTGCGAGAAGATGAAATATTAGATATTCTAAAAGCATGTCACGATGAACCATGTGGTGGTCATTTTGCAGATAAACGAACAACATATAAGGTGCTGCAACTAGGCTACTACTGGCCATCCATCTTCCAAGACTCTAAGAAATATGTCAAGCAATGTGACAGTTGCCAAAGAACAGGGAGACCAATAACAAGAGATGAGATGCCGCTGAAGCCACAAGTCCTCATAGAACCATTTGAGCAATGGGCGCTTGACTTTGTTGGACCCATCAATCCATCATCAAATGGAAACAAGTACATCTTAGAATGTACAGATTATGTAACCAAGTGGGCAGAGGCGAAAGCAGTGCATAGAGCAACAGAAGATATAGTGGTCAACTTTCTTTTTAAAGAAATCTTTGTCAGATATGGAGTACCTAGACAAATTGTAACAGATCAAGGAACACAATTTACATCAAACCTGGTACGAGATCTAACAGAGAAGTACAAGATCAAACACAGAACATCTACACCATATCATCCTCAAGCAAATGGGCAGGTTGAATCAACAAATAAAGTCCTAGAGAATATCATGACAAAAACAGTACAGCTGAACAGAAAAGATTGGTCTGAAAAATTACAAGATGCACTATGGGCCTATAGAATAACATGGAAGAATACAACTGGTTTTAGTCCATACCAGTTAGTATATGGAAAAGAGGCCTTATTGCCTATAGAGTTTCAAATACAAACATACAGACTAGCAGCTGAATTAGAACTAGACCTGACAGAAGCACAACAGCAGCGGATCATGGAACTGAATCAGTTAGATGAGCATCGTCAACAAGCCATAGAACATACTACATTGGTGCAACAACAAAGAATGAAGTGGCACGACAGATATATCAAGACAAAGACATTTCGCAAGGGAGATTGGGCATTACTTTTTGACTCCAAGTTCAAAGATTTCAAAGCAAAGTTCACAACACACTGGCTAGGCCCATATGAAATTGATGAAATTTTCGACAATGGAGCAGTAAAGATCAAGACAATTGACCAGGATTCCACCTCCTTTATAGTGAATGGACATAGGCTCAAAGTTTACAATAGGCCTATCAGTAAAGAAGCATTTATGAAACAACTGACAGAAGATACAGAACTGGAAGTCATGGCACACCAAGTTCAGCCATCTTCCAGTCCTGTAGTTGAATAAAAATGAAAAAAAATATAATAAAAAAAAAATAAAAAATAATAAAAAAAAAAACATAAAAAATAATAATTTGTTTGCTAGTGAAAACCAGGCAACTGGCACTATGCAAACATGAATTCATAGGGGAAAATCAAGGCAACTTGGACTCTATGAATTCCTTTTCTTGTTCTATTGTTCTCACATAACTTCAATACAGGTACTCTCCATCAACAAATGACTTGAGGACAAGTCATATCTTAAGCAAAGGGGGAGACTTGTATTAGATCTTTAGCTGAAAAGCTGAAGTATAGAAGAAACTTGTATTGTCAACAGAGGGACCTGAAAGAAGAAATCAATACAGAGGGACCTGAGAGACCTGCCAATGTCAAAACAACATGTGCATATTATGTAAGCAGTACAGAGGGACCTGAAACAAAGAATCATTACAAAGGGACCTGATTTTCAATTCAAGAACCAGAGCATGAAGAACAAGGAGCAGCAATAAAATTCACTTTTTGATTCATCGACAAAATCTGACTTCATTCCACCTGTACAAACATCATCCAGGAAAGTATATGTATAGTCATTTTGTGCTTGAAATTCAAATTTTTCTTAGGAATTTTTAGTTTTGTTAAGTTAAAGTTAGTACCTGAGGATATTCATAATTCCCTATACATATCCTATATTCATAATTCCCTATACATATTCCATTTTCATTCATATACACATTTCTCATACATATTCCCTATAATCCTAAATATTTTTCTTGAGCAAAAGACCAAGCTAGGACAACTCTTTCCACCTGCATACATAAATCAAGCATTAGTATGGTGATGATTTTAAAAATGACCTAAGATGGTCATTTTAAAAATCATAAAGATATGCATAAAAAGAAAAACAAATAATGCGCTATACAAAGACTATATACCATAAGTGTAAATGAGGAATGCGAATTGAACGCAAAGGACATAAGGTTAATACGCATAAGAGGTAAGGTCAATGGCATATAATCAATACGCATATGGTATAAACATAGGCGAAGGTATATGGCGCATAGTTGGAACATAATGGTTATGACATAGTTGACAAGTTTGACAGAATGATAATGGCATATACAACGCAGGAGAATCATTGCACGAAAGGACACGGCGGAAGTAATCAGTTCATGCAGAAGGTAGTGATGATACGGGTGTATCATTCAAAGTGAAATGCGTTGGTGCATATCATAGCACACGACGATGGGAAATCAACGTGCACGGTGGTGACAATACAACGTGATAATTCAACCATAGCGTGCACGGTGGTGTGATAAAACAGCCATGTCATTCAAACATAACATGCGCAGGTGGTGGTGTACGTATATAGTTTAAACATTAAACAAGGCAGTGGTATCCTCATGACACAGTCTGTCGACTGGTCAAAGAGGACAACCATACCAACCTCACATAATAATGCCATCAGACACGGTACAACCATGAACTCGGTCCATTCATGACTTTCAACCTCATTCCTCATTGCCAGAGCTCAGAAGGAAGGCGTTTTGAAACAAAACATTGATCTGAAGAAAAGAGAAGGCGGTTGATTAATCTGGAAAGAAGAGAAGGCGGTTGAAGCAAGGGAATAGTGAAATCGCTCCGGGGAAAGCAAGAAGGCGAATTTAAGGTAAGAAATTGCTCCGGATTCGACGATCAGAGATCACAGATTTCCAGGATTGAGTCAGGTAACAGTGGAGTTCATTAACACTCAGCGATTATGGAATATTGTTTGACATTAATTTATGATCCTGTGTTTTGACACCAGCTCAGTTAACCGAAACAGTAGGGATTTGAAGCGCCGATTACATTCCACGCGTTTTGTTGACAGTCAGGTAATTTCAAAACCCGTGATTATCTCCAGATCGACAGCACTTAAGGTTTGATGATAGAGTGTGATGCGCAGCATCGTGAGGAAAATCCGTTGCATGAGTAACAAGTTTTAAGTGAAGTAGTATGGCGGAGGGTTGTTGAATTGCGCACTAAGCCGTGATCTATGCGCACCAATGTTTTCACAAACAGTTAGCGTGTAAACTAAAAATGCCATAAAACATTTTGTTGCCACTGCGTTTTGTTTTGTTTTGACAGTCAGGGATAAAATGCTTAAAGGTCACATTGAATTATGGATGAAAAATAGAGTCGGGTTCGTTGAAGCCATGTTGAGGCCGAAAGTTTGTTGCATATTTATGATGAGTCTGCACGAAATTTTTGTTTGCAAACACCTTTGCTTAAGTCCAAACAGTGCGAAAAATTTCGATTAGGCCGAGAGCACTCTTTGATTTTTCTTATTTTTTTATATATATACACAAGTAAATCATGATTGTGTGGTTTATGATACTGTGTGTATTTAATAAAAAAACAGAGATCAGTGTATTAACAGAGTATACAGGTGTTGCTTGTATTCAACAGGGAATTCAGAAGAGTGTTATTGCAAGGGAATATATCAGAGGTTAAAAGTGTAGAGTTGAGTTGAGTCAGAAGAGGAAGGTAAGCTTCTTTGCTTACTGAATTTCATTTTTTTAAAAAATATAGTCATAATTTAAAAAAAAAAATGAAGTTAGTAACAGCAGAAGCCTACATTGATTGGTTTACAGAAACAATGGCAAACAGGGTAGAGCCAAAATTTCAAATAGAAAGCTGGGGAAAAGAGACCATAGAAAAACTCTATCAGGCAGGAATGATAGGCTTCCTACAGAAATTTAATGGCCATTCTGAGGAGATAACCAAAGATTTTATAAAGAATTTCAATCAAGACCAAACTCGAATAGGAGAAATCATTGTTCCAGTAACCCAAGAATACTTGTCCAAAGCCTTAGATTTGCCAATGTTAGGAGAGAAGTATTACAAAGGGTTACACTTCAAGGAGAAAGCATGGACTTTCTTCCTTGAGAAAAATCGGAAGGGAACATTTGATAGGACAAAAGGTATACCCAGGGAATGGTTTAATGAGCCATGGAGAGAATTGGTCTTGATTATTCAAAATTTTTTAACTTGTGACCGAGGATATAGTGTTGCCCATTTATATCATGTTAAACTTCTACAGCACATCAAGGGGGAAGATAGGATTAATTTACCTTATTTCCTATATAAAAGCCTCTTAAAAATGATTGAAACAGCAAGACATGAAAACAGGCTTAAGGCAAGACAAATGTATCATCAAGGATTGATTAAAATCCTAGTTGAATATCAAGTAAGATTGCAGGGCATAGTGTGGAGAGAATTCATGGTTAAAAATCATTTTACTGAACATATTACAGAGGTGCAAGAGAAAACAGAGCAGGAAAGTAGGGGAGTGATGAATTCACCCGTGTATCCTAGAACAAGAGCCAAACAGCAAAATAATATGGCTATGGATTATGAAATATCTGTGATGTCTATTCCCAAAAGATTTACAAACAAAAGTCCCATCAATTTAGACAAGGAAGAAGAAACATATTTTCCAAGACCACAAGAAGAAAATAACATTCCACAAGAAGAATTTGATAGGGATTCTGCCTATGATGATGAAGCAGCTGCATCATTAATGAAAACAACTCAGGATTTTGAAAAAGATGGGAAAATCAAGGATTTAACTGATCAATTAGAAATTAGTAAAAATTTTGAAAAACAGTTAGAAGAGGAGAACAAAGCAAACAGGAAAGAAAATGCTAAATTGATCAAAACAAATGAAAAATTGAAAGAAGACTTGGGGAAATTGAAAAGGAAGAATGATCTAATTTCTAAACAAGCATTTAAATGGTTGAAGGAAAAGAAAATGTGGCAGGCCAAGTATGAGAAGCAGAAGGTTAAAGCAACTTTGTTTAAAGAACGACATGACACAGGTTTAGATTGTTTGGCAAGGGCAGCACAACAGGAAGCATCAACAGGTACAACATCTACTTCAGAAAGAAGAAGGTCAAAGAGGAACAGGCAAGCATGTGGACATGCTTGATGATAAGCAAGGGAGAGATGTTGGGCCTTAGTTTTGGTCTTATTTTGCTCAAAGAAACTTATTTATCCATCTATTTTCCATCCATTTTCCATTCATTTATTCCATTTTGACATATATTTGATATCTATTCAGGTATTTAATTTCAATTTTTCAAATTCTAAAGTTTTTATGAAAGTTTGATTTTTAGTGCAAAATTGGCTAATTCAGAAATTCCCGTAATAGCTATATGGTTGATATGGTTGCAGGACACTTGGGCACGAGTTAAATGCATGGATGGACAGCTTGGCAACTAGGACTAAGCCACCTATGCTTAGTTCGAACAGAACAAGCTTTATTAGGCCCATTTAGTTCTAGTCAATCATGACTAGTCATTCAGAAATCCCATAGAAATAGGGCAGTTTTGAGATTCTATGGGATTGACCATATTTCTTGGGATAAGAACAATGAATTCGATTTAGATAGGTGGATGAGAAGTAGATGGGTTTGTTTGAGTAAAAATAGATCAGTTTGTTCATGAGACTTCTTATTTAAAGCCAAAGCTTTGATGGCTTATGTATTAGGATTATTATTGACTTATATACTTTTATATTGTGACAATTTTGGATGGAGAAGTTAATTTGAAGACTTGTGCTGTTATCAATTTGCTGTTCAATGTTATGGATGTGTGACTGAAGTTAAGCTTCTGAGATCATTTATCAAGTGTGCAAGGCAAGGGTGGACGGGCCCCCATTCCAAGCTAAGTACACTTTCTTGTTAACTAGTTTTATTTCTTTGTAATTTGATGATTGTAGAACTAGTTTTCAAAGCTTTATTTCAGATTGTTTAATGATTCATGCATAGTGATTGATGTCATTAGTTTATAACTTATTCATCACTTTATCAAGTTGGAAAAAACAGATGTATCAAGTTGAGCATCCCTTCTATGAAAATGATGAATTAAAGTTGGTTTCTTTTGTTTGTGTGCAAGCAGTTTCTTGTTGAGATTTTGATATTAAGATGAATGAATTATAATGGAACACTTTACATGTCTCTTAAGTTAAGAGCTTCTTTCATTCATAATTTATCCATCTTAAGTTCTTGGTTTTAATCTCTGATTCATTAAGTAATAATTGAGGTGAAAATGAATTTCTTGAGTCAAGAACCATTTCCATATTAATCCTGTTTTTAAAACTAATTGAGTCGGAGTTGTAGAATATATTACTTTCAGCATATCTTTCAAGGTTGATTATATCTGATCTTCACATATAGTGATCTTGCCTCAAAGCATAAACAACCCGGATTGATAATAAATATTGTGTTAGTTTAGGTACATAAATTAGCTCAACAGTATCCATCGCACCGCGTTTGGAGGTTGAGCAGTATTTTCCATTTCACAGTGATTCCATTCATCGCATGCCGCGTGTCCCGAGCACTGTTTGAAAACCACCCCCCCCGCCCCCATCGTGCATTAAAGTTCGGCGTTTGCCTCGGTGCGATATCACTATACACCGTCCGATCTACGATTGTCCATCCAATGGTCATTGCACCACGAAGTTGCGCGGGGGTTAACCGAGGCAAACAGTGCCCCTGGCCCACCATCCGTCTCCCTCCGCTACGTTTTCCACCATCGATCTCCTCCTGAGATCGGACGGGCTAGATTCAATCGCCCCCTCCTTTGACTGTTTTACCCCTGGCCCACTGTCCATCGTCCCTATGCATCTGCAGCCGTCGATCTCCTCCTGAGATCTGATGGTCCAGATTTAACGTCTGTCCCACCTTTGACCGGGTCCTGCCACATCACCATTCCACGTGTTTTGTCACATTGTCCTCCATCCGTCCCCTATATATTTCATTTCAAAGGTAAAATTTCAATCATTTGCGTTTAAACTTTTCTACATTCTGCCAAGCTTTCACCAGGACAATTTTCCACTGTGGGCTGCATTTTCCACCATAATCTCACACTATTCTGCCATTTCACCAGTCTGCATGGCCAATTTCATTGTTCCCGCTGCATCCACCCTCCCCGTGCATAGTTTTCTTAACGTGTTTGCGTCTTTTGCAAGGTTATAGGTGGAAAAAACCGCCATGATTCATGGTCTCTTTCACAGTGACAGAGAACGCAGAGAAGATCATGCGCAGAAGATTGAAAATCATGGAAAAAAGTCTTGGAAGGCATTATGACAGGGCTCGCATTAAAAGAACAGAGTTTAAACTCTATAAAACCTTCCCGGGTGCCATTAAAGCACAGATTTCGCAGTCAGAGACAAACGTGGAAGCGGCTAAGAGTATTAGTGGGAAAACAGAGTGTTTAGGGCCTGTCATTGAAGATTTTGAGCCTTAATCCAATGATTTGAAGGCAGAATACCAGACCGAAGACATCATAGATCACACAGAAGGTCCAGCGCACAGAAGATGATATATATCAATGTCACCATCAGTAGAATGTTCCTACCAGCGAAAGGAAAAAGTGCCCATGTTGCTTTCATTCTATACCATGTTCCTAAGGGAATTCCAGCCCTGGAAACATTCCTACGCTATCAGAACATTTGTTACATGGTATGGCAGACCCTAGCATCATTATTCTACCTTTTTTCTAATTCACCAGAGTACTACAGCAAGTACAGCAAAGACATACCTGGAGTAAATGGAAGTCTAATGAAGACCACTCCTGCATCCAAAGAGTACCAGAGATAAATGCTCAGAATTTAAAAATAGAACGAGGCCTTGGCTCTTTTCCTCTTTTTAGTTTTAATGCTGCATTTAGTTTTCCATCTACCTTCTCTGCTCCACCTGAGCTATAAATTTCATGAAGAAACTCATTGTAAAGTTTTTAATTAGTTACCAGATAATTACAAGTTGTTTCCTTTGAGACATAGTCTCTATGTAAAGTTGTACGATAGGCTGAGGAAGATGTTTTCAGACTGAACATCCAGTTATTGGTAATGTTGTACTTGACTGGTATTGCTCGTTAATATGACAAGCACATTTCTTTGGATCCTGATCTAAAGCAGTGGTGATGTTTTTCTATCTTTTTGTTTGTTTTTAACTTGCAGTTCATTTCATTTCATTTCTACTGGCTCGCATCAGAAAAATGGCATATGATTTACCCTTGTTAGGTACCCTATGTTTCTGCTCTCCTTACCTTCAATGTTTTCTACTAAATGTGTTATCTAAGGGTTGATTTCTATTAATTTAACCACTGTAGTGGATGTCATTGCCTGCTAGCTGATGTATGAATTAAGGAATCTGTTCTTAGATATTCTTGTTAAGATTTAATTGAATGAATTGGGAACACTGGGAGGTCTAGAACTCTCTCTCTATCTCACTAGGATCCTTTTCAATTAATTGAACCTTTCTAAGATCCCTCAAGCTGGAGGCCGAAGCATTGAGAGTTCAAAGTCTCTCTCTGATCTCAAGTCTTTAACTTTGTGTTCTAAATCTTTATTGTTTCCTCCTCTCTTACCATTTCATGCCACACTATCATCTTTAAGATCCAATGCTTTGGATGACTAGCCCAACTGAAAGCCTGTACATTGAATAGAAAGTAAACCCTTTCCTGACTCCATTGCCCAACGGTCTTGAATGTTCCTTGGAATATCTCTCCTTTGCCTAAAATCCTCTTTTCTCATCCTTGTCTTATATTTAACCCTTCTTTCCTGATTACCAACAAAAAAACAAACAATCAAACAAAAAAACTTCGAGCCTTATAACTAGCCTAGTATCTTAACACTGAGCTTCAAAGACATAAAACATTTGCTTATATAGAGAGATCCCTCTCTGGACCCGGGAAGGCTAGATCCTGAGGTCCGAAAGTGGTTTCGATGTTGTCTCATCTTTTGGTCTTGCCAATCTGGCCAAAACATGGGAACTCCAACATAATGGCGACTCCGCTGGGGAGATTCTGAGTATTTTTCACCTTACTACATCATAAGAACCTTAGAAACCTATAATCTCTAGTTAGGTTGGCAGTTAAACACTCTTATTCACAGATCAACCTCTATACCAATTGTTGTGTTTCTCTCACACTCTTAGACAGAGTTTGGAACGGGCCAGGTAGCCTCCAGATCTCACACTCTTTCAGAGGTGACATATCTAGTAAAAGCCCTCCCAGTTTATATTTGGTTATATTTTGTTGTGTTTGGAAGATGTCCTTGAAAAGGGACGTCTCATAAGCACAGTGGTGGGCAGTGTACCCTCCAGAATCATCCTAAACCTTCCACCTGGCGACTCCATAGCTCCTTAAAGATCAAGGACTCCACTGGTGATCAGTAGGCCTGCTGATTATCTTGGTTCACATAAGACTCCACTGGGAGACCAGCCTTTATAACAACATCAGCCACAATAGAAGGAACAAGTAGGGTTAAGCTGCTTTTTTGGAAAACAACATTCTGGCTTTCAGAACCATTCACAGAAGAGCTTATCCTAACCCAAACCCCCCTGAAATAGTTGACAACCCTGAGAGCATCCTCAAGAGATCTCAGACACCTAAACAATCAACTATTTCAGTCACATCCATAGAGATAACTCTACACCAGAAGACTTTACAGCTCTATAAACCCATTTTCTGACCTAGGCGCTCAAAACAGTTTACCAAGAACTAGTTCATTCAGTGTCCTAGACTAGCCAGACCTTGAGCTCCCCAGTTCACCACCTCAAAGTGGTAAACACCTTGGGGATAGACAAACCCCTCCATCTACACCTCCTGATATTCACTTCATTAAAAACTTGGGGCTCTTCCACCCTAAATCTGCCCAACAAGCTTCTGCTGGTCCTAGTATCCTTGTCATCCATATACCAGCTGCTCAAGCCAACCCTTTACCTTATCAAAACATCATCATGGCAGCCTGGTATGCACCTCTGGTATTACCTCAACCTCTAGTGCCCTTACCCAACAATTATCAATCAAAGATCCCACATTTCACTGCCAAAGAGTCTACCACAGCTCAGCACCATGTAGATAGGATGGAAGATTCTTTTGACTACATGGAAATATACGATGATACAGTCAAAATGAGAATCTTTTCCCAGAGCTTAGGAGGTGATGTGAAGAAACGGTTCAAAATCCTACCTCCTAATAGTATCCAAGGCCTTCCTGCTTTATATCATACCTTCATAAAAAAATGGGAATTTAAGGCCAACCCTCTCCAAATCCTAGCAGAATACAAGAATCTTAAGAGGAATGTAGGAGAGAGTGTCCATGACTACTCTACAAGGTTCAACAGCGTTTATAACGCTCTTCCTCCTCACATGAAACCTCCCCAAGGTATGGTTTTAGTGAAATACCCTGAAGGCCTAGATGCTGATATGGCCTACCAGCTTAGGGAGAGGGATTACAAACATTGGAAGACATGCAAAAGGGAGCAGTGAGTGTAGAGGCTAATCTGATTGAGAAGAAATCAATATTGAGAGCTGAGAAAAAGGTAACATATAGAGATGACAATGTAGCTTCCACATCTGACCCCAATTATGACCGCATATCCAAAAACATGTAAAAGCTACAGCAAATGATGGAAAAAATGGTTGTCACAGTTAGCAATCAGAACAAAAACCAGAATCATAACCAGAACCAAAACTTTATAAGAAACAATACCGCTCCCAATAAACAAAGAGAATCAGATCAGCAAGTTATTCCCCCATTCCAAGGGAAATTTCTTGATGAAGATGAGGGAAACATTGAAGAGTCTGAGGGGAACACAATAAGCATGTTTGAAGTAGAAAACTCAATCCATAGTTGTTCCACAGAATAAGATCAACCCTCACCCTCGTATTGGGATGAGGAAGGATTAGAATCTAAAGATTATAGGCTAGGATTTGAAAATGCCATGATGCAGGTCTGAGAACAATATGAAATTAGAAGAAAAAAGAGCCTAGACACTTCAAAACCAAAGGCTTCTGAGGTTACCATCAAGAAAAGGCCTGAGAAAACTTCTAAAGTAACTGTTGAAAGTAACAAATCAGCAGCTGAGAGTTTTGGAAAAAACAAAGAAAAAGACAACCAAAACACTGATACACAAGGTCAACCATCTAGCAGCACTAGCACTGCAGTTAGTGCTCCTGATAAAAAAATTCCAAACATTGTACATAGTGAGAATCAACTCATTGATTCTTCCATGAAGGTGGTGGCCAATAAAACAGAGTTGAACATTCCAAAGAGTCAGTCCACTTTCAATTTGGAGAGTGAGATTGCGAAAATTAAAATCTCTGTCCCACTCTCTGAGCTGGCCTCTCAGGATGTATATAAAGGCCAAATTTTGAAAGCTTTGAACCTGGGTGAAAATAATGACACTGTCAACCTGAGTGATGAGCATCCAACCCTTCTGTTTGGTGCAAAGATTGAAGGTAATTTTCAGGAAGGGGTAGTGCCCCATTTTTATATCAGTCTTAATATCCATGAAAAGATCCTTCACAATGCAATGCATGATTCTGGGGCATCTCACAACTTAATGCCTAAGGTGGTTATGGAAAAGCTAGGCCTAGAGATAACCCACCCCTATAAAAAATTATATTCATTTGACTCTAGCAGAGTAAAATGCCTCGGCCTAATCAAAGACTTGTGTGTAAACCTTACCCAGATCCCTACAAAATGTATGGTCATGGATGTTGTGGTGGCAGATGTGCCACCTAAGTATGGCATGTTATTATCGAGATCATGAGGAGCCAAGCTGCAAGGTACAATGCAGATGGATGGGACCTATGCCACAATCCCAGTCTTTAGCCAACCTAGAAGACTGTATAGAGAGGCACAAATGAAATTCCTGGTCAGCAGCCCCGAAAAGCCTAAAAATTCACCTTTATACTCTATACACACAGATCTTGACTCCTTCATCCTTTGCAATGATGATTTTTTGGAGGGGCCAGGATTCAAAAACAGAGATACAAACAATGAAACAGAGCCCATATACTTTAATATAATGGCTACACTAGACTCGGGAGAAAAAAATGTAGAAAACCTTTGACAGTTCACTGAAACAGAAACTCATAATGAGCCAGAAATAGGATGTAGTCAAATGATTAGTCACCCTTCACAAGCTCATACACCACACTAACAACGAAATGATACTAAACCTGAGAACGAAACCTTATGGGAAATGAATTTCGATGGGTCATGCACCAAGAGAACTGCTAGAGCAAGAGTGTGGATACATAACACAGAGAGTGACTACACAGAGAGCCATGCCTGTAACCTGCACTTCAAATGTACAAACAATATTGCAGAGTATGAGGCTCTTATCCTAGGCTTGAATTTGTTGAAAAAACTAGGAGCCCATAGGATAACTGTGCATGGAAACTCTGAGCTGATCATTAAATAGATGAATGGTGAATACACAGCGAAACATCCTAGACTGAGAGCATATAGGAAGGACACTATGGACATACTGAAAACCTTTGTAGAATACGAACTGGGGTTTGTCCCTCAGAGTCAGAATGCAATTGCAAATGGATTAGCCTGCGTGGCAAGTTCATATCACAAGCCTCCCAGCGACCAACAGATCATCATTCAAACCAAATTCAGACCTGTAGTGCCGGAAAATGAAAAATATTGGCATGTCTTTGAGGGCGATAAACAGATTGAAGATTTCCTGGTAGGAAAAGACGAGTTTGAATTTTCTGATTCAGATTCTAAATCTGACAGTAGCTGCCTAAGTGAAGAGTCCTCAGATGAGGAAGAACCACCCTGTAACATAGAAATAAATCATTTAAATGAACAGATTTGAAATCCAAATGAAAAATGTAAAAATGCAGATAGTGAGGAAGTAGAGGTGCTTCAGGCCAAAGATAAGAACATACCTCGAGGCCTAGCACCTTTAGAGGACCTTTTTGACTTTGATGATGTAGAAAAAAATCCCACTATAGAACACACAGACTCTGATGTTGAGGAATGCAACATAGGCACTGAAAATAAACCCAAGATGATAAAATTGGCTAAGTCCTTGCCTGCAAACATGAAAAATAAATACATCGACCTATTCAGGGAGTTCATTGACGTGTTTGCCTGGAGCTATGAGGAATTAAAGGCCTATGACACAAACATCATACAGCACAAAATACCTTTGAAAGAGAATTAGAAACCCTTCAGACAAAAAATTTGTAGAATAAACCCAAAACAATTGCCTGCAGTGGAAAAAGAGATTAAGAAGATGTATGACGCAGGCATAATTGTGCCTATGAGATTCTCTGATTGGGTATCAAACCTAGTGGCTGTGAGAAAGAAAACAGGGGAGATTAGGTTGTGTATTGATTTCAGGAATCTTAATAGAGCCTCACTCAAAGACAATTACCCTTTGCCAAAAATGGAACACATCCTTCAGAGGGTAGTAGGCTCAAAAAGGATCACCCTGCTAGATGGTTTTTCAAGTTACAACCAAGTTTTAGTACTCCCAGAAGACCAACTCAAGACCACTTTTACCACTCCATGGGGCACTTTTATGTATGTAAAGATGCCTTTTGGACTGATGAACGCTAGTGCAACCTTCCAAAGAGCAATGGACATAGATTTTTCAGATGAAATAGGATACTTCATTGTCATCTATATGGATGACATAACAGTCTATTCCGAGATTGAGGAAGAACACCTAGAACACCTGAGAAGAGTGTTTGAAAAATGTAGAAGGTTAAGTCTGTCATTGAATCCTAAAAAGACTATATTTGGGCCGCAAGAAGGTAAGCTTCTTGGCCACATTATATCTGAGAAAGGGATTAAGATAGACCCACAAAGAGTTGAGGGAATACTACAAATCATGAGGGAATACTACGGATCACACACCCGAGAAACATTAAAGAGTTACAGTCCTTCATTGGGAAAATCAACTTCTTAAGAAGGTTTATTCCCAATTTAGCTGAACACCTCAAGAATATGACTAACATGTTAAAGAAAGGTGTAGGAGTTAAGTGGACTGTTGAAGCTAAGAAATATTTTGAATCAGTTAAACTAGCACTCACCCAGGCTCCTGTCCTAATCAGCCCAGATTTCTCAAAGGATTTTCTAATTTTTTCATTTGCCTTCGAGCATACAGTAGCTGCAGTTCTGCTGCAGAAAAATCCAGAGGGAATGGAACAACCCATTTCTTTCTTCAGTAAATCTCTGAGGGATGCACCCTTGAAATAAAACATAATGGAAAAACAGGCCTACGCCTTGGTAAAGGCCTTGAAATACTTCAAGGTGTACATACTGCATTCCCACACCATAGCCTACGTGCCAAACATAGTGGTTAAAGACATTTTGTCCCAAGACCCAGATGGGAAGAGGGGAAAATGGATTGTTGTAATCTTAGAATACTACCTTGAGATAAAGCCCACAAAATTGATCAAAGGTCAGGGCTTATCTCAACTAATGGCTGAATCAAATTTACAAGCCCTTGACATAAACATGGTGGATGCCTTGGATGAGCAAGAAGGATTGCCTGATCCCACTTTCGAGGAGAAGTTTCAGAACTCTCCTTGGTATTATGACATTCTGTATGTGCTCACACACCTCAATGCCCCTCCTGAAATGTCAAAGACCAAGGCCAGATTCCTAAAACTAAAAGCCAGAAACTATTGCATTATGAATGAATGCTTATACTAGAAAAATAAAAATGGCCTATTGCTTAAATTTTTTCCTGAAACTGAAGATGAGAGGATTAACCAAGAGTTCCATGTAGGAGAGTGTGGAGGCCACCTGAACTGGAAAGCCACTGCTAACAAAATACTCAGAGCTGGCTATTATTGGCCTACACTCTTCAATGACATCCATAAGATGATAATTTCCTGCCACAAATTCCAGATTTTCGAAGGAAAAATAAAGCTCCTCCCCCTACCTTTACAACCCATCATTGTTGAGGGTCGCTTTATGCAATGGGGCCTATATTTCATAGGATAAATACACCCTGCTTCTTCTACACAACACAAATGGATCATTACAGCCATAGACTACTTCACTAAGTGGATAGAGGCCATACCTTCTAGGAATGCCATAGATTTTGTCATCATTAGGTTCCTAGAAGACCACATCCCCTCTCGGTTTGGCTATCCAAGGAAAATAATCACTGATAATGCGCTTCTTTTGGATCCAACAAAATGGTTGATTTTTGTCACAGGTATCAAATAGCACTCATTCATTCAACTGCTTATTACCCACAAGGTAACGGGTTAGCTGAATCATCAAACAAGAGCCTGGTGACTATCATCAAAATGCTGCTGGAAGAAAACAATAAGTCCTGGCACAAAATGTTGGTGCATGCTTTGTGGGCTGATAGGCTGACCATGAATAAATCCATTGGCATGTCACCATATCAGATTTTCTATAGAACATAGGCAGTGTTTCCTACCAGCCTGGGGATACCAGTGATTAAACTTGTCCAAGAAATTCAGACAGAAGAGGACAGCATGGTAAGGAGGATAAACCAAACAATTCATCTCCAAAAAACAAGGGAAGAGGTCTATAATAGAGCCATGAAATTTCAGGAAAATATAAAGAAATTGTTCGACAAGAGAACCAAAGCTTCTGACTTCAAAATTGGAGATAAAGTTCTGAAGTGGGACTCAAGGAGAGAAGACAAAGGAAAGCACGGCAAGTTTGACAGTTTGTGGCAGGGTCCATACATCATCCAGGCCACTGTGGGTCCAAATGCCTTTTTTCTACAAGAACTAGATGGTACAGAGCTGTTTGGGGGTCCTGTCAATGGCAAGATGCTCAAACACTACTTCTGCTGATTTCCAATTTCTAGTTTCCATTTCCATTGTAAATACCATTGTTCTGTTTGTTTTCAAGAAAAAAGAGAAAATGTTCCAAAAAATAGAGAGAAAGGAGAGGTTCATACATGCTTAAAACATGAACCTCTAAGGTGCAAAATATTGGCTCTAACATGATCAAAACCTGAGCCAGCAAAGAAGAAAAGGATCAACTCTAACATGCCCAAAACTAGAGCTGAAATGAAGAAGAGAAAGTGACTCTAACAAGCTCAAAACTTGAGTCACAAAGAAAATAAGGATGCTTCAAAACTTCATATTTCAAGCCTTCAAGATTTTAGTTTTAGTTTTCTGCAAGTTTCTGTCCATGTGCAACTATATTTATTCCTTGGATCCACAGCAAACTAGATTGTCTAATCCTAGTTTTGACTGTTTTTAAATTTCTGTTGTAGAATGTAGAGAAGAAATCTGCTAGACAGTCTAATCCCAGCAGATATTAGATTAGGTAGAGAAACATATGAGACCAACAGTTTAATCTAGTCTCATGGAGCAATAAGGGTAGAAATAGAATAGGTTTATTTTCCTGTTTGTAAAAAATAAATGATGTAAAGGGTCTGCTAGTCCAAATGCACCCTAGAAGAGAAAATGATAGGACTATAATCTGGGTAGGTATATTTTTTGGGAATGTTTCTACTGATCTATCATGTTTGTGGCACCTGAAAATCAGAAAAGGAAGATGGCTCAAAGATCAGGCATCTGGCCTACCTCAAAGATCATTTCTGAATTCTTGACTCCTTCAAAGAAGAAGCCATCCCCATGTGGAGCCATTGTTAGCCCCCTATAAATTTTTGACAAGCAAACAGGGAGCTAAATGTTTATGAGCCTTCAAGGAATGCATTTCCTCTGAAGACACATTATCCTTGAAGCCTCCTTGTGCCTTTTTTCCTTTGATAAAATCCTCACTCCTGTTTCCAAGTCAATAAGCCTCTTTGTTTGTGAAAAATGCCCAAAGGGTTTCCTTTTCCCTCTTATTTCATCCCCTCTAAGCCTTTGTTTTCATCGTTCTTTCTCCCCTTCTAAATTTCCCACTGATCCTCTAAAATCATCCCAAAATACCCTCTAAACCCAACACACACCCCTTGCTTGGTTTAATAACCCTTTCTCCCCTCTACCGTTATCCCTTTTTTTCCATAAATTTCATTAAAAACGGGCCAAAAACCCATATTCTTTACATTTCAGGTTTATCCCCTTTCAGCTCAGCCCCAAAAATGTTTCCCCCCACATGACCCAGCGCTAGAACTAGGCGCTAGCCCGAAAAGCGCTTAGCGCGATTGGATATTGGGAGCACTATTAACCGTCGACTTCCTAGCATCCGATGGCCATCACAAGCACCTTGTGTTCCACGTTCGCCCCTCCAATCATATCACAATCGTAGATCTGATCCGCAGATCGATGTTCCATATTTCATCCGCCCCGGTGGTTCCCGTGCCAGATCACTGTGCAGAAACCAGCGGTTTCTATCGCACCACCTTTGAGAGGAGGGCAGTATTTTTCGTTTGGCAGCGATGCCATACACCTGCCGACAGGTGGTTTCGAGCACTGTGGGGAAACTGCCCTCATCACGCGTTAAATTTTGGCTGTGGACCCCACACGATATGCACGTACATCGTCCGATCTGAAGCTGTCCATCCAACGGTGATCGCGCCACAAAGATGCTCAGGAGTTAGTACAAGGCAAACGCGACCCCTAGCCCACCATCTGTCGTCCTACGACGCATTTACAGCCGTCGATCTCCTCCTGAGATCAGATGGTCCAGATTTAATTCACACCCCGCCATTGACTGGGTCCCGCCACATCACCCATTCCACGTGTTTGCATCGCATTTTCGTCCGTTTCCTATATATTTCGTTCAAAGGTTAATTTTTAATGTTTTACAATTAAATCTCGCCATCTTCCAAATGCATCTCCCGCTGTCCCACATCATTCATCCACAGTATCCTCTGCATGCATCATCTTCAACCATGCCACATTGCCATTTCTGTAGTTATCCACAGCGCCCCACCCCATGCATGGATTTCTTAACGTGTTTTCGTGTTTTGCAGGGTTACAGGTGATAAAAACCTCCTCTATGCACAGTAACTATTACAGGTGCATAGAACGCAGGAAAAGGCCATCTTCAGGGACTGAAATTATGGAGAAAAAGCCTGGGAAGGTGTTATGACATGATCCTCATTAAAGGAATAGAGCTAAACTCTATAAAACCTGTCCAGCGCCATTAAAGCACAGATTTCGCAAACAGAGGAAATCGTGGAGCGGAAAAGAGTATTAGTGAGAAAGAAGGGAACTTAAGGTCTGTAACTAAAGATCTTGAGCCTTAATCCAATAACTTAAAGGAAAAATATCAAATTGAAGACCTCATGAGTCACAGAGAAGGCCTAGGGCACAAAAAATGATATATATCAATGTCACCATCAGCATAATGTTCCTACCTGTGAAAGGACAAAGTGTCCATAATGTTTTCATTCTATACCATGTTCCTGGGGAAATCTCAGCCCTGACAACAGTCCTATGCTATCAGAAGAATTTGTTACACAGTATGGCAGACCTGAGTCATTAATATTTTTTTGTTCAGTTCACCAGAGTATTGCAGAGGTATTACAGCAACTACATCAAAGACATACTTGGAGTAAATTGCAGCCTGACGAAGACCATTGTTTCATCCAAAGAGTACTGAAGATAAATTCCTAGAATTTAAAACAAAATGGGGCCTCAGCCCTCTTCCTCTTCTGAGTTTTAATGTTGCATTTAGTTTTTCACCTACCTCCTCTACCTCTCTTTCAACTATAAGATTCATGAAGAAACTCATTAAAAAGGTTGTTGATTGGCTATCTGTGAATTGCAAGCTGTTTCTCTTTAGACATGTTCTCTGTGTAAAGTTGTAAGATAGTCTGAGGAAGATGTTTGCAGACTAAATATCAAGATATTGGTAATGTTTTACTTGACTGGTGTTGCTCTTTAATATGACAAGCACATTTCTTTGGATCCTGATTTAAAGTAGCAGTGATGTTTTTCTATTTTTGTCTATGTTTTCCTTTTTAGTTCATTACATTTCATTTCTTTTGGCACGCATCAGAAATCTGGCATATGAGTTACCCTTGTTAGGTACCCTATGTTTCTGCTCTCCTTGCCTTCAATTTTTTCTGCTGTATGTGTTATCTGAGGATTGATTTCAAGCTAATTTAACCACTGTAGTTGTCAGATATACTGCTAGCTGATGTGTGAATTAATGAATCAGTTCTTAGATGTGCTTGGTAGGTTTTAAGTGAATGAATTGGGATACTGGGAGTCTATAACTCTGTCTCTGTCTCACTAGGATATTTTTCAATTAATTGAAACCTTCCTAAGTTCCCTTAAGGTTGATGCCAAAGCATTGAGAATTCAAAGTCTCTCTCTGATCTCAGGTTTTCACCTTTGTGTTTAAATATTTTATGTTTCCTTGTCTGAAGAGTTAACCTTTCAGGTCTTGGATCACAGGTTGTCCAATGGCATGTCCTATCCCTGGATCTGATTCCTGAAAGTTCACCTTCGAGGTTTCCTTGCTTTCACCTTCTCTCTTACCATTTCATGCCACACTATCATCTTTAAGATCCAATGCTTTAGATGACTAGCCCAATTGAAAGCCTGCATATTGAATAGAAAGTAAACCCTTTCCTGACTCCATTGCTCAATGGTCTGAATTTTCTCTGAATTTTTCTCTCCTTTGCATAAAATCATCTTTGCTCATCCTTGTCTTATACTGAAACATTCTTTCCTGATTCCCAACAGCCATACATAAATCAAACAAACCCCGAGCCTTATAACTAGCCTAACAGATTAACCTTGAGCTTCAAAGACATAAAACCTTTTCTTATATAGAGAGATCCCTCTCTGGACCCAGGAGTGCTAGATCTTGAGGTTTTAAAGTGGTTTGATGTTGTCTCATCTTTTGGTCTTGCCAATCTGGCCAAAACATGGGAACCCCAACACATAGGTCAAGCCTGTACTCCAATTTTTGTCGAAGATACTTGGGAATGAGGATTTTTCTCGAATTGAAAAGTCAGTGCTTGGGTTATTTTCTTTAATGAAGAATCCCAATGTGGTGTTGTAAATTCCTTCCTATTGGGAAGAGAACATTAATGCTCAGCTTATGAGCCTGTCCCTCACTGGGTATTTCAGGTTTCCCTCACATATTACTTATTTATTTTAATACCAAAATGTAGAATAATTTATACATTTGGGGTTGAATATTGTAGATTAAAATAACAAAAGGAAATCAATGGTGTTTTGGATAGATGTAATAAGAAATGAACCTAATGATGGAGTTTTTTTTTATTTTTCTACTTATTTCATGCCAATTGCCTATAATATTTTGAATGGAATTACTCCTCCATGTTTTCTCCCAAAGGCCCAGGAGTTTCTTCAACTCAGTGTTAATTGAAAATTTGTAGATTGGTTTGTATATGATGATTTTTCAGAAATTAGGTTGTATGGTGCTGCGATTGAGCTGTTGAAAATGTAACAAGATGATGGAGCTTAGTGAAATGAAGTCGCCTTCACTAAGTGGGCCCGTAGGCTATTTTTGGCTTAAAGTCTATTTTTAGACTATGTCTACTTTTAGACATATGGATCATGGTCTATGAGTTGCAGGATGCTATTTATGGATGATTGGTTGAGTTGGTAAAAATATATGGACCTCTATTTTTAGACATTGGGCGGTTTCTATTTTTAGACTGTCGGGCTAAAAATAGAACAGTCAAATATTATTAACCCTTAATAATATTTAGACTATAAACATTATCTTATCCTCTTGGAGCACTTTAGTTTGATGCTTGGATGTGGCACATGCAGCTGACAGAAGGAAATACACTTTTCCTATGGGTTAGTTGAGCTATTACATGGTTGACTTCAGTTAGAACTCATGTGGCAGAGTTTGGTGGAGTTGATGAGACAGTTGGTGGAGTTGTGTTCTGTTTAACTTAGTTGAACTA